>QLTV01001698.1:3920830-3938172 GCA_003457575.1 Thermophis baileyi
TTATTATTATTATTATTATTATTATTATTATTATTATTATTATTATTATTATTATTATTATTGGAACCATCTTCCAGTTTGCATTGTTTCCTTCTCATCCATCAAAATAATTCATAGTTGAATGTAGCCACCGATCTGTTTTCTTTCTCGCTCTGCCTGCCTTCTGTGCAAATACGTTGCACGCTCTCAACCGAAGCTCAGCTGGGCAGTTGTTGTTATTATTATTATTATTATTATTATTATTGGAACCATCTTCCAGTTTGCATTGTTTCCTTCCCATCCATCAAAATAATTCATAGTTGAAAGAGACTTTCAGCCCAGTCTTTAAAATGAGAGCAAAGCATGTTTTTCAATATCTGGCTGGGAATCTTTCTTTTCCTGGCAAATATTCTTTTTTGAACTCTACCTGTGTGGAGCAGAAAACTAGTCAAACGTGAGGAGGTTAGGGAGAACCTTTTTTTAAAAAAAATAGTGGTTGATCTCATAATGAACGTAACTCATGAGGTTCTCTTCTCCTTCAACACGGTGCATATTTTCAATCAGTAACACAATGAACAGACTCCATTTCCTGCTGTGGAAGACTGACCAGTTGTTCTCTCCTGCTTCTGACCCCACTGTGTCTTTTTCTTCCCCGCTTGAAGGATGTGGGTGATGATTTATAGAGCACGTCCAATTGGCTGTGTTTGTCTAGGCTGGCTTGCTTCGCACATGCTGAGGCCAGCGGTGAATTTGCAAGGAACCTTCCAAGGAAAATACCTTCCAGAGGGGTAAAAAGGAGGCGTGGGGGGGGGATGCTAAATAAGCAAAACAAACCCAGGCATGAGATAATATGCTTCGCAAACCTCTCAGCTGCCTTTTGAGTTCTATCCCAGCAGAGTCCCCATAGCCTGGATCCCCAGATGCCAAAGTGAGCTCAGCACTTAAGTACTCCAATCATTTCCAAACATGCAGCTGAATGAGTGGCTTTGTGGGGGAGGGAGGATGATAACTCCTAAAATGTCTGGAATTCCTGGTCAATAAAGTGCAGCTACTTAGAGAGGCATGGACTGGATGCCATGCTGGGTGCTTGCACCTATGTTGGGATTGTTTTATTTATTTATTTTTGTCAAGCATACTGTATATAAGATTACAGTAAAAGTATAAACATGTATACATGAGACGGCTTTGAGTACATGGGAACCAGAGGTGGGTTCCTCCCGGTTCGGACCAGTTTGCCCGAACCAGTAGCAACTCGCTGGTGACGTCACAGAGCCGGTTCGGTCGGTGCCGGTCCGTGGACGCCGCCATCTTTTTTTTTTTGGATTTTTTTTTTTTGAAAAAAATGTTTTTGGGAATTTTTTTTATTTATTTTTTCTTCTGCACATGCGCAGAAGCCAAGTTTCTGGCACTGAGCATGCGTCGCCATCTTGTTTTAGGCTTTTTTTTTATTTTTTGGGATTTTTTGGCACTGCGCAGGCACGCGCCCTCGAGGCACGCCCATGAGGCGCACCCACGCAGCGCGGGAGGAAGCGAACCGGCAGCGAGGTAAGTTAGAACCCACCCCTGATGGGAACATTAGGACAGGGATAGTAGGCACGCTGGTGCGCTTATGCGTGCCCCTTACAGACCTCTTAAGAATTGGGTGAGGTCAACAGTAGACAGTCTAAGGTTAAAGTTTTGGGGATTTGGGGAAGAAACCAAAGAGTCAGGTAGTGTATTCCAGGCATTGACCACTCTGTTGCTGAAGTTGTATTTTCTGCAATTGAGTTTGGAGTAGTTTACATTGTAGAAGACTTTTCTTGACAGATGAACTAGATGGAATAAATAATGCGAAGGCTTCATCCAGGCTTCTGGATCTGAGCGTTTGGATAGACAATCTATATCCAGCCCATGGATTAGATCAACACAAAGTTTATTTTCTTAAGCATATTTTAGACGTGACTTTAAACCAGCAGTTGTATTTATTATTCTGTTTTCCCATGTTTCATACATGTACAGCAGCTTCATTTGTTCATAAAACCTACAGTGGTACATCGATAGATTTCCCCCCCCCCCTGAAGAATGTTTTGTCATGTTATCTCTATTACTTTAGCCTTTGAATACATGATCGGCACACCCAGCCAGCCTACATTTAATTTGGAAGTACTTACTTACAACAGCTAAATATAGACGAGCCTTTTCTGAAAAGGCAAATTATCAGCAGGTACTGAGAGCTTCTTGACAAAATGATCAGCTTTAAGTGATGGGATTCTTGATTTTCTAACCTGTTGTAAAAATAACTCTGTCAGCTTACTGGGCACATTTCTGTCTGCATTTTTTTAAAAGTAGTGCATTGTGCATGCATGTTGTCCTACAACATTTACATTAGTTTGTAGTTTAACCTGAGTAAGTACATTAGATATGTTATATTACATGTTCTGTGAGCCAAGAAGTCTGTTGCAATATTTAAGAAATATAAAAACCAAAGGATACTTCCTATTCATACTCCCTGAAGATACAAATTAGTTCATTTAGAAATGCCAACTAAATACCAAGCAGTGCTAGCTGCAGAAAATAGTTGCATTTCCAAGTCTTGATACGTATTTGCAGACATGATGTCAAAATTAATGTCTTTAAAAGATACTGAAAGTATTATGAAGTAACAGAATTATCATACATTGTGGAAGACAAATACTATATTTTACAGTTCCTTCTTCTTATAGACCCCCCAAATATGTTACGTTTTTGTCTTTCCAGACATAGAGCTGGAGGAGAGAGAGAGAGAGAGAGAGGGAGAGAGAGGGAGAGAGGGAAAGAGGGAGAGGGAGAGAGGGGGAGAGAAAGGGAGAGAGAGGGAGAGAGGGAGGGAGAGGGAGGGAGGGGGAGAGAGGGAGGGAGAGGGAGAGAGCGAGCTTGAGCTTCTTTTACAGGAACCCAAAGCTGTTTGTTTATACAATAATTATGGGCCAGCTCCACCTGTTCTCAAATAATTCAAGACAGCTTTAAGGAATAATAAAAGAGTCAAATACCATATGAAAAGATTGAAAAGACCAATAAAACAACTTCAGAGCAGCCACATAGTGCATAATTAAATGTCAGAGAACAGTAACACCAAACATGCCAAAGAGTCATACAGAAGGATCACATGGAGCTGTGGTAGGGAGATAATAAAATCCAGCTTCTGAAGATCAAAGGACAATATAGCTCTCCCAGATATGGTGGTGACAGCCAACAAAGAAGCAGAAAGATGCTCCAGAATCTTGGGGTGGCCAAACAAATACCTTCTCCATTATCCCAGTCAAATGTGGGTTTAATGAAGAGCTAACTGAATAAAAAGTTTCCTTTGTAAATGAACATCCTGAAACTCTCCACAGTTTTCTGGTGGCCCCCGTTGTAGGGCCTTGTTGCTGTGTGTCCTTTTCATCTGTTTTGCCTTTAGTCAGTTGCCCACTCCCTTGGTTTGTCTCTCCAGATCTTTGCATAGGCATCTGTTCTGGACCACAATGACATCAAACACCAAAGTGATAATGTGTGTGCCATGATATCAAGACACAAATGCTACTCCCTTTCCTAGTTGCATCATGTCAACACAAATATATCAGGAGCAAAGGGTGGCATCACAATGTCCCAACATACACTTAGTAAGTTGCTATGAACTCCTTTCCTTGTGGGCCTCTATGAATTTCCCCATTAAGTGCTTATTGGCAGTGCAGAAGATTAGTGTGTGGTGGGTAAAATGGGCACTGTAGGGAACACAACAGGTCAGTCCAGAGTCAGTGCATCTGCAGAAGCTCAAACTGATGGGCAGCACCAAAGCAACCTGTTCCATTCTTCCAGTCACTAGATCCTGAGCAACTGGAATGTGATTCCTGCTCCTGCAATTTGTTTACAAAAAAGAAAAGCTTCACAGGAGACATAGTTTACACTGGTAAAAATCTGCTACACAACTTTCTAACCTTTCTCTTGCTTCTTTCCTAGGTCCATGATGAGCCATTGACCAGAAATCTGATTTTGGGGTTTACAATCCATTCATGGAGTCCAAGTAATGATGTTAACGGTCCTGTACAATCTTCTCCAGTTGGATGGTTACTTTATCACTTCTTATGATAAATATATACTATTTACCCATTCAAATATTTGTGTTATGCTTGGCCTTGTCTACTGTACAGTATAAGAATGGATGAATTTACAATACCTTTGACAAGGAATGAAACATGGGTGAAAAAAATAAGATGAAATGTGGGCCATATTGCTATCAATGCCATTGACTACTTATGTGGTTCTTAGATAGAGCAATTTTCACCCTGAATGACTCACAGAATAGAAGTAAAAGGAAGAGAAATAAAAATGAAAGGTCAATCCAGTTGCATGTTCTTCACTTGTTTGGGGCAAGAACTAGGCAATTATTTCCAAGGTTTCTTGGGATAAAAGTTTGCTCCGATTGCACAGAATTTTAGGTTGGCAAATTGGCCTATTGCAAGATTCTAGATCTCATATAAACCACTAGATACACACAGAATGGAAATGAAGATCCAAATGGAGTTGGAGGAAGAAAAGTCCTTTTATATCACCATACTATTTATGCTTTATTACATCCTTAACTTACACTGTGTGGAAGATTTCTTGCCCTCAAACACTCACCCGGCAACCAAGAAATATATTCTCTGCTGTAAATAGCATAGAATGAAACATTATGCCAAGCTGCATTAGGCAACAGGAAGTTGGTTTTTATAAAAATAGGGATTTGAGTGTGGGAACAACACCCACGTTCTGATAGAGTTTCACTGAAAATGTACTGTGTGTAATAAGCCTTGCTTCTCCAGCTGACTTCCAGCTCATAAGCATTTCCTTTCCTAGCCGACCGAGTTCTTGCTGATCTAAAAACGTCCTTCTTCCTTTTTGCACAAATGTACATAGAGAGAGACTTGAACAGTTGCTTTCTGATAGATATAGAAAAGCAAGTGGGTTTTGTAGTTTATCATCATAGGGAACATTTAATGGAATGGGCATATATCTCTGATAACCAATTTGCTCCAACATTTGGGACAAATGTACTGTTAGAAACATGTATACATGGGAAGCTTATTTACTGAGTGTTAAGTGTTAACTAAAATACTCCCTAGACTCTAAGTCATTTAAGACAATTTGTATTTAGTATTACAAATTGCATGAAGGTTTAGAAACTTTACAAAGGAGATCTTGCGTTAAAGACAGGAGGAGATTCACACACCAAATACTTGCATTTCCATTAAATTTCCAAACTGAAATAGCAAAATTTTATCTGCCTCATTATAGTTCTTCACAGTTCTTCCTGTTATTCTGTACAGATATGATTTCTGGGGGAGGGGGGGATGTATCCAAAAAGTAACCTAGTTTGCAGATAACAAACATAGGTATGGGGAAGGGTGGGGTGGGGAATACTGTGGTGCCCTTATCTGGTAAGAAAACCTACTGCTTGAATAAGAGAATCTCCTCTTGTTTTTCATGCTATCTCAGCTAAACTATTATTTAGTTTTAATTAGCTCTGAGGTTGTTATACCAACCTCAGAAATAAAAAGAAAATTTACAGCTCATTCTATTCTCTTCAACTTTCACTCCTTCCTTCCTTCCTTCCTTCCTTCCTTCCTTCCTTTCCTTCTTCCTTCCTTCCTTCCTTCCTTCCTTCCTTCCTTCCTTCCTTCCTTCCTTCCTTCCTTCCTTCCTTCCCCCTTCCCTCTCCCTCTCTTTTCCTGCCTTGCTTTTCTTACATTTCCAAAGGCAAAAATGATTCCATGTTATTTATCCAATGAGGAGAGATGGATATCAAATACTGTAGTGCAGTTGCTTTGAGCCACATAAATCCTTAGTCTCTACCACATTTGAAATCTAAACCCAGTTCAGTTATAGTTCTAGATAGATTCAATCCCCAGCATTTTTGCAGAAGGCCGATTAAGTCTCTTGTCTGAAAACCCATTCAGTGACTGTGTTAAGTCTGGTGAGTGAAGACACTGGAGGCAGGCTTCATACAACAGCACTTTATTCCAACTATGTACAAGATACAGCAGGGAGCCAGTCTGACAGCTTGCCCTTATATAGGGAGCTGTCAGATGGCTCGACCAATCAGCAGTTCCCATTTTCCCGCTCAAACAGAGGACCTGATTGTAACCAGGCACTCTTGATATGTAACACACTGAATGCAGACAACGCAGTTAAGAGGGGCATGCAAGAGTCACTGTTCTAGGGAACGATCTAGGAAACAGGGAAAATGTCCATTTTGATTCCATAGCACACCAATCCAGAATTCTAGGAGCGCCCCAGTGGTTTTCTGGAAATAAATCTTCCACAATAGAAAGTAGTTTGCAATGTTCTAGAACAGGGATATCAAACTCGCGACAACACGTTGTCGTCACATGATGTATCGTAACTTTCCCCCCCCTCGCTAACCAGGGGTGGGCATGGCCAGCGTGTGATGCATCCGGCCTGCAGTCTGCGAGTTTGACACCCCTGTTCTAGAACAATCTTTTCTGATATTTCCTGGGAAGGGGAGTTTTGCACATAACAAATGATAAACCAGATCAAAGAGCTAATTGCTATATTATGCACAATACTAAGCTTGCTTTACTAAACTCCATGAGGGCTTGATCCAGATTAAGACTTCCTATTTAACCTAAAATTGAATGGAAGATTTTAAACTAGGGTTACATGACGCATAATGATTATTAAATCACACATAAGAAGGTGAACATGCATATTAAAAAAGGCAATGAGTGACCTGAAACAGCTCTTTGGAGAGCAATCCTCTGACGCCAGCTAAACCACAATGTTTGGGATATTCTGTGAGCTGTCAGCTTCATCAATCAAAAGCAGGCAGCCAGTGAATAGAGGGGCTTAGGATATTGCCTGTGTCCTGGGTTGATGGGAGAGTTACAACAAAATGGTCTTTGTTTCAGTCAATTACAGTCCCTTCATATCTCCTGAGGCCTCTTCCTGGACTTCAGTTAGAGAAAAGATTTGGAGGGGGAACAGCTCTGATTGCTGGGTCTTCTTAACATTCACACTAAATGCTACATGCAACTAAATGGCGAGATGGAGACACACAATGTCTGCCCTGCCAGTAAAATAGAAAAGGAGGCAACAATGATTTATGAAACTGACATTCCATTATGGAACTTAGAGTGGCATGAATGGGATTCTTTGGCAGACGCAAGTCAGGTTGACTTCAGAAAAGCTGTTGTATCCTTCTCCTCAGCCACTTGGTGTTCCTGCCAAATAAGATGACATTATTGAGAGGCAGGAATGATTCTTACCTTTTTAAAAAAAATATATGCAGATGTCATGTGGGGGAGGAATATAACCTGGTTCAGGTCTGAAGAATGGGGTTGGGGACAATTTATACCTTATTCTTTCCTCCAAGACATGGAATGGAATGGAATGGAATGGAATGGAATGGAATAGAATAGAATAGAATAGAATAGAATAGAATAGAATAGAATAGAATAGAATAGAATAGAATAGAATAGAATAGAATAGAATAGAATAGAATAGAATAGAATTCTTTATTGGCCAAGTGTGATTGGACACACAAGGAATTTGTCTTTGGTGCATATACTCTCAGTGTACATAAAAGGAAAAAAAGGGAAAAAAATACATTAATCAAGAATCATAAGATACAACACTTAGTGATAGTCACAGGATACTAAATAAACAATCAAAAATCATACTAGGAAACTAAATAAAACAATGTAAATTGTAAAGAAACAAGCAACAAGGTTATAGTCATAAATGGGAGGAGAGAGGTAATAGGAAGGATGAGAAGAAGAATAGTAATACAGTCTTAGCAAATAGTTTGACAGTGATTAGTTGTTTAGCAGAGTGATGGCATTCGGGGGAAAAACTGTCCTTGTGTCTAGTTGTTCTGGTGTGCAGTGCTCTATAGCGTTGGTAGGAGTTGAAACAATTTATGTCCAGGATGTGAGGGGTCTGTAGATATTTTCACAGCCCTCTTTTTGACTCGTGCAGTATACAGGTCCTCAATGGAAGGCAGGTTGGTAGCAATTGTTTTTTCTGCAGTTCTAATTATCAGTTGAAGTCTGTGTCTGTTTTGTTTGGTTTAATGAGCCAAACCAGACAGTTATAGAGGTGCAGATGACAGACTCAATAATTCCTCTGTAGAACTGAATCATCATCTCCTTGGGCAGTTTGAGCTTTCTGAGTTGGTGCAGAAAAAACATTCTTTATTGTGCTTTTTTGATGACGTTTTTGATGTTAGGTGTCCATTTTAAGTCTTGAGATATGATAGAACCTAGTAACTTGAAGGTCTCTACTGTTGATACTGTGTTGTCCAGTATTGTAAGAGGTGGTAGTATAGGGGGGTTTCTCCTAAAATCTACCACCATTTCTACAGTTTTGAGTGTGTTTAGTTCAAGATTGTTCCGGTTTCACTACAAGGCTAGTTTTTCAACCTCCCATCTGTATGCAGATTCATCATTGTCTCGAGTGAGACCAATCACATGATTTTCCCTCACTATTTCTACTATTTCAAGATAGAAAAACTGTGTCCTGTTATGGGTCATTGTGTAGTCCACCCTCTCCAAAATCTCAATAAACTTGAATGAATGCTAAGCCAGAAACACGAATTTGCCCCACTCCCAGTTCCCCTCTTGAACAAGCAAGATTCCAGGTGAATTGCCCAAGCACATCTGTTGCATTCACATTAGCTCAGTGGGGAAGAAACACATGTTTTGCAAGCAGACTTCCGGATCAATTCCTGGGATCCTCATCTAAAGGAGTATAAACTGGGACAGACTTCTAAGTTCCCTGGAAAGATGCTGTCCATCACTACTGATAGCAGATAAACAAGAAATCTGTCAGTCAGTAGATGTCAGATGGTAGATGGAGAGTTCTAGCACAGATGGAGAAGAAGGAATCATCCTATACTCTACTTGTGAGCATGATTCAGTAAGCATCTGGCACTATACATTCAGCATATAAGCCCTACTAGGTTGCATAAATCATATGAAGCCAGATCAGATATGCTCCACTCACACACGCAGAATTTGTTGTAGCTGTTTCAAACATTCTGTTAAAATTCTTCCTAAGCTGAATACTTGCAGAAATTTTAGAGTGCTACCTTAGCACTTGCTTTATGTCCTGTGAATGCTGGTATTCCAAAAAGAGGTTTTTTGGGGGTTGCCTTCTTTCTTACCATAGAAATATTTTATGTAAAAATAACCATATTTAAAATGCTAGTAATGCATTTATTATATAGTATTTCTCAGCTGTCCCAATCAAGGCAGTTTGTGGACAATAAAGCAGGGAAAAAGGTAAAGCAGGAAGAACAAGATGATAGTGAGCTGGGCAGCATATACATTTAATAAATAAATACATATACCATAGAGGACTCAGATATTCCTTGTGATCACTCAGCAAATAAGAAAGAAAAGATGTTATGGAAAAGATGAGTGGATCAATCCGTTTAGGTTTATCCCAATTTCTTATTTTTGCAAATGCATCAGGGTTAGCTTGATGAATTTGAAATTATTTTTAAAACTTCACATAAGCATCAGTCTGTGTTTCAATGCACATTTCTCCAAAGGCATGCACATTTGTTTTCAATTTACCTTATTGTACAGAGTTTTCCAATAATTTGCTCAAACACAATGCATTTCTGTATATTATTTGCATGATATATATTCTACAGGTTCTTCCTTAACGTTTCTTTTTTTAAAAAATGAACCTCATTGCTAAATGTGAGAATTGTAAATTTTGAATGATGTGTCAGTTCATTGGAAATGGGAACCAAATGATTTTTTCCTCCATTCGTATTTTGTAGGCCTTTTTTTCGCTTTACCCTTCTTATAAGTATTGCAGATATGAAATATAAAATCCAAAAATTGGATATTTGCCAAAGTACATTATTGTAAATGTGTCTAAAAAGTTGGTCTCCCTTCTGCAATGCACTTATTATGTAATAGTATCTGGAAGAAAGCACCACGATATTAGCTGGTGCTTTCATATACCAATATATTCATATATGAAATTTTTCAGTCAACACAAAACAAATGTACACCATTTATTAGACAACTCTATCAAGCCTGTATATTGGAAGAAGAAAAAATAAGACGGAAGAAAATGTCATTTTAACTAAGTAGGTATAAAGAGTAAATAAAGGAAAAACATTGTTTATTTTGTTATTCATTATTGAAAAATATTTGTACAGAGTACTCACATCAGTTCCAACCTCCTCCAAAGGTGTAATATTTTATCTCAAAATATTGTTTGAATATATTAAACCATTCTGTGGTTGGGTGCCCTTTCCCTAGAGATAAACATCAGAGGTTATAAAAAGATACAAAGGAGGAGATGACATACAGGGAAGACACACAGAGAGGACCACAGCAGGGTGAACCAAATGGGTCGGTCTGATGAAACCATCACCATGCAATCCTAATGCAAGCTCTACCACTTTTGTACATGCACTGCGAACTGCGCAGATGCTTAAAATAGCCAGGGCTGATGACCAAAAGTAGCTCGTAGCTTGTAGACATCCATAGTCATGTGCCTTAGAGATGCTTGTGCATACACCATCTGGACCTCTTGGGTGTGTCGCTTATGTCACCACAACCGTGGGATTTGCTAAATTGCCTGTGCTATTTTACCTCATAACTCTGGATAATGTCTAAATGAGGCTTCTTGTCCTGATGTTTGATTGCTGTCTTTGTAGATAAAGAAGATTCTCTCCTGTTCACTGGTCCTGGGGATGGAATCTCAATTCCCCCATCCCCCCAGAATCCCCTCAGTCATTAGTATTGGGCTCAGTTCTGAGAAGCTTCTGCCCTGGGACTCGTGCAGGCCTCACTGAAGAACATACCACAAAGAAAGTCAGACAGGCAGGCAGTCGGCTCTGGAAAAAAACAAGCATTGCTACATGCATCAGCAGCTTCTGTGGCAAAAATCAACCACATGTTAAAAGCATCATGTGTGACTTCCACTGTGGAATGCAACCCCTTCCCCCCAACTCACCCCTTTCCCCTCCTCTGAAACCCGAAATGGACTATATTACAAATAGCTTATAAAGTGTGCGACTTGAAACTGAGGTCCTCCTGCTCTTCGGTCCTCCACATTTTGCTAATAGACTGGCTAGATACACAAACAGTTTCTTTCAGGCCTTCGGTTTCTATTACGCTGGTTCATGTTTCAGCAGGCAAACTGGCCTCTACGTTTATGTTTTCAGCCAGAGCAGTAAGTGGATGCATGCATTTTGCAATTCCAGACATCGTTCCAGACCAGATGTGGGGCCTTTATTGTTAGTATGGCAGTGGTGTCTGCTGACCCTCAGTCACCTCAAGTCTAGTGAAAGATTGACTGCCTTGCATTTCATACAATAAATTATATATGAGAGGACAGCAGAATTTCAAAATTAATTCAAGATTCATCTCAGGCTGACTTGCACATAGAGCAATTTGGTTAAGGGATGAAAAATGAGTACGTCACCACAACCACCGCCACCATCACCACAACAACAAATTCAGGAAGGAAGGGGCCAATGGACACTCATTTTTCAAAAGGATTATCACTAGCCTTTTAATTAATCCATTATTATTATTATTATTCACAAAGCTTCCCCCAAGCTGGACCACTCTCACTAAAGCTAAAAAAAAAAAGCTTGTGGGTGTGTGTGTGTTCAGTCAGCAAATACAAAACTTAGTTCTAGGAAGAGGAGAAGGCGAAGGAGGCTCCAGTCTTCATGGACTGAATGCAAGAGGAAAAATTAACACAGCAGTCATCACTTTGAATCAGTTGTAGCTTTTTTTTTAAAGGATTTAGTTAAATCTCATTAGAAAAGTGAGAAAGTCATGGAAAACTAAGGCAAAACAGCATATTCATTTGAAGATTTGCTCAAACAAAATGACAGCAGAACTATAACAGGCACAGTATGTATTAAATGCAATTTGAAAAATGCAATTCTGGACATATACCGGTAACTCTTTTTGATTAATCAAAACAACTTAGAGGAGTAGGAAAACTGTTTAACATCTAATAATCTTTATCCAGGATATGTCAAAGCAGGATTCTTCTATGAGAAAGAGCAATAGGCCCTCATGGAACCCAAGATATGGTCAGGATATGTTCAAAAAAGTCAATATGGTAGCCCTAGCAATGTAGTAAAAGCTCTACCTGTTAAATAAAAGGGGGGGGAAATCATTTATTCCATCCAGGTGCCTCCAGGTATTCTGAACTACAAGTCTCAGAGAATGTGGCTCCTGGCTGTAGGAGAAAACAGGACAGCCAATGACAAACATATAGAGAGAATGGATATTCAGGAAGCAACTCCCTAGAAAGAGAGGTCATCAGGCAATAGACCAGCTGTCAAACAGGAAAATCTCAGGCATAGATAAAATACCAGTTGAGCTGTTGAAAGCTTCAAGAGAAGAGACACTTAATGTGCTAACAGATCTCTATCTATATGTATACAAGTATACAAGAGGTTGGAAAGATGAAAGAAGAGAGATACCCCAAAATGTGTAAATGGCTGAGCCATTAACAGAATACCTTATATTGACGGAGTTTTTTCTCAAAATCTTGCAGAGAGGAATACATAGATAGCCAAATGTTCAATGCACAGCCAGATTTTAGAAAAGGCAGAGGTGTGTTCCTAACCATGATGACACCAGAATGACACAATGTGAGTCAGTATTTCAGAGGAAGACCTGGCCATTCTCCCAGGCTTTGGGCTAGGTGGCTGCAGCCCCTGGCTAGCAAGTTTATTTCCTGTACTGTTTCTTCATTTTACCATCTTGTTCTTCATCCTTTTCTCCCCTTATTCATATTATATTTTATTCTGTCTGTTGTACTATGCACTCATATATCTCCTAAATTTAATATTTCACAGTGCAGAGCAAAAACCTAAAGTTTTTGATGACTTTCTTCCTGTCACTTCTGTTCCACCTCAACTGAGGTTCACTCTTCTACCTTTTTTCACCTAAGCAAAATTTGATTATCTCTTACTTTCCACTTGTCCCAAAGGTGCTTTTTCAAAAGGCAACTGGATGTTCTTGTTTTTCTTTGAAGATGTTTCGCTTCTCATCCTAGAAGCTTCTTCTGCTCTTCAGAACGTCTTCAAAGAAAAACAAGAAAGTTCAGTTGCCTCTTGAAAAAGCATCTTTGGGACAACTATGACCTGGATGACTGAGAATCTCCATAGACATTTACTTTCCACTTTTGCTTCCCACTTTGGTCCTCTTTATGTTCAACACCCGCTCTCCCCACTAACTATTTCATTTGTTATGAGAAATCAAATATGTGTAACTCAGATTGCATTAACTTCAATATACATTTTCCCCTCACCAAGACTGTTATCCCTGTAAAGGATGACTCACACATCATTCCTCAAAACAGATGCAATCTGGCTAACACTGTAAAATTATTCCTATGAGTCATGTTTTAGCAGCTGAAATCACTGTCATACTCCTACTTGAAGGAGAGGTGCAAGTTAACGTGGTAACGTGGTATGCGGAGACTGTCCTTTCAACACAGTCTAATTCTACCAGATCTTCCACCAGGATAGTCAAAAATCCATAAATGCTAAACATCAGATCTGGTAAACAAATAGTGCAGATTAAAACAATCATTGGAAATAATTGAAAGGAAAGCAACTAAGGCAGGGCTGTCAAACTCCCAGCCCCCGATATGTCATGTGATGCCATTGTGATGATGTGAGTTTGACACCCCTGAACTAAGGCATTTGAATGCAGATGGTACAGGAAAAAGGCATATTTATCTGCAGGTCTTAAAGGAAAGTCCCAGCCTCTACATTAAGGTTATTATCCAACATCTTAGTACAGAAATCTTAGTACAGAAATATGTTTTTTTATTATTATTCTTAAGTACTTGCCATTACATCCCTAAATTATGTGAGTTTCTGCTTACTGTCCATAGTATCTTAGTCTCCAAATCCATAATCCAAATATTTTAGTGTTGTTATACATTAAAAAGGAAAATTCATTACCCTTATAGTTGTTGACATTTCAATGCCTTTATTATGCATAATTTTGTTTAAGTTTGCCTTCTGTCCTAAGATACATCTCTTCTTTACTCTTCCAACATGCTATCTTTATTCTTAAATTTAAAAAAACAAAACTTCTTCACTATCACTGATACAATTCACCAAGCATGCAGGCTCATCTTATTGTTGTCTTCTGAATAGTTAATATCAACCTGGGCATTTTATTTTCCAGTAGTACTTTCTTAATGAGCACTTTGATTTCTTCTTTATGTTCATCTAATGAAAGAGTAGTTGCCTGCATATCTAACTTAATTAGTATTTTAATGTCCAATGTTCATTCCGGTTATCATCTTTTCCAATCTTTCCAACCTCGTAATATATGTGCCACTTAAGTTAAACAGATATGGAAATGATATGCTTCATTGTTTCACTCTCTTCCCAATTCTAAATCACTGCTTCTCCTAATTCAGTTTTGACAGTAGCTGCTTGTTCACTGTAAAGATTCTTCAGAAGAATGATCATACATTCTAGAACACCCTTTGGTATTAAATATGTTCCATATTCTAGCATGAATTACAAGTAGAGGTTTCGCTGTAAGCAATGAAGCAAAAGTAAGGCTCCACCTCCTTTTCACGTCTTATTTATTCCTTATTTATTACATTTATATGCTCTCTTAATCACTTCCATGTTCATTATATACTAGCTATCTGATTATAGTTTCTCTGCCCATAAGCTTTAGCAAGAGGAGAGCAAATGGTAGAAGTGAGAACATGACGCATCCTGTGCTTTATGGACTTGTATGCAACACTGCAACTTCAGTACAAAGAGTGGGCTTGAGGGTGGGAGCCACCTAGATGATAGGGCCAACCTCATTCCAGAGGGTAAGCACTCTGTGTGTGTGTTTGTGTGTGTGTGTGTGTGTGTATTCATTCTATGTATTTTACATATTATATAATACTTTAAAGCCTCAATTTAGCAGGTAATTTGGGTGAAGGGGAAAGTATATTCAATGACTGTTAAATTCTAAAATATTTCATTGGCCTCAATTGACGTCATTTGAGTAATGGTGCAAATTGCCTGAAACAACAATGTTGTATCTCAGTGTCCACCCAAACTAAAGTCTGTTAAACCAAGACTTGACTCTGTACAAGTTTCTCTCTGCATATAAATGCTCATGCAGTTGTCTGTGTTATAGTCCACTATTTTATAATATACTTTTTCATGGTCATATTATGTATACTGTACAATGACTTTTGTATGTCCAATGGCGGTCTTGCACTAGCAGAAAGCATTCCACACCTACAAGGAAAGGACTCACCTTTCCCCAATCTAACCCTCTGGTGATTTAATATTAAATTTAACAACTGAAGAGTCATTTCTGCCAGATCCTGCAAAATGACCCTAGAAACAAAAGGGCCTCCTCAAGTCCTGGAATAAATTATACTTATGAAATTAACAATGTCTCTTGAAAAGTTTTCAAGATTGGCCTTCAGCAATAATATATGTATAATGAAGTCACTTGCTATACATCTTAATAATAGATCAGTATTCAGTCTGGCTTTAGATATATGTGTTTTAGCATTTAAATGCTGCTGTTATTCATCTGGAACTATTTCAATGCTTTCCTTTCTGTTGTTCCTTTGATTTCTTTGGTGATTGATTACACTTGTTGCATATCTTGCTCTTTTTTATTGTTTTAAAATGTAGAAAGTCAACATATTCAGATGTGGCTCTATAGAAATGTATCAGGGCTCATTCTGAGTTTTCTGAATCCATTCAGTGGTAATACCAAGCAGACAATCAAGACATTATTCTGCATATTTTCAAAAGGTAAAACAAGTTTTCTTTTGGATTCCCAAGTTCAGTGTTTGTGAAATTCTCACAGCTAGGATTGAGGTCACCTGGGGAATGAGAGAGAAAAGCAGATGCCCCTTTGCAGGACAGGCAACAAAATTCTTTAGGAATTTAGGGGACCAGCAGAAGAGAATATCAGAACTGAACTGTGGAGTGCTTGATGCTCTCTGAGCTTGGTTGTTTCTGCTTACAGACATTTCATCACCAGACTAGATAACATCACCAGTGCTACTGAGTGTGGGGCTTGCTCCCTATGTATATAGAGTAGCTTGCCCTGTCAGTATTGGTAGGAGAGTTATTTTCTTGAGAAAGTCACATCCACACCAAAACTGACAGGGCAAACCATTTGTATATATCATAAAGCAAACCCCACTCCTTTCTAGCACTGAAGATGTTACCTGGTCTGCTAATGAGACATCTGCAAGCATACAACCAAGCTCAGAGAACGTGAAGGATTCCACAGTTAGGGGACAGATCTCAGCCCAGGAAGACTATAAATCAGAGGTCTTCAAACTTGGCAACTTTAAGACTTGTGGACTTCAACTCCCAGAAGTCTCCAGCCAGCATAGCTGGCTGGAGAATTCTGGGAGTTGAAGTCCACAAGTCTTAAAGTTGCCAAGTTTGGGGACCCCTGCTATAAATGTTTCTTTCCTTCCATTCAATTATGACAATTCTTGAAGGCTGCCTGGATAAGTCCGTCAGTTTTCCTTGCAAGGCTTCTCAGAAGTTATTTGCCATTGCCTCCTTCCTAGGGCTGAGAAAGACGGACTGGCCCAATGTCATCCAACTGGTTTTGCTCCTAAGGCAGGAGTAGAACTCACAGTCTCCTGGTTTTTAACCAGATGATTTAACCACTACATTAAACAGGCTCTCACAGCCTATTTACAGACTTCCACAAAAAAAAAGTTGTGAAAAGACAAGCAAACATTTCATGCAAAAATTAAAAAAATTAAAAATGAACGTGTTACAGTATAACCACCACTTAGGTAATTATGAACATCTCCAATTTATCTAATTAATGTGATTTAAATGAAAGGCATGGTTTTCATGAATGTACAGGAGTGTTATATGCTAGCCAAGAACAGAAACATGCATGAGTATGCACCCATGCACTCACGTACCCACGCACGCCCACACAATTACCTGGCAAACTTATTAAAAAAACCAGAAAGCTAGCATTATCCTCCAAAAGTGATAACATTCATGGCACATTAAAAATACATTATGAGTGCAAGAAGCAAACTGAAGACAGCAGCAGAGAGATTAGGCTGAGATTTACGAGCAGTGCTATCCCGAAACCCAGCCGTGATCCTCTCCAAAGTGTAGACCTACATTAAAGAAAGCTCTGGACAGGTGTTGTAATCTTTCTCCTCCTCGACTTATTTATTTCCCAGAAACAAATGCAAAGGAATCCTGGAAAAATCTGAGAGCACCAGGACCTTGATGTGGGAATCCGTTCAAGTGAAGAGAGGAACAGAAAATCTGCTTGTCAGATTGGCCTGGTTAATATGCGGGGGGGGGGGGGGGTTTAAATTTTAGGTAGGAT
>QLTV01001698.1:3938263-3960079 GCA_003457575.1 Thermophis baileyi
GGGGGGGGGGGTGCTGAAATGCTAGGTAGCATTTCAAGTGTATCAAAATACAGTTGAAAGACCAGAGGTTAATTATACAGGCATGGCAGTAGGAGCCCCATTATTCTAATGCTCTTGGAAAGCACCACGAAGCATATGGACTGAATGAAAGACCTCTGTGTGGGTAATAGGTTCTGCATGGGGAAAAGGTGAAGGAGCAAGGGATCTCTTGTGTATGAGAGGCATGAAAGGAGGGGGAGAGGAATGATTTAACTACTTGATGGCCAACTTTATGCAGAACAACTAACACAAGGTGCCCAGTACATTAAACAGCAGCGTGCCAGACTGTCCTTCCCTACGCCTGATTTATGACCATTCATACAGACAACTATTTTGGTCAATATGGTGGCAAATTATTAATGAAGGGTTTGCCTTTGTACTAGAACAAGTTAAAATCTTTAGTTTCCCCACTTTGATGTCAATTAACCCAATAGGCTTGATGTAGATACTTTTAGGCAGGGTATCTTTGTACAGAATCTGAGGATATTTTATCTGGAGGGTTGTCTTAGATGCAGGAGGAAGCAGAGTCACCAAGCCATGGAGGATGACCTACTGGAAGAGGTCAAGGACAACCTTGAACACAGGGAGAAGCAAAGTACAAAGTAAATAAATTAAAGGTGTCAACTAAGTTTTGTTTAAGACTAAGTTCCCAGTTGTGTATATTTTATATTGAGTAGAATGAACTTATTCCAATGTTTTTTTTCTGGATCTGTTCACTATCTAGTTTCACATTATACACCAAGACATGATTTATTTAACCAGAGGTAAGATTCACGTGTCATACTAAAATTCACACATCAAGATTCGCTTGTGATACTAAGCCAAGTACAAAAAGTCACAGAGTGGTTTGATGGAGTATTTGAACTTGAATGGTTGGAAATGTCTCTAGCCTTTCCTTTTTCTTTTGGGTTGATTGCTTAGCAAGAAATTATTTAAAAAGCAAGAAACATTCTAAAGTCAGGAGATCGGTCCAGGCAGAAGACAAAAGGATTTCTATTATCCTGTCAGAATTGCCTTCCTTGGGTACAGATGAGCCCAGAATATAAAAACAAAACAAAACAAAAACAAAAGCAAAAACAACAACCCTGCTGGATCATGCCATACACCCATCTAGACCAGCATTCTGGATCACACATATTAATAACTGAGATGCATTTAGAAGTTCACCGCCTGACTGGAGAATAGTAGATCTTTTCCACCATCATTCATAGCAATTTAAGAGACTCTAGACTTGCAATTACTGCTTGTTTGCACAGATTCATCCCATGTGTGACTTGTGCTTATTCCTGGACCCAAAAGTCCTCCTCACAGTCACATTCTTTGGTCAGCTTGTTTTGAGATTCTTGCAACACACTGTGTTTGGAGCTGTCCATGAAGACCACTTGGGAGCTGCAAGTCCAGATTAGAATGCAGTGGCTTGAGCAGTTGTGGGCAAGCGATATTACACTCATGGGTCACATCTGCTTCATGAGCAACACTGATTGCTAGTAGGCTTCTGGATAGAATTCAGGGTGTTGAATATCACCTATAAAGCCCTTCACAGCACTGGGCCTGATTATTTGAGGGACTGTCTGCCCTCCCTATACAATCAGACAGAGTTAGCAAGCTTTGTTTTCCATTGATTAAATAGAGTTACCTCCTGGGACCCAGGAAGAGATCTCCATTGTCATGGTGCCTGTGACTGAACACCATCTTCCCAAAGATTTGAATGGCTACTACTATAGTCTTTTTAGACGAGTCTTTGAAAGCCTTGGCTCTTCCCCCAGATGCTGGATTAGGGAGTGTAGTGGGTCTCTGTGGGGATAATGATGGATTGAGAGTTATATTTTTATTGTTTTCTGGACTTCTGTACTTTTTGGGTTGGTTGCAAAGCTTTTATTGAGTTTCATTGTTTAGTACCCAGAGTCACAAAGGAACTGAGTGTTTTTCTAAATGTAAATGAATCAATCAATAAATAGCCGTGCCTCCTGTGATTCAGAAGGTAGTAAACCATCCATATTAGTAGCCATTGATAGCCTGGTTCTTCACAAATTTCTCCAGGCTCCCTTTAAAATGATCCAGATTGACTGCATTATCACAATGGTTGGCAGCAAATTCCACAGTGTTTGTGAAATATTAAAAAAAAGTATATTTTCTCTCTCCATGTTATGGATGTTAATCATAATTTCATATATCTCTATCATATACATTAAAGAACCCCAATTACAATTTTTCCTTGTAGGGGATCTGCTTCATTCCTTTAATTTAATTTTATTTGTTAAGGTACAGTAACCAACAGTATACACAATACATAGATTTGTATAAGAAAATAATCGCATCAGCAGTTCTATTTTCAGTTCTCCCTCTAATGATTCTGAGCATGGAATTTCTATTTTTTATAGCAGCTGCAAATTTATTTGACAGTATTACATTTACCTCTTAATGCCCAGTGTATTACAGGATCTTTTTTCTGGTCAATCATTGCTAAATTAGATCCTATTAATGTATTAGAGGATGATAGATCTGTTTGTGTCAACACATATCAGTTTATACTTGTTCCTATTGTGATTCTGAAGACCAAAATCAATTTTAAAACATTCCTGACAGAAGTCTTCATAAAGTCATTTTGTTTTTACAAAATTCAGGTATCTGTAGAATTGAATATATTCCTACTGGATCCTAACTCCAGGTCATCCATATATAAATTAAAACCCATGAGGGACTCTACCATGGAAACCTCATCAGTGTGAGAATTGTCCATTTTTTTCTCAACTAGTAGCTGATCCATAGAGAACGTTTGCTCCTGTTCCATAGTAGATGAATTCACTCAGGAGTTTTTGGTGAGCGACTTTCTCCAAGGCTTTGTCCAAGAATATAAAATATTGTAGACCACCCTTGGCTTCATGCTTATTGAAACATGCAAAAAAGTCTAGAAGTCTAGTCTCATTCTAGACTATCTATATATAGATATAGACTCTCTATATGGATAGTCTTTTCTCCATAACTGATGTTGAACCTACTGGCCTAGAGTTTTCTTTATTGTCTTTTGATTCTTCTTTTAAACAGCATATGCATAATAGAGCCAGCTGCTCTAAATGTACTATAAGTAGCAATATTGGAAGGTCTGAGATTTTTACTTTCACAGTGTTACTGAACTGGCAGTCACTATGGGACATCAGAAATGCTATCAAACAGCATCTTTGTGATCTGGCAGCACAAGTTGTCCAATGTCCTATGAAGCTTCTTCAGCATTTGAATACAATGGTATTGACATTATTCCAAAGAAAATTGCTTTAGGGAACCCAAATCTCCCATTTCAAGAGTTGTTTCCTTTTTTTTTAACTGAAAGTATAGTCATTCTTAAGGTGACTTCAGTACTGATTAATGAACTGGTGAGGCATCCAGTTTTAGAGATGGCTGAAATAAAGTTGAAGACTGATCATTCCTAGGGCTTTATGTCACCTCTATACTAGCACACACAGCTAAGAACAAAATCTGAAAATCCAAGAACGGACATTGCCAGGGGATATCTGAGTCACACTGCTTAGCTGTCAGCATTAAATCAAAAGAAAGAGCATTAAGGCTACAGAGTGATGTTGCTGATGGCTGGAGGCTGTCACCGGGCCCAGAGGTTTTCAAGCATGCCTAGTACTCCAACTGCAACAACAACAACAAAACCTGGACCAAGTGAAGCAAAATGCACAGGTACAGTATATGTGGTACCCTGCTCAATAGTAGTAACTGTGAGAGGGATCTTGGAGTCCTAGTGGACAACCATTTAAATATGAGCCAGCAGTGTGCAGCAGCTGCCAAAAAAAGCCAACACAGTTCTAGGCTGCATAAACAGAGGGATAGAATCAAGATCACGTGAAGTGTTAATACCACTTTATAATGCCTTGGTAAGGCCACACTTGGAATACTGCATTCAGTTTTGGTCGCCACGATGTAAAAAAGATGTTGAGACTCTAGAAAGAGCACAGAGAAGAGCAACAAAGATGATGAGGGGACTGGAGGCGAAAACATATGAAGAACGGTTGCTGGAATCGGGTATGTGTAGTTTAATGAAAAGAAGGACTAGCGGCGACAGAAGCAACTTAGAACTAAGGAGAAATTTCCTGACAGTTAGAACAATTAATCAGTGGAACAACTTGCCTCCAGAAGTTGTGGGTGTTCCAGCACTGGATGTTTTTGAGAAGATGTTGGATAACCATTTGTCTGAAGTGGTGTAGGGTTTCCTGCCTAAGCAGGGGGTTGGACTAGAAGACCTCCAAGGTCTCTTCCAACTCTGTTATTTCTATTTCTATTTCTAACAGAAACACTGGAGCTAATTCAGTAAGAATAATCTTGCCTTCTGAAGGAGATCTGACAATTGATAAACTCTTCCTCTTATTCACAAATTTATCACTGCATGTCATAACAGCTGCAAAGAACAAGCTGTTGGTGGGATAGTCCACTTCAGGTAAAATATAGATGAGGCTAGAGAAATATTATATAGATTTTGTTTAACTAGAGCAGAGATGGGAAACCCCTAGTTCTCCAGACGTTGCTAAACCCTACTAGCATGGTCAATGGTGAAACATCCTGATAGTTTGATAAATTCTGGGGAAGGGGTTGGAGCCCTCACCCCAATATTAGGTACTGCTAGAAATATAGGAAGATGAAACATTCAACTACTCTTTTCTTCAGCAACCATTGCTAGTATAACTTCTGGTCTATGTCTTCTGTCATTATTATTGAAAACAATCTCAATGGAGGATACAAATATTTAATTTAATTCTACAATAGTGTTTCTTATGCTGTATGTACTTTATACCAGTGGTGGGTTGCTGCTGGTTCAGACCGGTTCGTCCGTACCGGTGGCGGAAATTTGCACCCGCTCGCCAAACTGGCAGCGATGGACGGCTGTCCACACCCCCGAACCAGTCCTCTGGTCGCCGCGGCTGGCAAAGAACCCTCTGCGCATGCGCAGAGGGTTCTGCGCATGCACAGAGGGTCATTTCCCCATTGTGATGCGAACCGGTAGGGAAGGTAAGTGGAACCCACCCCTGCTTTATACCCCTTGCAGGAGGAAAATTGTTAAAATATTTACATATTTACATGCACAGTTAAAGCATATTGTATATTGCCAGTTTCAAAGAAACTCATGGATCTTTTAGTAAAAGAGACTACTAAACGTGCAATGTCCAAGGGAAAACTGGAACAGATAAAATATTCCTCTGGTTGATATGGTTTGCCATGACATTGGAATATTTGCAGATTTGAGTTATGGTGGGATCTATAGAGTCAATTGATCACATAAAGCAATCAATAAAATGGTCCAATTTTTTTTAAAGATACCCATCCTTGAAAACAAATAACTGAAATGAAAATAAGGAAGTCAATTCATATTTGGGATACTTAGTTGCACTCACTAAGTATGATTGATTCTGTAGTGTTAAGTGGCTGTATAAATAGAAGTAGGGCTGCAACCATAGTTGTGTATTCTATAGCTAGAATACTCTAGCTATATATACTTAGCAATACTAAGTAGTAATAGCACATTATTAATTGGGGAACTCAGATCCCACCTACACAAAGCTTAAGCAGGCATTTGAACTATCTGAAAAATTACTTCTTAAAAGAGAAGGTAGAAGACACAACAAATATCTTTTCATGATTTGCAGAGGATATATTTATCTTTCTTTTCATTTAGACTCTCTATAAGCAGAAGGGCTGCTACTTTTCTATCCTACTATTCAAATGACAAATCTACTTGTGAAATTATGACTAGACTGTGGGTGGATGGAAAATGATCTGACGGGATGATCCAAATTTGAAATTGCTGGGATAGCCACACCCAAGTGTGGTGTCCTCCAAAGATATCAGAAAAGGAATGCACAGAATTTCAGACCTTGGTGGGAGATCAGGCAACGGGATAAAGGCTGATCCATTGAGCACATATTATTCAGTGAAAGGAAAGAAAGGCAACTGGATGGCCTGTTGAATCTTATATTAACTCTGGGAATAGAGATAGGAAGGAGACTTAACTACATCTGTTGGAAACAAACCATATTAGGGGGCTTGGGGAAGCATGTGATTGTGACTCTTTCCCAGCCATCTAGCAATTGCTACATATGGAAGCTTTATTCCTCTTGCACTGCATCCCTTGATATTTTGTTTTGTTTTCCTCCATATTCCAGGTAATACCTAATATAATGTAATATACCATGTGACATCAGGACTATGTTCATAATAACAAATGACTTAGTCATTCCCTCCCAAACAACCGGGTTCAAATTATCCCACTTTGGACACTTTATGTGAAGATTTAGCTCTCTGGAGAAGCCTCTAATGTTGGGAAAGGTGGAAGGAAAAAGAAGAGATGGCAGGAAAGAAAGTGGATGGATTAGAGCAGGGGTGTCAAACTCGATTTCATCAGGGTTGTGTTTGCCCTCGGGGGGCTGGGGTGGGCATGGCCAGGGTGGGTGTGGCCAGCTCAACGTCACTTGTGTTGGCACCTGTGGTGGCCCGAGTGCTCTGCCAGTGAAAATGGGGTCCCAAGCTCCGTTTTCGGCTGCGACAGCCTCCTGCAACCCTCCTGCGGCCCTCCCGAGCTCCGTTTCCACTGGCAGAGGGTTGCAGGAGGCCGTCGCAGCCGAAAACGGAGCTTGAGACTCTGTTTTCTCTGGCAGAGGCACTGCGGGCCAGTCCTTCACTGTTTCCAGGGTGGCCCCGAGGGCCAGATCTAAGCACCCCCCACGGACCTTGAGTTTGACACCCCTGGATTAGAGGGTCACTGAGTACACTCCTTGATGGTGGTGGGGAGGGGTGGAATGAGGAAGACCTGAAAGATCAGGTTAGGGACAGATCATCATGGAGAAAAATTATCCAGATGGTTGCTAACAGTCAACAATGACTTAATAGTACATGCTGAATCAATCCACTAAATAGATTTCTCTATCTGTCAGGCAAAGGCTATTTTTTGCCATTCCAAAATTGGGATGGCAAGATTGGGAAGCTGTCGCGTCCCACTCCATTTCCTGCCTTAATAATTTATTTTCCCCTCTGCTAGGGCTAATACAGTTAGAGTACAAAATCTGGACAGCCACCATGGCAGAGAGATTCAAAAACCTCTTGCTGCCATCTGGCTGTCATTTGGATTTTTGTAGCCCAGGTATAGCAGACAAACTGTATGGAGGAAAATCTATTTAAAAAATCTGAAGAGCACACTCAAAATTGCTACTGTCACAGACAGAACTGAAAGGAGTGATCCATCACCAGCCTTTTCTGTCCTTTTTCAACCACAACCTTCACACAAGCTGTATGTGGGCATGAAAACTACCAAGCATACAAAGTCAGAAGTTCCTGGAGAAGTTTAATTTTCACCAATTCTGTCTAGAACATTACTAAGTCTCAGGAGGAAATTCAACTAACTCCCTGGTAAGTAGTTTACATGTCACAGGGAGTTGGTTTAAATAAACTGGACCTTTTAGTATTACACATTACTGAGAACATTGTTCCTATAAGAAATTGAATGCAGGTTCCATATTCATGACATTTCTTCTGACCAGGAAGTAATGGTGTGTGTCACTTACCAAAAAGAACTGGTTCATTTGCTATTTCAGTCACTCTGCAATGCATTGCAGCTCAGGAAACGTTGCCCAGGAAAATAGCACTTTATTTTATTGCTTATTTACTAAACAAATTTATATAGCCGCCCAACTCACACACAATGACTCCAGCCTGTTGTGGCCAACCATGACTAATCTAAAAAAAAAAATGATAAGCAGAATTTAGATCTGCTTAATATTTGGGTAAGATGACCAGCAGGAATGCCAAGGATGCACTAGGAAGTGGAAGAAGAAGGCAGTAGTTAGACACTTCCATTCTCTTGCCATCATGTAAACATCTCTTTTAAGCATCAGGAGACAGGCTCTGCTTGAAGGTGCAGAAGAGCAAGGGAGAAAAAAGCCACAGACTGAGAAGTGTATCAGCCCTTTAACATTTGCCAGGGTCAATAAACAGATAGTGCAAAGAATATTATGTTGTTGTTGTTGTTGTTGTTGTTGTTGTTGTTGTTGTGGGGTATAATAACAGAATCCTGAAAGCCTGACCACATTTCTCCTTGCTTCCCTCTTATACCAAGGAGAATCAAGATGGGGCAATCTTGAGTTATTTTCTCACACTTTCCATTTTCCTGGGCTACGTTTACTGTATGTTTTATTAATGGTTGCTCTATATTTTATCCAAGATCATTACTGTGTTCCTATCAAAGTGGGCCTTAAAATAAATATTTATGAAGAATGCCTAACAGGCTTCAACCAAAGGGCTTCTTCAGGTAGATGAGCTCTTCTTTATGTCATTCTGGTACTCTGGAGAAAACTCAGTAAAATAAAAATATGATCAATGTGTGCCACCATTGCTTATTTACTGTGCTCTCAATTTCAGCTCCTCTTTGCTTTGTAACATTTTTTCTTCTCTTTTTCTTTATCTGGGATACTTTTGGATGTGTCTCTTGAAGATATAATGAAGATATATTTCCTTCAGACAATGTGAATGTCTCTCCATTTCCTCTGCCCAATGTCCATGGAGTGTGTGCATGTGCTTGTGTGTGAAAGTGTGTTTCTACATTTTTCCAAGTACATTGCCAACTCAAAACATTGAGTTGTCCTATCTTGGACTCAAACACTTTTTTCTAAGAACCGGTTCAGAAAAACCGAGAAATTTTAAAACATGCCACAAAACAACTGCATTTCCCCAAATGCTCTGAGTGTTTGTAGTTAAATTTAGCAATGAGCTTCCATAAAGTATTTCCAATTAACCTATCTGTTGAGAATTTTCTGCAGCTGATCATAATAGGACCTCAGCCTTCCATTTAGAGATGCTTCAAAATTTGCAAGCAGAGCGCAGAGACTGAACAGTTTCATACAGAAGACTCGGGAACAAATTCTTGCTGAACTGTTACTCTCCCTGGACAAGGGAGGGACACCTATCACAAACCATAGGAGTGCTGCAAAGGAAGACCAGAGCTGGAAGCTCCTTAGAGAAAGAGTGAAATATGTCATAACAACCAAGAAAGAGATGAAAATGATTTTGCTGAATTGAAAGTGTGACTCTTTTCAGTCTCCAGGGATTCGTCCCAAACAGACCCACTGTAAAGAGTCATAGGTCTCTCTTGTTCTTTCTTCCCCAATTCTTCCTATAGACTTTACAAACAAATGTTCCATGATCCAATTGTAGCTACCAAGGCCTTGATCAAATGATAGTATCAGCCCCGGATGCGCTGGGGCTGCCATTATGGAGGGACTAGAGATCGATCGCCAACCTGCCTGTTTGCCCATTGGAGCCTTGGTCACACCTTGGTCGCGCCGGTGTCTCGCTGCGGGTCTTGAAGCCCGGGTATCTCCACTGCTGCTGTAGGTGCCGCCATCTTGAATGACATCATTGCCACCTCACAGCTGAGAGGCGGGCCCGGAACAAGCAGAGACTTAAAGCAGTTTACCGAGGACATTGCTTTGCACGGAGTGGAGAGGCACTGGGCGAGTCACAGTTTTAATGTTGGCTAGTTGGGGGTGGAGGGTAGGAGTCAGGCTATGGGTGGAATCGCGGGGTGGAGTCGTGGGAAAACAGCGGGATCCTTAAAAGGTGGTGGGGAGCACTGCGCAGTAGCACTGACAATACTTCACCGTGTTCACACGGGTGTTTGTCGGATTGTGCCGGAGCGCAAGATAAAGGCTTCTCTACACTAAATAGATTAGTTGTTTGGAGTTTTTTTCCCTGTGCCATTTCAGAACCTGACAGATTGTCAGCGCTTCTCACCAAATATACAGCAGACATGGCAGAGGGGACTCAGCCAGGATTGGAGACCGTGGATCTAGCAGAGTCAGTGGAGCCAGCTGAACTTGCTACTCTGGAGGACCTGCCTGTTCAGCATTCGGGGCCAGATGTTAGGCCTAAGGAGGGCACAGCACCACTGCTTCTTCTATGTTTGGACCAGGCAATGGGGGACACCGACCAGGTCATGCTGCTGAGGACAGGAGCTGTGGGGGAGTGGTGGTTGCGGTCCCCGTGGCAGGGGGGTTATGAGGCATTCCCGCCTGACCCACCAACGCTCACACCCTCCAGGAGCCACTTTACTCAGTGGAGAGAGAGACGCATCTCAGAGGATGAGTGGAGTTACTCCACTGCATTAGGGACCCAGACTTTGGAGGTGTTAAGGGAGATGTTCGGCCCCGCTGGGTTTAAGGGCCCGAGTTCTGGGGGCCCGTGGAGACGAGGTGTGGAACCTCACCTGACCGGTACCCACCTCCCAGCAGAGGGCCTGACCCATTCTCCGGTGGAAGGACCATGTCCACAGTATGACAGGGGGGAGCCCCACAGGCCAGGGGCCCACATGCTGTCCAAGACCACGGCTCCAACCCCGAGAGCCCACTTCCAGCACCGTGGGGACCAGGATAGCGCTCTGAGGCAGGACAACTGGCCTCCACTCCATCATGGCCGCTAGCGGGCCCGGGCCAGGGCCCTATGGGACGATGGGACCCGCCGGCCATGCGGGCCTCATTTGATGGCAGCCCGGACAGGGTAGCCCTTTTCTTAGGGCAAGTAATAGCCCATCTTGATAAGTATGACCATTTATATACTTCCCAGTGGGCCATGGTGATGGCAGTGTCAGCTGTAATGGAGGGTGAGGCGGCTGACTGGGTCGCTGACTTATATAGTGATCATGCTGGGGAACCTGGGGATATAGGTTTGTTTTTCTCAACAATGCAGGAGCGATTCGAAGACAACATGCAATTACAACAAGCTGAGGGTGAACTATTGGCACTTAAGCAACAGGGTAGGGCAGTGGCAGAATACATTAAGGACTTCCGAAGGTTATCAGGAAAGGTGAGGGGATGGCCAGAGTGGTTGATAGTTCATCAATTCAAAGCGGGGCTCGATCGTGCTTTACGGCAAGCATGTGTAACACGTGAACTACCACCCCGTCTGACTGCATGGGTCCAGGCCACCACCGAGATCGACGTGGAACTCTGGAGGGATGACCGGGACCATGTGGATAGGCCTACAAGGGGTCGGAGACCACCAGACCGCCCCGCACGACCCCTCCAGATGATACGGCCTTCAGATCCATCGGGTCCTGCCACAACCTCACCAGGGAAGCCTGGCACCACAAGAGCCCTGATGATCTGTTTCCAGTGCAGAAAGCCGGGCCATCATGCATTGGACTGCACAGAGATGGGTCCCAAGGCATCAGCTGGAACACCAGGGCCCCAGCAGAGCACCGCTAGGAAAAGTACCAGGAAAACCGGTGAGGGGGGTGCAACAAACAAGCCATCCCTCCACCCCTGGCGGAAATGGAGCTAACTTCAACGAGGTGGAGACGACCAGTGGCAGCGATGACGATGGTGAAACCGACCCCATGGTAAGCAAAGTGATCAAACCATTCCTCATTTCAGTAGTGTTGACAGCAAGCCGTCGGAGGCAGTGCAAAGCGCTAATAGATTCAGGCTGTACCCATTGTCTCATGAGTGCGACCACAGCGGAGAGTATAGACATAGGGGTTCGCAAGTTGACACACCCCATCCATTTTGAACAGATGGATGGGTCCTTGCTAGGATGCCAACCAGCGACACATGTCACGGAGCCATTTACCTTGGAGATAGGTCCCCACCAGAAATGTATCCATTTCGTAGTAGTCCCTAGGATTATGGAGGAAATCGTGCTAGGTCTAGCCTGGCTCGACAAGTGGAGTCCAACGATCTGGTGGGGTGGGGGTTGCAGGCATCTGAGAATAGGAGTAGGGCCTGACCCTCCTCCACATGAGAAACACCCTGAAGGTGTAGGAAACGCCCAAACAACAGACACTCCAAGGAACAGGGAGGGCTCCCTGAGGTGTATGATGACCTAAAAGAGGTCTGTAACAAACAGGAGTGTCAGGCCAAAGCCATTTTAGTTGGGGTCTTTGGCCTGCCACACTTTATACTATTTTAATATGTATTCTTTGCTGTGGGAATTGGGAAGGGGGAATTGCATGAGGTCTGTTTGTATGTAGCCATAACAAATTCCTTCTAGATAGTCAAGGTCATCATTTGTCTTCGCACTCCTGCACCTGCACAGAAGGAGATGGGTGGATGCTGCCAAGTTGGCAGTTGAAGATTGGTTAATGTGATGGACTTGGGGGTGTGGGGACAAGGGCTTGAACTTTCAACTGGGTGGAGAAACCCTGGAGCTTCAGATTCGGGTTTCTCCCAGATGTGCCAACATGGCTGTGTTAATAAATTGGAACTTTGAGGAACTTTGCCTCGGACTCTGATTTAAGTTTGGATGCTATTTGGAACCCTGACACTAACCCGAATCTCCCTTAAAACTCACCCAGCTACCCCGAATCCTCGAGGCGCTGTTCGGCGTCCTGAGCCCCATTGACGACCCGGCAACAGACGGCGTAAAGACTCAGGGAAGATGGAGGAAGAAAAGCATGCCACGGGGAAGCAAGTAGGGGATGGATCGTGTATTCACATCGAGACCCTCTATGTTCCTTCCAAAGCCGTGGTGGAAGCTGAAGAGGCTGCAGAGAGGGAACACCAGTCGGGGGCTCGGCACAAGCAGCCGACCCCTGAGTGCCTCTCTCAAAGCGCAGCTGGGGGGCTGAGCTCTCCCACAGAGCAGCTGCGGGAACCACACCTGGGCGCGGGATCAGCCTCGGCCCATGAGTGGAGACAGCAGAAACTTATGCCGACCGGACATTCCGAAGGTGAGGGATCCCAGCCTCTGTAGTGCAGCCAATCGCTGATGGAACTCCCCAACCAGTTCAGATGACTAAGTGTAAGTTGGACCAACCCCCCTTCGGAACCCGAGGTCGCAAGATGGAACTTGGCCCAGCCAATGTTCCCCTTCCCAAAGAGGAACCCACTGGCCCCTTTGAGCGGAGACTCGGCCTCATTCCACACTGCGATGAGCGAGACCCCTGTGAGTCTCTCCACCAGGGTGAAGCCTATGTGGGCAACCCTCTGCCCCGAAGTGCAAAGGACCCAACAGCCCATGCTCAGGAGCCCGCTGGCCTGGCAGCAAGGCATGGGGGGATTGCTGACCCCAGGCCAGCCACCGAACCTCGGCCTCGCACAGCCAAGGAAAGCCCCAGCAGGGTGGGCTTTCTTCCCAGGCATGGGATGGGCACAGTGCCAATGGGCTCCGGGGACCCAGCAGCCACCGAACCCCATGCCGATGTTTGGTGCGATGCAGCCTCCCGCAATGTCCGTCCTGGCCACGCAAACCCAGTTGCAGCAGCAGGGGCACCTCCCTGCCGACGGTGCCACACCGGGGCTAGCCCAGCCATTACAACAGGGGGGGCCGCAACTGGGAGGCCCCCAACCGCAAGCAATCATCCCGCCGGCCACACAAGTGCAAGCCGTCGCCCAGCTGGCCCCAGCTCAGCCCCCTCGGTTCCAGGCCACATTCGATGGGGATCCCAGGAAGCTGGCCTATTTCCTACATCGGGTCTGGATATACATCGATCAGTTTGGGACCCAATTTCACCCGGACCAAGAATTGATCGACGCGATAAACGAGGGGATGAACGAGGGCGAAGCAGCAGAGTGGGTGGCAGAACTCCACGATGAAGCTGCCCCAGAACTCGATGACGCTGATGAGTTCATCCGGCTGATGTGAGTTTGAGCCAGGAGCCACACTCCCAAAACCCAAGATGTACTCAATGACCCCAAAAGAATTGGAGGAACTAAGGAGATATATCGATGCCAATCTAGAGCGGGGTTTCATCCAGCCGGCAAAATTGAGGGTTGCAGTCCCAGTGCTCTTCAAGGAGAAGAAAGATGGGGGGGGGGTCAGGCTGTGTGTGGACTTTCGTGGGATCAACGCCGTGTGCGTGCAAAACACGTATCCCCTCCCTCTCATGAAAGACTTGCTGAACCACTTGTCCAACGGCAAGATATTCACCAAGCTGGATTTGAGGGAAGCATACTACCGCATAAGCATTAGGGAGGGGGATGAGTAGAAGAAAGATTTTAANATTCAGAGTCTCCCATTCTCTCTCTCTCTCTCTCCCCGCGGTCTTCATGCAATTCATAAACGAAGTACTCCACCCCAGGGGTGGGTTCCGAAAATTTCTACTACCACTCTGTGGGCGTGGCTTAGGGTTACGCGCGCGCGTGCTCCCCCGGTGCAATTTTGTGTCCGCGCATACTCAGTCACTATAATCTGCCCGAAACACAGCTGAGGAGCTGATCAGCTGTGCTTCGGGCAAAGAATAAAGGACAGCATTAACCCAGGGGTGGGTGGGAGGACCCTTCCCGAAGCAGCAGCAGAGCACAAACAGCCCAAAATGTAAAAAAGCCGCCAAAAATTCACGGAAAAAAATGGTGGCGCCCACAGACCGGCACCAACCAAGGCGGGTCCACGACGCCATCATGACATCACCAGCGCCTCGCTACCGGTTTGGGCAACCCACTACGAACCGGGAGGAACCCACCCCTGCTCCACCCACACCTGTACAAAGGGGTACTCGTTTATTTGGATGACATTCTCATCTTTAGCGAGACCCTAGAGGAGCATGTGAAATTAGTGAGGCAAGTCTTAGAAAAACTTCTAGCCGCCAAGCTGTACACAAAACTCTCAAAATGTGAATTCCACAAGACCTCCCTAGACTACCTGGGCTATCGCATCTCCAGTGAAGGAATAGAGATGGATCCAGGGAAAGTGAAAGCAGTGCTAGACTGGCAGGCCCCACACACTCGCAAGCAACTGCAAAGGTTTTTGGGCTTTGCAAATTTCTATCGGCAGTTCATCCCCGCTTTTGCAGAGGTGGCGCTGCCACTGACCGAGCTGCTAAAGACAGGCCCATCGCCCACAAAACCGAAGCCTAACCAGCCGATTGGGTGGACAATGGAATGCCAAAAAGCGTTCGAAAGGCTGAAGCGTCTCTTTGCCCAAGAACCGATCCTGCAGCACCCCGACCCAGAACAGCAGTTCATAATTCAGTCTGATGCCAGTGACGTGGTGGTGGCAGTGGTGCTGCTGCAGAAGAATGAAAAGGGCCAACTCCTGCCGTGTGCTTACGTTTCGAAAAAGCTCACGGCCACTGAGAGGAGATGGGCCATTTGCATTGCCTATGCAGTTCGTTGGGCACTGCTCACTTGGAGGCAATTCCTAGAGGGGAGCAAGGTCCCGTTCGAGGTATGGACAGATCATAAGAACCTCGAAGCCTTGAAAACCCCCCGGAAGCTCTCTCCAAAACAAGTACACTGGGCGCAATATTTCAAAAGATTCAAATTCGAACTGAAGCACATCCCTGCTGGGAAGAATTTGCTGGCTGACGCTTTATTTAGGAAGCCACAATATGACAGCCAGAGGGAACAAGAAGTCCACTCCATCATTCCCCCTTCCCAGAGGGAGACGGCAGCGCAAGTCCTCACCCGAGGCCAAGCCAGATGACCAAGTGCTCTTAGCCAGGACAAATGGACTGCAATCCTGAAGGCAGCCCTGCTTGGCAATCCCTGGCTCAGTGACAACAAGGAAATCTTAACAATGAGAGAAGGCTTGGCTTGGAAGGGGTCCAAATTGTATGTACCTGCCAGCTTGAGATTGGAAGTGCTCCAACGAAGCCACGACTCCAAACTGGGAGGACACCTCGGATTCCTAAAAACTCTCCACCTAGCCCGGCGACAGTTTTGGTGGCCTAAAATGAAAGCTGAAGTGGAAGACTACATAAAGAGCTGTGCCACAGCTGTGCGCGACCAGGAAAAATCAGCCAGGAAAGCCGCCTGGACTACTACAGCAAGTGGCCAACCCCAGCAAACCCTGGGAGGAGATCGCCATGGACTTCATCATGGAACTCCCAGATAGCAACGGAAATAAGGTGATTTGGAAAAGTCATCAACTTGTTTTCCAAGCAAGCCCATTTAATCGCTTGCTCAGGTCTACCGTTGGCCAGGAAACTAGCAAAGCTGTTTCTCAAGCACATCTACCGCCTACATGGTGTCCCAAAGAGAGTCATCTCCGACCGAGGCATACAGTTCACCGCCAAATTCTGGAGGGAGTTCCTGAGAGCGATTGGATCCACAAAAGGATTCAGCTCGGCTTTTCATCTGAGCACAAATGGTGCGGCGGAACGTACGAATGCAATGGTCGAACAATACATCCATTGTTATGTAGATTACCAGCAGGACAATTGGTCAGAGCTGCTAACTTTTGCAGAAGTAGCGTATAACAATGCTGTCCACAGCAGCACTGGACTAACTCCTTTTCAAGTTACCAGTGGCATGGAATTCATTCCCATGCCTGAACTACCTACAGAGACCCCCACTTCCATGTCCCTGACGGACTGGATGGAGACGCTGAAAAAAGGATGGGAGAACACCAAGAAAGCACTAGCTGAAGTGGCAGAAGCCTATAAGAAGCAAGCAGACAAGCACTGATTGCTCCAGCCCCCCTTCCGAGTGGGGGATAAAGTTTTCTTGTCCACTAAATATATCTGCTTGAGAATGCCCAGCAAAAAGCTAGGGCCAAAATTTTGGGGGCCCTTCTCCATAGTCAAGATTATTAACCCTGTCACTGTCCAGCTTGCATTGCCGAGCATATTGGGGAAAATCCACCCAGTATTCCACTGCAGTTTATTAAAACCAGTGACTAGGTTCCAGAGTGTTTAGGGGTCAATTACAATATCTAATCCATTGGAAGGGGTATCCTTTGTCAGAAGCTACCTGGGTAAAAAGTTGGAATGTAAAAGCTGACAAGCTAGTAAAACAATTCCACTACAAATATCCGGACAAGCCAAAGGGTCCCCTGGGGGGGAGGGGTGGTTAAGGATGCTGTATTAACCCCCTATGTTATTTCTTTCCTTTTCTTGTAGGACACGGTCTTTTCCTGAGGGGAGGCTGCCTGTCAGGCCGAAACCATTTTAGTTGGGGTCTTTGGCCTGCCACACTTTATACTATTTTAATATGTATTCTTTGCTGTGGGAATTTGGGAGGGTGAAATGCATGAGGGCTGTTTGTATGTAGCCATAACAAATTTATTTATTTATTTATTTCTAAAATTTATATGCCGCCCAACTCCCGAAGGACTCTGGGCGGCTTACATCATATAAAAAATAAAAATAAAACATATAAAAACAATTTAAAAAACCATATCCATATTAAAATAAAGCATTCACACAAATTCCTTCTAGATAGTCAAGGTCATCCTTTGTCTTCGCACTCCTGCACCTGCACGGAAGGAGATGGGTGAATGCTGCCAAGTTGGCAGTTGAAGATTGGTTAACGTGATGGACTTGGGGGTGTGGGAACAAGGGCTTGAACTTTCAACTGAGTGGAGAAACCCTAGAGCTTCAGATTCGGGTTTCTCCCAGATGTGCCAACATGGCTGTGTTAATAAATTGGAACTTTGAGGAATACTTTGCCTCGTACTCTGATTTAAGTTCGGATGCTATTTGGAACCCTGACAAGGAGTGTGATAACCTGCCACCTCATCGCACAACTGATTGCACTATCGAAATCCTACCAGGGGCAGTCCTACCAAAGCCAAAAATGTACTCAATGACCCCCCAGGAATTAACATAGGTGAGGGCTTACATAGAAAAGAACTTAAAACGTGGTTTTATACAACCGGCTAGATCAAGGATAGCCGCTCTGGTTCTTTTCCGAGAGAAGGATGGAGGGCTGCGTCTGTGCATTGACTTTAGGGGGATCAACGCTGTATGTGTGGAGCATATGTAGCCCCTCCTGTTAATGAAATACATGCTGGCTCGTTTGGTGGAGGGGAGAGTCTTTACAAAGTTAGATCTCCAAGACGCATATTACAGAGTCCGAATTAGACCTGGCGATGAATGGAAGATGGCGTTCAACTGCCCATTGGGCAGTTATCAATTCAGGGTGATGCCATTCGGCCTACAAGGAGCACCTGCTATATTCATGCAACTTATCAATGAAGTTTTGCAGGAACATCTATACCACAGTGTGCTCGTGTACCTGGATGACACATTGACTTACACCAAAACCCTAGAAGAACACGTCATCCTGGTATGCCAGGTCCTAAGCAAGCTATTAGCAGCCAAACTCTACATCAAATTGTCAAAATGCGAGTTCCACAAGTTGCAATTAGACTACTTGGGATTCCGCATTTCTCCAAAGGGTGTAGAGGTGGACCCCGCAAAAGTAAAGGCCGTTTTAGACTGGCAGGCCCCAAGAACACGTAAACAACTGCAAAGCTTCTTGGGGTTTGCAAACTTTTACCAGCAGTTTATCCCGTCCTTTGCTCGCATGGCTCTTCCATTAACGGATCTCCTAAAAACCAAACAGTTGGTCCATAAGCCACATCCGGGTCAACCGGTACAGTGGACATTGGCTTGCCAACAGGCGTTCGAACATCTAAAAGCATTGTTCACAAGAGAACCAATACTGAAACATCCTGATCCCACCAAGCCATTCATGGTGCAGGCAGACGCCAGCGATGTAGCAGTAGCGGTGGTTCTCCTGCAAACAAACGAGGAGGGATGTCTGCAACCATGTGCATATACCTCCCGCAAGTTAAATGAAACTGAATGCAATTGGGCCATATGGGAGAAGGAGGCATTTGTGGTTCAGTGGGCCTTGCTGACGTGGCGACATCTCTTAGAAGGGGGTGGCTTACCGTTCGAGGTCTGGACGGACCATAAAAATCTGGAGGCCCTCCAAACCCCATGTAAACTATCGCCTAAGCAGGTCAGATGGGTGTTATATTTCAGACGTTTCAACTTCCGGCTGAAATATATTTCCGGCAGGAGGAATTTTCTGGCGGATGCTTTGTCTTGTATGCCACAATATGCCAGTGACAGTGAGGAGGTCATGCAGGCTATAATTCTGGTGTCTCAGCCTGCACAACGAGCAGTAGGCTCCACTAAAACAAAACATCAGGCGACTGAAATCACCCAAGACATTCAGAAGGCCCTACTAACAGATGAGTAGTTCCAGGCCAATCAAAATACCCTCAGTCAGAGAGCCGGGTTGGCATGGAAAGGATCTAAGATCTATGTACCAAGCACTCTGCGGCTGGAGGTACTATGACGGTGTCACGATGTCCATGTGGCTGGTCACTTTGGCTTTCTCAAAACATTGCATTTGACTAACCATCAGTTCTGGTGGCCCCAACTAAAGAAGGACGTTGAAGAATATGTGCGCAGTTGTATAACATGTGTCACAATGAAGAAGCAGCCGGGTAAACCTCCCGGCCTCCTCCAATCCATGGCGTCTCCTCTTAAACCATGAGGGGAGATAGCCATGGACTTCATTGTAGACCTACCAGCCAGCCAGGGGAAGATGGTGATATGGACGGTCATCGACCTATTCTCAAAACAGGCCCACTTTGTGGCCTGTGAGGGTTTGCCATCGGCCAGAAAATTGGCTAAGCTATTTATCACCCATATTTACAGGTTACCTGGTGTACCATGCCGGATAGTATCAGACAGAGGGGTTCAGTTCACTGCCAGATTCTGGAGCAAATTCCTGGCAATGATAGGGTCAGGCCAAGGTCTCAGCTCAGCATTCCACCTGGCTACCAATGGAGCAGTAGAAAGGACCAATGCCATGGTGGAGCATTACATCCGATGCTACGTAAAATACCAACAAACGGACTGTGCGGACTTGCTCCCCTTTGCGGAGGTGGCGTATAATAACGCCATCCATAGTAGCACCGGATTCACCCCATTCCAGGTAGCCACTGGTACTGAATTTGTCCCCATACCTGAGTGTCCTAAACAAGAGCCAGAAGATCTGGGGTTACAGGGATGGATATCCCGAATGCAACAGGTATGGGAAAGGGTCAAAGAGGCTTTACAGAGAGCAGCGCAGAAATATAAGGACCAGGCCGACAAAAAGAGATGACCACAGACCCCCTTCCATGTGGGCCAAAAGGTATATCTATCTACCAAATATCTCAACCTAAAGGTGCCCTGCAAAAAACTCGCACCCAAATACATCGGGCCATTCACGATAATAAAGGTCATAAATGCCGTTGCTGTGTGGTTACAGCTCCAGTCTTTCTTGGGGAAGACACACCCGGTCTTCCACAGTAGCCTGCTACGTCCATTCAGGCCGTCATCGCTATGGGGCACTCCTCCGTCCCTGCCTCCTCCTATTGATGGGGGGGACACAACATTATGTAGTGGCAGATGTCCTAGACTCCTGCTGGCATTGAGAGTGTCTGTAATACTTTATCCTATGGAAGGGGTACCTGCTAGCGGAAACGTCCTGGGTAGCCTGTCAGGACGTTAATGCAGCACAGCTACTCACCCAGTTTCACCGGAAATACCCAGCCAAACCAGGGGGGTGGGAACATCAGCACCATGACCTACCTTACCTTGCATTTTGTCTTCCAGATGCCACCTTCATGGTAGGGGGGGCACATGTCAGCCCCAGATGCACTGGGGCTGCCATTCCGGAGAGTCTAGAGACAGATCACCAACCTGCCTGTTTGCCCATTGGAGCCTTGGTTGCGCCTTGGTTGCGCCGGTGTCTCACTGCAGGTCTCCGCCGCTGCTGTGGGCGCCGCCATCTTGAATGATGTCATTGCCGCCTCACAGCTGAGAGGTGGGCCCGGAACAAGCAGAGACTTAAAGCAGTTTACCGAGGACATTGCTTTGCACAGAGTGGAGAGGCACTGGGCAAGCCACAGTTTTAATGTTGGCTAGTTGGGGGTGGAGGGTAGGAGTCAGGCTATGGGTGGAATTGCGGGTTGGAGTCGCAGGAGAACAGCAGGATCCTTAAAAGGTGGTGGGGAGCACTGCACAGTAGCGCTGACAATACTTCACCATATTCACATGGGTGTTTGTCGGATTGTGCCGGAGCGCAAGATAAAGGCTTCTCTACACTAAATGGATTAGTTGTTTGGAGGGTTTTTTCCTGCGCCATTTCAGAACCTGACAGATAGCATTTGAAGAAATAATTTTATTTTGTGCATCACATGATAACATCAAATATTTAAGTACCCCTCTCAAGAGTGAAAAAGAACGACAATTAGTGATGCTGTTCTATTCTGAAAGGTATCTCCTCGAAGTTCAACAAGATATAAACATCTGGAAGGTTTCACTTTTATTATCCATCTTCTAAAGCAAGCAAATATGATTTGGTGCATAGTGCAGAAAGGAAACTCTGCTTGCAGTTACTGATTTTCGGGACATTTTTTCCCCTGCCATAAATGTTTCACACTGATGCTATAAAAATGAAGTGGGGTTTAGAATGTTTGATATAGCTTGATGGAGCCTTCCAGCTGAAGTAGTTTTATGAACAGTAAAGTATCACCTGCCATCTTGGACTTTCTTTCTTCTTCTCACCCTTTTGTTTCGTTCTATTTTTGCACCTTCACTCCTCAGATGTGTAGAGGTCTCTCCCTGATAGCTCAGCAGAAAGGTAACACCTGTGTCAAAGGCATTTTTGAACTTTTTGAACTTTACTCTACAGAACAGCAGAAAGCATACACTATTCATCATCTGAAAATTGTTTGGAGAAAAATAAAAGCCTAAACTCTCACCCCTGGTAAAACATAGTTATTTTAAAAGTCAGTCTTTGTGAACCTTTAGCCAGGACTAAGGTTAAACGATGGGTCTGAGTAGACATGCATAGGATTGTGCTACTAAGTTATGAGAAACTATACAAATCTATTATTTGTGTTGATAAATTTAGAGACATAATTTTAACTAAGAGGATTTTAGCTAAAACCACCTTTTTCTTCCTCTCTCTTTTTCTGAAAGAGATATTGTTTTATAAGCTTCTTCTTCTTCTTCTTCTTCTTCTTCTTCTTCTTCTTCTTCTTCTTCTTCTTCTTCTTCTTCTTCTT
>QLTV01001698.1:3967541-3978690 GCA_003457575.1 Thermophis baileyi
AGCTTTCTAGATCAGTCAAAATTTGCAAGGCTATCCTACTCTAATATAGGCTAGTATTTTCTTATGTGTGAGCCCCACTTTCTGAATTAAAATGAGAGGTGCATTTAATTTTTAGCACTGTTGGACGATCAACTGCATATATGTATGTATGTATGTATATGTATATATATGTATATATATGTATATATATGTATATATGTGTATATAGGCAGAGGTTGGTTCCTACCGGTTCTAACCGGTTCTTTAGATCCGTTAGTAACTCGCCGATGATGTCACGGAGCCGGTTCCGTCGGTGTCTCCATGGATGCCGCCATCTTGGATTTTGCTTCTGCGCATGCGCAGAAGCTATTTTTTGATTGCTGTGCGCATGCACGGCGCGACCCTGAGCAATCCGGCAGCAAAAGGATCCAGAACCCACCCCTGTATAAGGGGCGTGCATAAGTGCACCAACATGCCTACCATCCCTGTCCTACTGTCCCCCATTTATTCGTATTCATTTCCTGTACTCATAATCATGTTTATAGTTATATCTGTAAACTTATACATGCTTGACTAAATAAATAAATAAATAAATAAATAAATAAATAAATAAATAAATAAATAAATAAATAAATAAATAAAAATAAATAAATTTTCAACTTGCATGGACAAAGGAGAGGAATGTTATGAGTTTCCATCAGCTGGATGTTGAAGACCTTTGGCTCACTACTCTTAATGAACACTGAATGCCTAAAATCATTACAAGAATTGCTCTTCTGACTCACAGATGCATTCGTCATCTAATTCTGGTGTCAAAGTTCTGAGACTTTTAGCAGAAACACAAGGTAGACCAGGCTTCTTCAATTTTATATATGGTTTGAACTGCAGTTCCCAAAATTACCAGTGATCATGGCTAATCCCAGCACATTTGGAAAGCATCAAGGTGAAGAAGGCTGAAACAATTCTGACATTTTTCTATGTAGGCTTTCAATCAAAGATTGAGAGCTTCATGAACACTTCCTCTAATCAAAGAAGCATCTGCACCCACATTATCATGATTTTGGACTTATACGTATCAACTAATAAACCTTAGATACTACTTCATCTTTTTTCCAGTAATAGAATGAAAAATCAGATTACTCATTATTGGTTTATATATGTATTTGTAAGCAATGTTGACTCACATACTTAAATTATATTTTCTAAATGTCTCACCCTCCCTTTTGTATCCTATACAGTAAGTGCTTCATGGGAGTTTTATTTAAACGTAACACAATTGCCATAATGTCTGTTACTGCCATTTTCATTGCCTGCAATTGTCATCCTTCTGACTGCTTTCAGTCCTTTAATGCACTTAAGCTCTTAAATGCTTACTGTTTAATCCCCCACCTCAATTTTTTTTTTTAGTATTACCTCCTCATATCACCAGGATTGTTTTTCCTTGCGAAGGATCTGTGAACAACTGTCATACAGGGTTGGTCATGAACTGTAGACAGCAAATTCCTAAGTGAAGAAACTTTACCACTGGACCTATTTGACCAGAAATAATTTTTCAGTGTTTTGTGTCCTAGCTACATTCTGCAGGGTGTCAAATTCTTATGTTTTGTTCTTACTTCATCATGATGATAGAGCTTGGAGGAGCTTTGATACTGAGAAACTCTAGAAATACAGTAAGTCAGCAATATAGTTGTCAGACAGATGAACAGACTGATGCAATTCTATGAAAAAAGTCACCCTTTTTTGTCTTTAATATTCTTGTCCTGTTTTGTCTTGGTTATTTTTTTTTCCTTTTGGATTTTGGTTTTTATTCTTTTGAGTAAAATAAAAACATTATAAAAGAAAAAAGTCACTCTTTTTCAGATTGGCTGAATGTTTTCCAATGTTTGCCACTGAATGTTATCAGGTGCATCCTACTGGTGCATAAAGAACATCTAAGTAAAGAAATAACTCAGTGTTTGTGCTCTTTTCATTTCTTACTCCAATGTTACTCCAATGCAACGTACACCCAATTCTTTCAGTTCAGTAGAGGATAACTAGGGATATTGTTGTCAAAACAACCCCTAAAATATTGCTTTTTCGTTCATTTATAATGTCATATAAGAAACACCAAAGTTCCTGACTTTCATAGAAATGATTGTCTCTTGACCTAACTCTTCATTGCAATGCACATATATTTAAAAATCCTTATGAATCTTGCACATAGTATACGAAATGTTCATTGTGATGATGGTTGCTGGGGCAAGTAATTTAATCTTCCACTCACTCAACCTACCACATAAACCTCCCCCATCCCTCCCCCAAAGAAACTGGGGAAAAAAATATCTTCATCCCACTCTTTGGCGACATCATTCACTAGCATCTATGATCTCAGATGACCCTCAGAGACTGAAACATAAAGGAATTGAGTGTGTCCTTCCTGCCTGAACAAAGACTGTCCACCTCAGATTCAGAATTAGAGGAAGGGTTGCATTTTTCTCAGGATGAAGTCAAATATCGGGAAACCCTCTTTCACCTACATTGCAGAAGAACCTTTGTTCACAATTCCAAAGCTGCTGTGTTTGCTTGATGACTAACAATTCTTCATCTACTGGGTAAGATTGCTTTCTTTCTTTGTTTGTTGCTTTAGGTTAATCTGAATTAGTGTTTTACCCTGGGGCTACGATCTTCCATTGTATGTTCCAAAAGCATTTCCTTCCTCAACATTTCTTTTCCCCAGATTCTTCTTCTGTCTACACATTTGGTATATTAAAGATTTATGTGTCTTCTGGTCTTATGAAATTAAAGCTGTTACAGGTGGTTTGACCTCAGGGGGGGGGGGAAAAAAGGGGATCTAATATAGGACACTGCTATATTGCCAAAATTCCTCTTCCCAAAACAGTTCTTCAAAAACAGTTTGAAAAACGATCCCAGTGCTCTTCTTCGTTTCTACCAATTCAGAAACCCCAAGAACAATTACTGCCCTCCCTTGCGCTGCTGAAACACCAAATCAGACAAAAGGGGGTGGGAAACAAGCAGCCTGGGACTTTCCAAACTGGCCTTCCATGCTAAAGAGAAGAGGAAAACTGATCATATCTTGCCAGCTTCACTCCTAATTGATTCATCTGGACTTCTATAGAATTGTGAAGCTGCTAAGCTACCTCTCCCTTCCAGGACCTCCTAAGACAGCTGAAAGCTGATGACCCTCTATGAAGTGGCTCCACAAAGCTTCCGCATTTCCAATTCTAAATAAGCTTCAGAGTAGTTCTTCTTGCACCAAGAAGGAAATGGGGAATGGAAATAAATTGCTGCAACCAACAAAGAGGAATGGTAGCATGGGATCAGGGGTGCAGAGCCAATCAAGGAGCAGCACAAATGCCTCGTAGGAAAGTAGCTGTGGGTTTTCCTTAAGGGTCTAGTGTTTTCTGAGCTTGATAACTGGGTAACATCATCAGTGCTGGTCATCATGATCACTAGCACTGATGATGTTACCTAGTTTGGGTAATGAAACGTCTGCAAGAAAACAAGCAAACTCAGAGAGCACCAAGGACCCCTCATTTGAACTCTGAGCTACAAATATTCTCCTTTATTGGACAAGTGTTTTTCACCCTCTCTTACCAAGACAGAACTGAAGATCTAAAGAAATAATGCCATTAAGCTTTATTGGTTTCCTCTTAAAACATCTTAATATACTTCTTAGGCATTTCTATAGGCAAAATCCTACAAGGCTGGCCTCATCACAGATGAAGCAATTAGGATCCTTCCTCCTCCTCTTCTTCCTCCTCCTGCTCCTCCTCCTGCTCCTCCTCCTCCTCCCCACGCTATAGAAATTTGCAGTGTTAAGGAATGAGCTACTAACCTTTAAAATGAAAATGTTCATATAACCCTGGCAGTTGAACAACAGCTCTTTTGTAGTGTGTGTCTCTGATGCCATTAAACCTCCCTACACTTCACCATGCCATCGATTAATTAGGATAAAAAAAAAATCTGTAGCAGGGAATTACTCAAAGGCTTATCTGAGTAGAATTGCCCAGATGGAAAGTGCTCCATGAATGCAAAGTCATTATTTTTTTCTCTCATTATTAAAGCAATGAAAACGCAAGGGGATCCACCAATTTTCCTAATCATCATGGTAATGAAATTATTAGCTTGGACAGTTTCAGAGACTTGTAAGACATTTTGTTCACTCTGATATTACACGGTGTTGATCAGACTTTATTAATCTGTTTGATCTGGGCATCACTTTCACAGTTAGCAAATTAATCAGGGAAGAAGGATTACAAGTGCATGCAAACTCTTTCCCCTTCCAGAAACTGCTCTAAAGCATAGCTGTCAAAGCTCTGGAGGAATTCAGCTTGAAGATACCTTTGCAGAGAGTAGAGCAGATATGTGGGTACTTATGTCCGTGGTTGCTGTTACAGTTCTTCAAATGGTTGAGTTTTTGTTCATCTAATTTTGACGGATTGCCACACAGTTAGCCCCACTTTAATTTCAGTGGAACTGAACGTGTAATAAGTAGCCATGCCATCAAGCCTAGTCACCATAAGAGTGGTGATTCTTATACAACATTGGTGCAGGGCATAAATAAATACTAAAGCAGTGGATAACTATTTAAGATACATAGTACATTTTTCTTCCATTCAATTATATTCAATACTCTGTACAAGTCCCTGCAGTTTTCTTGGCAAGGATTTTCAGAAGTGGTTGGCCATTTCCTTTTTTTTTTAGGGCTGAGGGGGAGTGACTGGCTGAGGGGGAGTGACTGGCCCAAGGTCACCCTACTGAATTTGTACTTAAGGTGGGACTTGAACTCACCATCTCCCAGCTTATAGACATTGTTTGCTGCCGCAAGTCACCCATGACATTGGCAGCTGTAGAAATTGATTAAATAATCAAACAAACAATAAGTTCATCCTGGAATGTTCAAACATGGACACTCACCTTGGTCTTTTCATTTGGCCCTTTAACTATAACTCCTGGGGCTTGACTCTGGCCCTTCTTCCCTCCCATTAAAATCGTTCCCTTCCCCAACAAAGACACTCTTCACCTTACAAAAACAAGTTCAACCACTTCAAATGATTCAACTCTGAAATTTATGACACTTGAAGCGCAATGGGGCTGGAAATTGTGTCCAAGCCAAAGATGTCTAATTTCCTGCTCTTTGAGTTGCCCACTTTCCCCATGAAATGCTGTTTCGACTTGCCATTTTGGTCCTGTTTGTTTGAGGCAAGAGAGGTGACATAAAGTAATCCAGCAGGAAGGCGAAAGTTCCGGCCCATCAACCATGATTGAAAGTCCCCCAGAGAGCTTCTCAGGTTATTGGCTGATGTTATCTTTAATTGGGGGTAGGGGCAAGGAGAGGAATAGCCACAGTTAATTAACATGCAATAAGTGATACTGAAGACACAAATCTCCTCCTTTCCAACACAATGAACAAATATGTACCTGACAGGTTTTATAATTAAACATCACAGGAAGCTCAAATTGGGGAAAACAAGGGCACGGATGGAAGAAGGAAGCGGTTGGTTTAATTTCAAATGAGATCAAGGCAAACTTAGTGGGTCACCATTGGCTTCCTCACTGAATTGTTGTCATTTGCCAGCTTTGCTACACTAGACCTGCCCGTGGAAAGACAAGCATGGTGAGCCTTTGGGTAATCAGCTTCTTCTTCTAGGCTGAAGTTCCCATTGACAGACAGAGTGAGTGAGGGAATGAGTGAGCTTTATCTTAATCATTGTCCAATAAAAATACAATCAATAAAATAAACAACACAAAACCATCCCCTAACAACAAGAACTATTAGCAACCATTTGTTGGTTACTAATAGCTTACCCATAAGGTAGCAAAATTTTGCTAGTTTTAGAGAAATAAATTTATCTTGTTTACTTAAAAGTGCAGATAAAAGCTATCAGAGTGCCCCAGAAATTTAAATAAAAGAGGAGCCATTAACCGGTGGATTACCTAGCAGGGGAGACATGTTGATCATGAAGTTCCAGTTGGATATACCGGTAGATTGCAGGTAGTCTGATTTAATTTATCACGTTTGGACTGAATCTCCACTTTATTTTTCTGTGAAACAATTACTCCGTTAATCATCGTATGAACCTTTTGAGTGGTTTAAATCAGGTTTCCCTATTACGCACCTAGAGCATTGGTTGTCTTCTCACAGGTATTGTCCAACCAGCACAGCACACAATCCAGAGAGACAACCGCAACCAGAAATTTGGATGGATGGATGGATGGATGGATGCAGTGGTGAAATCCAAATTTTTTTACTACCAGTTCTGTGGGCGTGGCTTGGTGGGCATGGTGTGGCTTGGTGGGCGTGGCTTGGTGGGCATAGCAGGGGAAGGATACTGCAATACTGCAATTCCCACCCCACTCCAGGGGAAGGTTACTGCAAAATCCCCAGTTCTTCCCGATCAGCTGGGACTCGGGAGGCAGAGAAGAGATGGGGGCGGGGCCAGTCAGACGTGGTATTTAGTGGTTCTCCAAACTACTCAAAATTTCCGCTACCGTTTCTCCAAGCTACTCAAAATTTCCGCTACCTGTGCTGGAAAACACAGATATATGGATGGATGGATGGATGGATGGATGGATGGATTTTTAAGTAGCATAAATATTAACTCACTATGTTTTCTTGATAAACACAGCTATTAACAGGAAACGTTTGTTATTTGTTATACTTATATCTGCAGATTCCAGAGGAGAGTATATTTTGTATTCTTTTCTCCATGCCTCTTACCAGAGGAACATAAAATAGAAAACTCTCTTGGGAACAGGGAAAAGCTTTCTTAATGAGTCTAACTCTTTTTGCTTCAAGGGTCAATTTCTATTACTGGAACAGTCTGTAGACCTCAATGAATGGAATTCAACTTTTTTTAAAGTTCACTAGTAGATTACAGTCTAGATCCGTGATAGCAAACCTATGGCACGCGTGCCACAGGTGGCACGCGGAGCCATATCTGAGGGCACGCAAGGCGTTGCCCTATGTCAGCTCCAGTGCGCATATGCGCGCTGGCCAGCTGATTTTCAGCGTTCCAGAGGGCGGGGGGAGGCCGTTTTCACCCTCCCCAGGCTTCAGGAAAGCCTCCGGAGCCTGTGGATGGCAAAAAATGGACCCAACAGGCCTACTGGAAGTTTGGAAATGAACTTCTGGTTGGGCCATTGGGCCGTTTTTCGCCCTCCCCAGGCTTCAGGAAAGCCTCCTGAAGCCTGGGGAAGGTGAAAAATGGCCCAATGGGCCTACCGGAAGTCCAGAGGCTTCAGTGAGGTCTGTGCGCATGCACCAGGGGGGGGGAGAAGCATGGGGGGGTTGTGCGTGCATGCGTGGGGGGGGAGGGTATTGCATTATGGGTGTGGGCACACGCGCCCTTTTGGCACCCGAGCAAAAAAAGGTTTGCCATCACTGGTCTAGGTAGTATTTCAGGAAAAAAAGCAAGATTATGAAAAGGAAATTTATTGCCCTCTCTTCCACTGTGTTCCCCCACCTCTGTATTGATTCTGTTCTTATCAGAGATATAAGATGTTACCCAAGGATCTGGGACATTACAGATCTCAACATGATATTTAATAATAAATTTAATAGAACACAATGTCATTTAAATTTATTGGCTGCCCAATCCTGGTAGATTCTGGGAGGCATATAAAAATACAGGAAATATAATAACAGCTAGAAATATTAAATCAAACAAACAGTCCAGGGTAAAATACTTTGCTAACAAAATCCATAAAACAAAACAGGGGTCATTAAACAAGGACAAACATCAGTTCAGGTTAGGGACCAGAGCCAGATTTCCAAGGCTTTCTGGAACACCAGGAGAGAGGACCCCATCCTTATCTCTTAGGAGGATGTTCTTCATGTTGTGTGTGTGTGTGCTGCAACAGAAAAGGAAAGCTTCTTAGGTTCCAGAAGATGGCAATATTTAATGGATGACACCTAGAGCACACCCACTCTGCTGGAATGCACTGGGCAGGCAGAAATGATTAGAGATCAGCGATCTCTAATGTGAGCAACCAGAGTGGACCATAGTAGAGATCTTCAATCCCTTGTTCACATATCTTCATGTATGTCGACCCCACTGGCTCCCTCTTTGCAGGGTTCTTCAAGCAGAATACAAATAATGCCTTCGAGTTTCATGAAACAGCAACAATGATGGTTAGCTTCCACTTATAGTATTATTTTGGAAAGCAGTTGTTACCAACAATGACTGGTTGGTTGCTTTCGTTTATAATGGCATTGTTACTTATGATGTGAGTAATTATTCCTATCATTAAAGGTGATTAGAGGGTTTCTTAAGGATGCATGAAAATGTCAGTTTTGTTTTTCCCCATATGCAAAGATTTTTAATTCCATTTATGAAGAATTAAAAAAAAAGTGGAAACAAAACTTTCACGTTTGCCTCAGCCAAATTTAATAGTTCCAGTTGTTGCGAAGGGGATCATGTTGTACCCAAATGTTCTTCAAGTTTTTCCTCTTTGGCTCTAGCAATTATAGGTGAGGACCATGAAAGAAAAGAGAAGTGACAATTCCATTCAGTGCCACATATTTATTCAATGCACAGGGATTCCTTCCATCCCAGACTCTAAAACCAGCTTAGATAGGATAATATATCATATACTTTTCATCATTTAAAAAAAATAATCATATTTTCCCTCTTTATGATAAAGAAAACCCTTTCTAGAGTTTTCAACTTGGTGTCATTTGTTGTTCTGCTATGAGTAGCTAAATGTCTAGATCTAATCTTGGGCAGAAGAACGACTATCTAAAATTTGGTTACATTATGCGTGTTTAAAATTATTTCTCTAAATAGATTTTGCGAAGTTGGTATACCTCTATTTAAAAAATAATAATTGGAATCATTGTAACAGCTTGGAGTAATCTTTTTTTAATGAATGTGGTAGAAATATTGTTTGACATTTCATTGTATTTTGCTTCTCCCGTTCCTCGAAGTTATAATACTTTGCTTTCCACATACCATGGTCTGTCTTGTTTCTTTCCATCTTTCCTCTCTGGAGATACTTTAAACAAACCTAAATAAAATTAAAATAAATATGAAACACAAAGTGGCTTAAATAGAATCTATGTCAGTCTTGACACTTAATTATAAATTCTCCAAATATCACAATGGGGAAAGTCTCTGACAATAAATCTCAAGAACATGGGGGGGGGAGGGGAGAGAGAGAGAGAGAGAGAGAGAGAGAGAGAGAGAGAGAGATGAATGTAAAGTCATAGAGAATGCAGTGGGCCTCCATAAAAGCAAAGAATGCATACTAACCACAGGCACAACTTTAGAAACAAAACACACAGTAAATCTAAAAATCATTTCCACCAGATGAAGGAAATCGTCAGCACTTGGAATAGACTGTTATTCAAAGATGCCTCCCAGTGTCTTCAATTGGTTGTTGTTGGAGACTGGATACTGGTCTATAATATTAACAATTGGTTTGGAGTCCCAAAGTCTGCTCTTGTGTTTCATCTTTGTTCCTCTGTCATATGGAGCTATATGAACTACCTGATGATGTCAAGATATATGGCATTTTAGCGTGGCAAAAACCAGCTATTTCAAGCTGGGTGATTCCATTCACTCTCCTCCATCCTTATTGACTTACTGTATGACTGAAGCATTTTGAATAGTGAATAGTCATTGACAGACACTTTGTTACATGAATAGGATCCCAGGGGATCTCCCCAACTGAATAAAGAACTTTGTTTTGCTAACAGAGATAATCCATCACTGTTCTGTGGGTTGTTGTTTTTTTAAAAAAATACAGCTTCTCAAGGTTCATTTTCTTTTCCTAGAATATCATTTGTTGTGGTGGTTGTTGTTCTTCAAAGATCCCCAAGTTGCAGATGGCCGCTTTTCAGTAAATCAAAACAAATGTACTTCACAGCTATATTTAGATTTTGATGCATTTTCAGAGGCTGACTCCAAAGTTACACAACTGACTTTTCAAGTAGAAGCAAATGGAGATGGAAAACTGGACCCAGTTCTTTGTATAGTAAGAAAAGGCTATTTGGGGTTGCAAGTACATCAGGGGCCGTTGAGAAATGGCCTTTCTTTGGGTGTTGGCCTTGGAAAAGGTGTTTGGGGAAGATTCTATAAAAATTATCTAACTAATTAACAATGACACATCATAAATTCTTATTGGCTCTACATATTTGACTTTTATCTCACAGTTTCTTCCCAAAACACCCTAACTCAGGGCTGTCAAACGTGTGGCCCGTGGGCCGGATGTGTCATGCGCTGGCCATGCCCATGCCCGGTTTAGCGAAGGGGGAAAAAAGTCTTGATACATCACGTGATGCTGCTGTGACCACATGAGTTTGACACCCCTGCCCTAACTGGTTCCTCCTACTAAACCAAGGACGGTAATTACGCTTTTCAGATTAAGTTGAAACACAAATATGTCATAGGGAATAGTTCTATCCTTAGTTGTAGGCTAAATATTATGTAAAGGTTAGGTTTATATTCACTTTACTGCAGTGGTGGGATTCAAATTTTTTAACAACCAGTTCTGTGGGCGTGGCTTATTTGGGGGCGTAAATTGGTGGTCATGTGACTGAGTGGGCGTGTCTAGCTGGTCATGTGACCGGGTGGGCATGGCTACGTGCATAGGGACTACTCAGAGGGCTGAAAAAAGTGAATTATGACCAGTCCTCGCACTTATGACCGTCCTCACATTTATGCCCATTGCAGCATTCTTAACAACCATGTCACTCATTTCACAACTGCAATGCTTCTCTTCACCACGGTGACAAGATAGGGCGCAAAACGTAAAATGTGAGGACAGTCGTAAGTGCGACTGAAAAATCACTTTTTCAGCCCTCTGAGTAGACCCTATGTGCACCTGGTGTGGCCAGGTGGTCATGTGACTGGGTGGGCATGGCCAACTCAACGTCACTCATGTCAAGGGGCGCTTCTCCTCGCCTGGCCTCTCGTGACCGTGGGGATGCTGCAACAGTCGTAAGTGTGAAAAACGGTCATAAGTCACTTTTTTCAGTGCCATTGTAACTTTGAATGGTCACTAAATGAATTGTTGTAAGTCAAGGATTACCTGTACAAAAATACAAAAAGCTTCTTTGCTTGCAAAAAGCTGCCCTAAATACCAATCATTAGATTGGAAATACCTGCAAGCTGGAGTTAAAAATCAGGCAGGGTGCGAGAGCGCCTTGAGGAATTAAAATAGACAA
>QLTV01001698.1:3980479-3990896 GCA_003457575.1 Thermophis baileyi
AATATAATATAATATAATATAATATTTAAAATGTCTCAGCAGTAGATATTGATAGGGAATTTAATAGTCTTATAATGTGTGGTCTAGGGGTGTATATGTGGCTTTCAGTTTATCCTCATCATCTTTATACTGCCTGAATTTTCCTTTTCAACTGGCGGGGGTTCCCAAACTGTGGAATATCAGAGGCACAAATTCTCTTGGGTTAACACCCATATTCTTATCCACAGTCATCATACATAGAGAATGTGAATGGGAAGTCATTTCTTTTTCTTGTTGTTCCTGAGAACAATAAAGAAGAAAGAAGGAAATGAGGCTTTCGACACTTTGTATTCCATTTCAGATAAAACTATTATCTATTTAATTCCTCTCTGCTAGCTAAAGTATGTTTATGCTGGCCAAGGAAAGGGAAGACAACAGCCGCCAAGGATGGATAAGATCAGAGAGATCAAGGGAATATCCTTGGAAGAGAAACAGGTTGTATTAGTCATCAACAGCTGAGTCTGGACTAAGGATATCTCACTTCTGTGAGAAAAAGTCGCTTTGGGATTTGTAAAAGAGGGCTTGTAAAACCTCGGAGAAATTTTGTGGAGGGATAAAGAAAGTTTGAACAGAGCAGCTTGATGAATTAAAGATTAATATTGTCAGAAGCAAAAGAAAGGAATGTAAACTTGACTTCTTTGATCGTGGCTTAAATGAGAAATTGTTTCATAAATTTCTCGAAATCCTTTATGGACTTTTTGCCAACATTTGGACAGAAGTGGCAAAGATTTGTGAATGGATAAGGGATTCATGGGAAGAAGTGAATCATGTATGTAATTTCACATTACATACATGATGGGGAACTATTAATTTGCCTGTGCTTGTTGCAAGAAACATCAGGTGTCACTTCTTTAAATCATCTTTATTTTCCCTTATCATTTCTCCTCCTCCTCCTCCTCCTCCTCCTCCTCCTTCCCTTCCCCTTCTTGTCCACCATTTCCTTCTCCTCCTTCTTCTCCTTCTCCTTCTCCTTCTCTTTCCCTTTCTTCCCCACCACTCCTCCCCTCTTCTTCTTCTTCTTCTTCTTCTTTGCACTTGGCATTTTTCTTTCCTTTCTTTCCTTTTTCCTGATTTCAGTTTGTATTATCTTTGGTATTGTAAAACTCTTTAATAAAAAATATTTCAAAAAGAGAGAAAATGAGCGCGAGAAAATCTCCTTTGAAAAGTCTTTCAGCCAATGAGTATTTGCTTACATTTGCATCAATGAGCAATGAACGATAGGCAATTTTGAGGTTGGCATTCTAACATTTCTCAAAAGGTGGCTTTACATATATATTTTTGGCACTTGTTATGATTTGCCTAATACAGTATGATGTAGGAATATCAGAAATCTCCATATGACATTCATTCATTGGGAAATCCCCCCCCCCTATTGTCATAATATGTTTGTAAGAGTAGTGGGAACTAGAGATATGAAAATATAGATGTATTTAGATTTAAATCAGTATAGTTGAATACTGAAAATTGATTTATCAGCTTTCCATATTTTGTATGTAAGACATCCACATATATTTAATGTAAATTGAACCTCTAGGATTTAAAAAAAAAGCTTTAAGAAGGAGGGGAAAGGGCTACATAGCATATATGAGCACTTGTCAACCAACTGAGTTTGCTACAGCTCTTTTTTGGTGTGCAGTTGGTGGCAAACCCAGATTTCATTCTGTGTGGTTTTCAAATTTGCTAATCTATTAATAGCATTAATATAAGCCATTGCCTGATTTCTAAGAAAAATCAAGTCCTTGGTCTTTAATCATTTACTCTGGTTGATATAGAATAGCAATGTGCATTTACACATTGAGAGTGATATCTTATCCTAGCCTTAAAGGTTTTTTTTAGCTGTCATTCTTTAAAGGGAAGATAACCTCTCTGTCTCCATTGCCCATTAAAATAGTTTATAATCCTCTCCGTTAGAAAATATTTAAATCAGAAGTGTTTTAACATTCAACAACCTAACTTTGCAGGTTCAGTGAAACTTCTCACACGCAGTATATTTTTCCTTTAGAGTTATTTATTGAATAGAATGCTAGATTTTAAACCCCTGATAATTTAAGTCTGGGAAACAGTAGTACACATAAAGTAGCTACATTACTGTTGTCAAACTGAATGTCAAAACTTGTCTCCTGATCTGAATTTCCGAACTGACTCTAGTGGATCCAACATTTTGCTACAGGAGTCATTCCGGGTACAGTGCAAATTACTTTATTTATACTGTTTCTTCTAGCATTAAATAATAATGTAGAGTGAAACCATAAATCAACAGATCCACATTTAATGCATTTTGGATGCAACGGGCTACATTTACATTCAAACTTCAACCACAACCACCCCATGATTGAACAGTCCGCTATTTCCAAAGACTGTCTAGACAATTGACATAATTTACATCGTTTGTGTCAATTTGGGGTGTTTGCATAATTATATAATCAAAGTTTTTGTGTCATGTACGTGAATTGCCATCATTTGCGTAAAAACATAAATGGAATAAATTAACACAAATGATATAAGAATGTAAATTACATAATGAGGCAATGTCAGCAATTATGTTAGTTGAATTAATTTGAATTTAATGGACAAATGGATTTAACAGACACTCTTGCTCCCAAGTGGTAGGCATTGTTATGCAGCTTTGATCTCGATTTAAATTTGGCAACCTCTCCTTCTGCTCCATTTTATTTCAGACCGCACACAATTAGCTCTATGAAACCTATCAGCTTTGTTCTCAAAACACAGTTAAACATTTGGTTGCTACCTATTCAAATCTCCTTACTGGTGGTTCAGACCACACATAAGCACACTAAGTGAATCAAATGTGACCACTTCAGATTTACAGAATCCTCACTCACTTCCTCCAGGAAATATCTCTTTTTCCCAAAGCTGGTAGAATACTGGTTTCTTTATATCACTAGGCCCTTCCTCATTGGTTAGGCAGGCTGCAGTAGGCATGGCTTTGCTGCTGCAAGCCAATCAAGGTATGTGAAGCATGTTCCATGTGTGTTCTACCGGTATGCTGCACGACCTTTCAAATGATTTGAATGACTGAATGATTCAGTGATTGCAATGGAGAGGCATCCTTTCTCAGCCAGCTTTTATCTACAGCTCTTTTTCCTGGAGGAATATTTAAATAAAATGGAGCAAGTGGCTGGGTTTTGATATTTCCAAAACATAACCGACTGAATGAAATTTGTTTAACTTTACAAGCCCAAGTCTATCTACTTCTCTGGAAGTTAATTGGTCACCAGATTATTGTTTAGTCTTCCCACAATTTATTTATTTATTACATTTATATGCTACCCCATTTTGCAGTTTGAGGCAACTCATTTAAACTAAATTATGTACATATCATATTTATTAGGAATGATGTAGCACTAGGAAATTGCCAGTTATATGTAAAGTATATCCACTTTTATCCAATCTTTAGTCATCCTATTGAAATTTCTGCTTTCATATACATTTTGATGGCACCTTTATGAAGACATCATTCCCCCCCCCCCCATTTACAAAGAGAAGTCTGTTAGAAACAACTGTGGCAATATTTTCTTGTGGCAGTGAGACATGCAGATTTTTTACCTATAAAATCGATTTATCTTACCACTATTACTCCTTTTCCCCAAAACAATATTCCTGATTAATACAGCAGTTAATATACAAATGAAATATGACAATCCTTCCATATGACAAGTTTCTGAACAAATGCAGTCACATACTTAAGATATTCCAAAATTAGCCCACCGATCTTTGCCAAGGAGATTTGATTCTTCCCCCCCCCCCTCCTCAGAAAAACCATGAACCTACAGGCTTAGAGATACAATTCTGTAAATATTTGCATATACACGTTTATAGCAGAGCTATCCCAAACGTTCTCCCACATGAACCTGAAAGAAACGGAGTGATAACTAGATAAGAATAAGTCTTTCTCATTTCAACACAGCTTGCATAGAAAAGCTAAACTGGATTACAAAGTTCAAACTATTTTTACAGAAACATTCTCCCTTCAAAGAAATGTCACCTCACCATGGGGTGAAACCCAGCAAGACTTCATTTAAAGCTTTTTAAAGATAAATCTCCTAAAAGGGAGAAATAATTTGACTATTTCCTTTATTGTGTGTTCTTTTTTTCATTTTTTCATTTGAAAAAGCTATTAAAAAGTTATATGCTTTCGAAACATGAAGCTAACCTGAATAGGCTGTGTGACATATAACATTTGCCTTATGTTCAAAGGAAGAAACATCACTGATAATATTAACAATAATGAAACTGCTGGCATCACAACAGTCCATAGGTGATAAATGGTTTTATCTGATATCAAAAATTTCCTTTTGCTAAACAGTCCTTCAGATTCTCCAAAGTGGAAAGGCATACAATTACTTTTGGAACTTATTTTGGGCTACAGGAGAAATATATATTCATTTTTAAATCTTCTTCTCAAAATTCTGTTTGGGAAATGTTTGTATCAAATAGTTGTAAATACTCATGGATGGGGTGAAACAACTTCTGTATTGAGTAATAAGAACTATCACCCATTCTATTATACCTTATAATGTTTTATACCAGATACACACAAGTATTTGTAAAACCTTTTAATAAAAAAGTATAAGAAATCAGTAAAAAAAAAAGTTAGTAGGTATGCATTAAAAGCTTTTTTTTAAAACAAAAAATCAGGGCTAACATTAAGTAACCTAAGCACATACAAAAATGAACATATTTTTCCTTTGTAATCAGTCATCAAGAACTGCCTTTAAATCCCATTTGTGCCAGTAAAGAGATTTCAACAGGCACTTAATTTTTTTTCTATTCAAATGAATGAGAATTATTTTATGTTGAATATAATCCAGCCAAAATTTCAGACAGGAGTTGCCATACTATCAAGTACTGGAGGAAAAACTGACCAAGAGTCCTGAAGTGTTTATAACAAGCCCCAAATAGAGTTGCATGTTATTGCTAGAAGCAGTGAGTAATTATATTTGATAATTGGTATGTGGTAGATATTTAATATGTGACTCAGTTGTATTTAATATTTGATAGGTGATATTTTCTGATATCCAGTGGGTAATTAACATTTATTCAACAGTTGATCTTTCTTATTAGATTTCTTAACTAACGTTTGCAAATCTATACAATCAAGAAATTCCAAAACAGTTGAATCAAGCACAAATTGCTGTTCATTTACAGACATTTTGGCTCAGTTCTCCATCCATAGCAATTTTCTTTCCTGGATTTATTTATTGTTCTTTAGATTTATATCTCATCTTTCTTTCAGGAGGGCCAGGGAGTATACAGTATAGCACTTATTTTTTTCATTTTACCCCACAACAAGCCACCCCCATGAGATAGTTTGTGCTACGAATGGTTGAATGTGGAATTGTAACACGGTCATCTAAAAACACCAGTGCATCTTCAAATCTCAGTTTTCCAATTGCCAAACATTCTCTTTGGATACATAACAATATTTTAAGATGACCCTCTGCAAATTCTTCCCTGCATATGGAGATTACAGCTCTTAAAATTTCATCTACCATTAGAATGATGGCTGGAGGCAGGGGTGGGTTCCAACTTACCTCGCTGCTGGTTCGCTCCCTCCCGCACTGTGTGGGCACGCCTCACGCACACGCGCATGCGCAGTAACAAAAAATCCAAAAAAAAAACAAAACCCCAAAGCCAAAAAAAAGATGGCGACTGCATGCACAATGCCGGAAGTCGGCTTCTGTGCATGCTCAGAAGGAAAAAAAAATTCAAAAAAAATTCAAAAAAAAGATGGTGGCCCCACGGACCGGCACCGACCGATCTGGTTTGGTGATGTCATCGTGACATCACCAGCGGGCCGCTACCGGTTCGGGAGAACCGGTCTGAACCGGGAGGAACCCACCCCTGGTTGGAGGTTCTGGATATTTTATTTTTCAGGTCCCAATTAATTGCACCAGTTTTGGGGGGGGAAATGTTTCAAATATCACATCACATGAGCAATGAAAAACAAACAAACAAGCAAAGAAGCCATATTATCTGTTTATTATTAAGCTCAATCTGAAAATCTGAAAGTTGACCCAGCTTCTGGCTTAAGAATGTCTTTCCTACAATGAAGTTTGTTATTTTTCTTTATTGTTGTTGTCATTTGGTTTTAATTATAATCAATCATTGTGCTCTGTCCTAAGTTTGGGTAAGGTATAGCAAAGCAGCTGTGTGTGGGTTTTTTACATACTGAAAGAGGGTGAGGCGGATTCCCTCAAGGCAGGAAGTAACTAATAATTTCCAAGTCTGTAGAAGAAAGGAAGGCGGTGGGAGAAATATCTACTCTACTATATATAATAGAGTGAAACCAGAAGCTAAAGGAGAACTGGGCTACAATCACAGTCTCTTTAAAGCTGCAGTTATCAGTTGAAGATGCATCTCCTGTGGCTTGATGTACAACTGTACATGTAGAAGGAGAATCCTATCCCTCCAAAGCGTATTTCAGGTCTAAATTAGTTATTCTCTTCTCTCCATTTCAAAGAAGGTGTATCAAGTTGTTATGATAATCAGCTGAGGATCAAAGAGAAGGGAGGAAGGAACACTTCTAACCCATATCTAAGTTACTAATCCTTCTATTAATGAAAATTCCCAATGTATAGGAAATATTGTAGTCCACATAAAATAAACATTGAAAGAAGTCTTTCAAGCATTCTGGAAAAAGAAAAACCCAAACTATTTTGAATACCCTACAAATTGGGCTTCGAGGACTATGAATTTGGGGAGCTGTAGTTCTGTTACATCGAGAGCAAACCAAGGACTGCTGTAAAGAAATAGCTGCTCTGGAACAGGCATAGAGTACTAGGCTAGATATCTTTATTTATTTATTTTAAATTTATTTGGTTTCCCCATGCATTTCATTACCTTTGAGTACTCCAAATTTGCAGTCAGAGAAGGTTGTTTATTTACCCTAAATGATTCTCTTATGCAGATAAAGTGTGAGGTGTGACTCCCACCCAGGGGTGGGTTGTGGATCCTTTGGCTTCCGGTTCGCTCAGGGTCGCGCCGTGCACGCAGCAATCAAAAATTAGCTTCTGCGCATGGGCAGAAGTAAAATCCAAGATGGCGGCGCCCACGGAGACACCGACAGAACCGGCTCCGTGACATCATCGCCGAGTTACTAACAGTTCTAAAAAACTGGATAGAACCGGTAAGAACCCACCTCTGCTCCCACCCCAGTGTGAATTGCTCTGATGCAACTCTGATGCAACTGGGCGAGTCTTTATGAAAGTGAAAGCAATGCATAAAGACATGGGATCACATTCCTGGAGTTTATTGCACCTCTCTACGTTGAATTTCATCCACAAGTTCCTTGAAGCCTGCTTAGAGATTTAGATAATCTAGTAAACCACAGTGGTGAGACTGATGCCATTATCCCATTCTACACACAGTACTCAGCTATTGGAAGGGCTTGCTTGGAACAAGAACACTATTGGACATTTTCTTTTTTCTTTTCTTTTGGGAGAGTGTGGGAGAGGAGATGACATTACAAGTTTTTGTTCACATGGCGGGGGGGGGGGGAAACCTTCTCCCATTTTCTTATCATATATTTATTTAGGGGACATATTTGGGGAAATATCCGAGGAGTAAAATAAGATTTTAAAAAGTCATGGTTGAACATATCTAAACAAAAAGCAGAAGAGAAGCAGCTAAGCAGCAGACTCCTCCCCAGTGCTGAGACAGGTTGGAGAAAGTAGTGGGTCATGTAGGGCTCCCCTGAATTCATCCCATCAGGTTACTTGGAAGATATTGACAGACATGTCTAGTAATGGCAAATTGATTATTATTGTTGTTACCATCCAAAGGCAGGAAGACTAGCAAATCTAGTGCAAGTTTCCTACTCTAATATAAAGTCTACCTGTTAATCCCAACCTTTTTTTTAATTATTCCAATCACAACTGTGGCCTCATTACTTAAGGTTTAAAGAGATCTAGCAGTCACTTTGGTGTCTAAGAATAGAGCTGGAAGGGACCTTGGAGGTCTTCTAGTCCAACCCCCTGCTCAAGCAGGAGACCCTATACCATTTCAGATAAGTGACTGTCCAGTCTCTTCTTAAAAACCTCCAGTGATGAAGCACCCACAACTTCTGAAGGTAAGCTGTTCCATTGATTAATTGTCTTTATGTTACGTAGTTTCTCCTTAATTCCAGGTTGAAGAAAGAAAGAAAGAAAGAAAGAAAGAAAGAAAGAAAGAAAGAAGGAAGGAAGGAAGGAAGGAAGGAAGGAAGGAAGGAAGGAAGGAAGGAAGGAAGGAAGGAAGGAAGGAGGGAGAGAGAGAATATGAATCCTAAGAAATGCAATTCTGGATAATATAACTACATTAATAACAGGATTGTAGAATCCTCATCAAATTATAATTCTCAGGATTTATTTTTTTAGATCATGTCAATTAAGGGGTTAGAATTTTTAAAACATTATTATGCTGAGAGGGCAGAAAAGCCCATGAATCCAGCTGACAGGTACAGCTTCCACAAATCATCCTGTTGGAACTGTGTGGGTGTGATTGTCCTATAACTGACATGGTGCCTTCAGGAGAGAAGCACGGACTGCATAGAAGAATTTCTGAGGAAATGGGAAGCAAGCCAGTTCCACAAGTACCTTAGAAATGATTTAGCTGTATCAAGTCAAGCAAGACCGCAATGCAAAAGTTTGATTCCTGGCATGGATTTGTGGAACATGTAGATTTTGAACCAAAAGCAATGACCAAAAGTGAAAGAAATGAAATGTAAATGACATAGGAATTTGGGTAACTTTAGGTAAACCTGAGCTTTTGGAGAGTGGGGGGGGGGTTGCCACGATGGATTATTTTGCATTGCTGCCATTACCAGCCAACCACATGGCCTATTGGCTGTGATGTAGACCTCAAGGATTAGCTTCCGAACCTTCATTAGGACTTATAGACACAGGGCTTACAAGGATTCCTGGCAGCAAACAATATGCCAGAGTTAGAACTTAACTGGACTCATATTCAGTACTGTATACATACTATGCTAAAGTGCAAGAAAGCATTTATAAACTGCAATATGATGCCCTCTAACTATAGTAGCTCATTAAATGTTTATAAAAGGCCTTTGCCCTCCCAGTGTGAGTACCAATATTCAGAGACACTCGCCTATTGTGTTAATTATGTAGTGGGCTGTTGATCCCCGTCTTTTCATTTATTCTGGCATATGTGCACAGAGCATGACCCGACTTGGAACTACTAAGCATGAGGTGGGACATTCTCCTCCAGCCACATTGTTTCTGAAATCCCACATGCACAATGCACTTTTGTTTTCCTTTACTTCTTCCCATTAGTCTTATCCCAGAAGATCTATATAGGAGGAGATGAAAAGATGCTCCCGAATCCTTTTTTTTTATTGAGTTGCTAGGGACTCACGGTCATGAAAGCCTCCACGCCACACAAGTACCCTCTAGTCAAGGTGAGAATTAATGACTAAAACCAACCCTGTGAAACAACCTACACAAAGGATCCTTCAGCGAGTTTGATCCTAAAACTAGTTAATGCCAGAGCTGAAGGTGCCCCTACAAATGGCAGGTGCACTGGTCCAGCATTGGTACAACATCTCTATATTCCCGCAATGTCGTTCTCCTGAGTAGCTCAATGATTTTCTTCCAGGTCATCAGCAATGCAGCTCCAGTCACAAAGTTTCTGCAATTTCCAAGGGTGATGTGGACCATTTCTCCACTGACAGTCCACACTCCCTGCATCTAATTGATTTCAAAGGCTATGAACCTAATCTTAATCTCTTTAATCAGTTAATACATCCTTTCATAATCCTAAGGGGGAAAAACCCTGCTCAGCTTTATTTTTCCTACTTATATGAATACTGTAGGATGCACTGAATGTTTGCTGCATCCCACTGATGGCCTCCAGTGAGCCATGATTCTCTCCCGGCAACATTACAATCTATAGCTGTTGTGTTCCGACTTAACAAGCAGGTATTTGCATACCCGCCGCTGATTGGGTTAAATCAGTGGCGGGGAGTTTGAAGCGTTGTCACTGGCCAAGCTGGCTGCGGGGAGCTCCATAAAGGCGGCTTCCCTGCCGCCAGCCGCCAGTCTGCTGTAGTTAGTGCTAGCCGTTATTAAAGTGCTGAACGGGTCTTTCGTCTTGGCTGTTATTCCCGCGCCTATCTAACACTGGCGACGAAGGCAGTGGGAGAAGACNCCGCCGCTGATTGGGTTAAATCAGTGGCGGGGAGTTTGAAGCGTTGTCACTGGCCAAGCTGGCTGCGGGGAGCTCCATAAAGGCGGCTTCCCTGCCGCCAGCCGCCAGTCTGCTGTAGTTAGTGCTAGCCGTTATTAAAGTGCTGAACGGGTCTTTCGTCTTGGCTGTTATTCCCGCGCCTATCTAACACTGGCGACGAAGGCAGTGG
>QLTV01001698.1:3994165-4010244 GCA_003457575.1 Thermophis baileyi
GAAGACTCCAGAGAGACTGAATCGCGCAGGCCCAGTAGGACCTTACGGCGGCCCGCCTATTTGCGCGACTACGTCACCCACACTAATACCGGATTGGACAATTGCTGAACTAAGAGGGGAGGGGTGTTGTGTTCCGACTTAACAAGCAGGTATTTGCATACCCGCCGCTGATTGGGTTAAATCAGTGGCGGGGAGTTTGAAGCGTTGTCACTGGCCAAGCTGGCTGCGGGGAGCTCCATAAAGGCGGCTTCCCTGCCGCCAGCCGCCAGTCTGCTGTAGTTAGTGCTAGCCGTTATTAAAGTGCTGAACGGGTCTTTCGTCTTGGCTGTTATTCCCGCGCCTATCTAACAATAGCCATAGTGTGCAACTGTAGGAAAATATGGTTTTATGCTTCATCACAGCTTTCAATGGAAATGTATCTACAGGAAGAATGATGTCTTGAAGGCCAGGCGGCTTTCTCCTTGCACCATAACTTATACAAGAGGGTTTTTTTCTTTTTGCAAAACAAAATAAAATGCATATAGTATATACTGAAAGCAGGGGAAGGCATCAGCATTTTATTTTCCCCCTTCCTGTGAAGAGTGGAATTTGGTTACTCCAGAAGCCGGGATAGCTGAAGAGGAGGGCAATGACTGAATTATGATATTTGCATTCTTTATTGGTCCAATAGAAAGCATAGTGAATGTTCCAAGGTGTTTCCTGCTTGTTTTCAGGGTTCTAAGGCCACCAGATGAAAGCATCCTGGCTCAAAAGTGCTTGGGAAGGATTGGAGAATAAAGAAGAGTCTTTTTCTTTGGGGCTCCCAGTTTATTCACTCAGGCTGTCATCCATGCCCCCCATATATCTGAGAATAACTCTAATAAAACAATGTACTCTCCTTCTGAGGAGTAGAATCAAAGGATTCTACTTCCCAACCTGTTGATGTCAATGCTGGCAGAAGCCTAAAAGTGGGGAGTGGTTCCTTTCCTCATTCTGTTTTCTTTTACTCCCTCTTCCCTTTCTTCCTCTCTCTGCAAAGTCAGAATAGCAATAGCAATAGCACTTAGACTTATATACCGCTTCACAGTACTTCACAGCCCTCTCTAAGCGGTTCACAGAGTCAGCCTATTGCCCCCAACAATAATTTAATAATTAATAATAATAATTAATAATTTAACAAAGTTGGAAGGGACCTTGGAGGTCTTCTAGTCCAACCCCCTGCTTACCCAATCTGGGTCCTCATTTTACCGACCTCGGAAGGATGGAAGGCTGAATCAACCTTGAGCCAGTCAGAATCGAACTGTCGAACTGCTGGCAGTCGGGAGGCAGCAGAATTAGCCTGTAATCCTGCATTTAAGAATGCTTAAAGCCAACATGTGGTTTGTTTGGCTTTGACCTAGAATGCTGTGTAAATCCAATCCTTTTGTTTATAAACAATGGTTAGTCCCATGACGATGAACCTGTGACACACCATGTCATTTTTGGTGACATGCCTAGAGGCCACACGGGAATGTGGTGTGTTCTCATGTGGCCTCTGGAAGTTGCATGAGAGGGCCCTTCTCTTGTGAGGTCTCTGGAGTCTCCCAAAATTGCGTGAGAATGGGATATGCTTTCCTACTCGTTTTGGAGGCTTCAAGGCAGTGGTGGGATTCAGCTGGTTTGGGCCGGTTCGGGCAAACCGGTAGTTAAATTACTGTCTGGTCTCTCCCCTCCCCTCCCCGCCCCTTCCAGGAGTCTCCACGCGCCCCATTTTGGCTCTCAGATAAGTGCAGGGAGGCCTACTAGGCCCAAAACGGGGCGCAGGAGGGGGTGTGGCACGGCCCCCTCCGTGGCCCATTTTCACTCCCAGGAGGCTTCAGGGAGGCCTCCTAGGCCCACAACGGGTCGTGGCAGGGGTGTGGCGCCCCCCCATGGCCCATTTTTGCTCCCAGGAGGCTTCAGGGAGGCCTCCTAGGCCCAAAATGAGGCATGGGGGGGGTGCGGCGTGGTCCCGTGGCCCGTTTTTGCTCCCAGGAGGCTGCAGGGAGGCCTGCTAGGCCCAAAATGGGGCGTGGGGGGGTGCAGTGCGGCCCTACCCACGGCCCATTTTTGCTCCCATGAGGCTGCAGGGAGGCCTACTAGGCCCAAAATGGGGCGTGGGGGGGGTGCAGTGCGGCCCTACCCACGGCCCGTTTTTGCTCCCATGAGGCTGCAGGGAGGCCTACTAGGCCCAAAATGGGACACGGGGGGGTGCGGTGCAGCCGAGTGCTGCCTGTAACACCCCCTCGCCACGCCCACCATGGCCACGCCCACCCAGACGGTCATTAGGGCAGAGAACCGGTTGTTAAATTATTTGAATCCCACCACTGCTTCAAGGCCACGCAAAGGCATTCACCAGTGTTCGGGCCTCATGTGATCCAGAGCTCCTGTAGATAGGAAGTTTTTTTTCACCCTGAGAGATAAAGCCAAAAAAATATTTACAACTATGTGTTTATTTATTTATTAAATTTCTATGCCGCCCATCTCACTATCCAAAGCGACTCTGTTATGAATTGTTTCTCTTTTGTCTCTCTGGGTGGAGGAGGGGAGGAGAATGACAAACTATCAGACTCAAATTAGGCATTTTCTGGGAATTTTTAACATACCGAACCCAAAAAGTTCACTATCACTGGCTTAGCATCATGGGCATGAATCCAAGAAAGGGTGGCTCTTTCATTAGCCATGCTTGAGCAAGCTAAGGTACAATGGGAAATGCTTGTAAGCTTATGTGGGGTGAATATTTGTGGCTTCCTTGCTGCCTTTCCTCAGTTCCTCCATTCCACTTGGCAGATGGTTGAGGGAGAGAGAGATGTTGCCCAACTTCTGAAGGGCCTAATTGCAGATGGCTTCACCTCTTGGACCCCTTTTGCCTTCTTCCCTCCTCACCCCCCCCCCATTTTTTCTGTCACAGATGGCTCTCTTCTGCTGCTCTGTAGGATTACCTTCTCCCCCCCTTTTTTTTCTTTCTCCCCAACCCCCCTCCTAATTCTTTCCTTCCGTGAATTTCTTCATGAGTTCGATTGTCCATCCCTGCTCCACACTAGCTGAACCATTCTGGAAATTGGAGCTGTAACCAACTGTAAACATTACACCTGATCCCAAAGTGGTAAATCAGCCCTTAAAAAGGCAATGCTGTCAGATTTCTGAAAGACTTCATTAAGGTTGGAGTTTCCTTTTCAATTTCTCGTTTCTTCGTAAGGTCCAAAAGACCCCATGGAGAGATTCTAATTAATTCTTACCGATTTTGAAATAGCGTGGGTAGTGTGCAATAATTACTATTTAAAAATAACTAAATCCTTTCGATTCTTTTTTTTGGTGCAAGGGAGGGGTAGAGAAAGGAAGAGGGGGCCTGTCTCCTAATGTTGAAATGGCAGTTATTCTTGTTATAATTTTTCTTTTCTTTTTTTCAGGGCTGCTTGGCACAAAGTTCTTCCAGGATTGTTGCAAATGGATACTGCAAATGTAATTCTGGAAATAAAAGAAGACGTACTCCCAACTGAGAGTGTTTTACCACTGTTTAATGGGTATATAATTGGATTCTGGGTTCCAACTGGAACGCAAACACAGGACGTGTGACATTTCCCCTTTGGGAATTATTAAGCAACATTATGCAGAGAAAGAAGATATAGGTGAGCATTTGGTGATAATAATAATAATAATAATAATAATATGTGTAAAAAAGGCACAATAAATAAGGAAAAGAAAAGGCTCCTTTTAGCATCTCAAGAACAGTTGTTGTGTGCAATTGAAATGAAAGCTAAATTTGAGAAAACTCAGCATGATAATAATAATAATAATAATAATAATATCATCCAAGAATTTTATAAAATACATCAAGAAATTGCAGCTTCCTGCAATAACACCAGCGGAACTGCAAAAAACTGTGCTACTCGGAACATCAATACATCTTAAGAAGGTACTTGGTTGATACCTAGGACGCTGGCAGCAACCCGTATCAACCATTAGCACCAGTCAATGGTATTTCTGATGCATTTTTGAATGTTCAGTTGACTGAGTTCCATGTTTAATGAATAAAGTATATAATAATTATGTAATGCTAGTGGAATGGGGGAGGGGAGAGAAAACAATCAAATATCCAGAGAAACATACCTGAAAGAAGCAATAGTGTATCTATAGCAGTTTTGTTGGGTGGGGTGAATAAACACTGATTTTCTGCCCAGTATGGGCAGTTATTGACTTACAACTATAATTGAGCCCAGAATTATGGTTGTAAGTCATTGCAGTTGTTAAGTGGGTCATCCACATAATCACGGCTGATTTTACTACTCATTTTTGTGGTGGTTATTAAACAAACTCAGTGGTCATTAAGCAAATCTGTTTTATACGATGGGTGTTTTTTGCCTGAAACTAAAAGTAAATGCCAGAAACCCTTAAAAATGCCGAAAATTGCAGTCACATGTCCATGAGATACTGCAAATGGTCATAAATGCAAGCAGGTTGCCAAGAAGGGTCCAAAATGTGATCATGTGACTATGGAGGTATATGCGGCTGTCGTAACTTTAAAATTGGTCATAAGTACCTTCTGAGGTGGTCCGTCTTTAACTTCAAAGAGTCGCTAAGTGAGAACTACCTGTAAAAAAATGTCTGCTTCTACTTAAGATGGAGCCATTAAAGGTCATCCATGTCAAAATATAACAAGCCATGTTAATGTTGTTTAGTTAAGGCTGCAAAGGGCAGAATGGCGGGACCATATTCTATATTGGAAGGGGCCAAGTCCCAATGAAAATAGCTCATATTTTGTGGGTAATGGGAAAATAGCAATGGCAATAGCACTTAGACTGATATACCGCTTTACAGTGCTTTACAGCCCTCTCTAAGCAGTTTACACAGTAAGCATATTGCCCCCAACAATCTGGGTCCTCATTTTACCCACCTCGGAAGGATGGAAGGCTGAGTCAACCTTGAGCCTGGTGAGATTTGAACTGCCAAATTGCAGGCAGCCGGCAGTCAGCAGAAGTAGCCTGCAGTACTGCATTCTATCCACTGCGACACCATGGCTCATGCACATTTTGGAACAAGATCACCTCTAGTTCTAAGGCCAAAATGGGAAAAGACATATTTTAGGAGTGGTATACCAGAGGCAACATTTTTCAAAGAGGGCAGAGCTACCAAATGAGAGAGGTCAGGTAAAAAATGAAATATGATTTAATTTACAATTAAATACAATGACATTGATTAAATAACATGATGAATCTCTTCCAATAACTCCAAAATTACTGTTCAATGGCAGCTCTTTAAAATATTTGGATGAGTACTGCATCCAAGATTTTTTTGGGGGGGGAGCATAGGTTTGCATCCCTGCTTAAGGGAAAGTAAACAGACCAATTGCATGGGAGGGGAATTTAGGTTTTTCTAGTACTTACACATATTTATAAATATGTGTGGGAGGTTTTTTTTAGGTAGGATCAGGGGTGGGTTCTAACTTACCTCGCTGCCGGTTCGCTTCCTCCCGCGCCGCGTGGCCACGCCTCGTGGCTGTGCACACGCTTCGCGCATGCGTGCATGCGCAGTGCTGAAAAATCCCAAAAAATTCCCCCCCCCAAAAAAAGCCAAAAACAAGATGGTGATGCATGCGCAGTGCCGGAAACTCGGCTTCTGCGCATGCGTAGAAGAAAAAAAATTTTTTAAAAAATTCCCCCCAAATTTTTTTTTTCAAAAAAAAAATAGATGGTGGCGCCCACGGACCGGCAGCGACCGAACTGGATCCGTGATGTGACGGTGAGGTCACTAAACGAAGAAGAAAAAAAAAATCTAAAAAAACACCCCCAAAATTTTTTTTTCCAAAAAAAAAATCCAAAAAAAAAAGATGGCGGAGTCCACAGATCGGCACCGACCGAACCGGCTCCATGATGTCACCAGCGGCGAACCGGTCCAAACCGGGAGGAACCCACCTCTGGGTAGGATGGCCTGCAAATGGGTCAATTTGAAGTGTCAGCCCTGTCAGCTGGGGAATGCTGGGAATTGAAGTCCCTATACCTGGAGAGTGTCCATCTTGGAGAATCACTGCATTATTCAAGAGCACCAAATGCCTAGGGGCATAGAGAATTTCACTCACACTGCTTTCTGCTTATTTATATATCTTTGCATATCCATTACTGGCTTTCTGCTTGCAACACTAATGCGGTCTAGAAGATTGGGTTGCTTTTGTTTTTAAATGTAATTTATGCTCCTGGACATTTGTACATTGAAATGAGGGGTACTTGGTGCTCTCTGAGCTTGCTTGTTTTCTTGCAGTCAGGGCAGCAAATGAATGATTCTGTTTCCTGAGAAGAAAGATCTGAATTCCGGCGCCTGCCCTCTTAGGCAGAAATATAACCCGGAGAAAGCTTTCAGCGTTGCCATCATTCCACACAGAGTTAGGATAATAGGACAATTCTTGAAAAGATGTGAAGGAAACTGGGCTGACTGTTGCAGTGTTCACAGAAATAGCATTCTATCGCCTGCATGTCTAGAATAGTTTCCACTCTAGCTTCACACACACACACACACACACACACACACACACACACACACACACACGCTCATAATTACAAGGAGGACCTAGGTGGTATAAACCAGCCTCACATCACCAAAGCTCTAAAATGTGCTGCACTCAAGACATCTATTCAAGCTGCCTTCTGTGTTAAGGTTAGTATATGTTTTCAGGGCTTCTCTCATTATGTGCTCAGAGGGGCTCTGAATATTAAGACAAATCAGGAAATCCATGCAGGCAAAGAAGGAAGCTGGTGGGCTTGGGGATTCCTTCCCCAAATTCATTATGGTTTCAACAAAGGAGAATATTTGTAGCTCAGGATTGAAATGAGGTGCCCTTGGTGCTCCCTGAGCTTGCTTGTTTTCTTGCAGACGTTTCATTACCCAAACTAGGCAACATCATCACTAGCACATTTGGCTAATGAAACAAGCAAGCTCAAAGAACACCAAGGATCCCTCATTATGGTTTTTCAGCTGGATGTCTTTATTAAATGAATCATCCCCAAATATATCCAAATGCACAATTGCATTTCACAGTCATTATTTCAGAAACCCTCCCAATAAATCCAGAAATTCAACCATCTGTATTCTATATCGCAGATGGGCAGAACTTGAAACCAAGAGTGGGATCACAAAGAAGAATATGTTCATGACAAAGATGAGATATTGGGCGCCCTTTTCAACTCCCTATCCTACCCTTGAGTATTATGCCAACTTTGCACTGCTAGGAAGGAAGGAAGGAAGGAAGGAAGGAAGGAAGGAAGGAAGGAAGGAAGGAAGGAAGGAAGGAGGTGCCTCAGTTTACTAGAAATCTAATTCTGAGGTAAGGGCAGAGAGAAGTACACAATCTACAGTGAAAGTGCTTTTGGCAGCGTTTGCGTTTTACAACACTTGTCAAAAGCTCTCTGCAGCCTGCAAGATCAATTGCTACATCACAATACAGCACAAAAGGAGATTAATTATCGCCAGTCCACTGGCTCGGCAATTGGTGCCAGTAAAAAAAGGCAGATTCAGAGAAGGGAGCAGGGAGAAATTGTTTCTCAAGTGGGCGAGGGATTGGGGAGACGGTTGGCAGTGGCTCCAGACATGCGGCGGCTGCCTTTGTTTCCCTAGTCATCCATCCGTGCCTCTCTTGTGACATGGCAGGTGCAAAGAGCTTTCTTCTCCTTGGTATCAAGTGTGTGCAGCTGCTTAGGAACAGCCCGAGCTCCTGGTAAATATATTCTCTGCCCAGACAAAACAAAACTCCAGAACAGGCCCAGGTCTTTCCTGGAGGACGAGAGCTTGCCTAAGGTCAGCCATGTGACCTTTTCAAGGTGAGATTTGGGGTAAGAGATCAAGCAAGCCTTTTTGGAGGGCTGCTTGGACAAGTGAAGAAGCATATAATCCATTTGGGGCATCTGAATTCTTCTCCTTGCTACTTTTGCGCAGATTTAAAAGATATTGTGCTTGGACACTCTGTGAAAACAAAAATTATGTTTACATTCAGGGTGGTTCTAACTTACCTTGCCGCCGGTTCGCTTCCTCCCGCGCTGTGTGGCTGTGCGCGCATTGTGTGCCGCGTGGCCATGCCGTGCGCTTCGCACGCGCGCACATGCGCAGTGCCGAAAATTCACAAAAAATTCCCCAAAAAAGCCAAAAACAAGATGGTGGGGCATGCGCAGTGCCGGGGACTCGGCTTCTGCGCATGCGCAGAAGAAAAAAAATCAGCAAAAAAATAAAAAAAATTCCAAAAAAAAATTCCAAAAAAAAGATGGCGCCATCCACGCACCGGCACCTACAGAACCGGCTCCATGACATCATCAGCAGTTTGCTACTGGTTCTATAGAACCAGTGCGAACCGGGAAGAACCCACCTCTTTTTACATTGTATTCTTGACATTATAAATTTAAGTGTCATTGCAAACTTCCAGAAAATTCACATAGTGGTTGGAGCAGGGATGGAGGACTTTCAAAAGTCACTAATGATTACATCACAGAAAACAGGGTTGAATCGCCCCTTTGCTGCATTTAAATCAATCATCTCCTGCTGCAATTTGCATAGCTCCCGACAACATTAGTATCTTTACATGCTTTGACTTAGCGATGGATTCCTGGTCATTTTTCAGCTTAGGAAATTATTTCTACACAGGTTGTTCAAACCTTCACTCCATATTATTTAATATATCACTGAGATGGATAGATATAGTAATATAAGATTATAAAAGGAAGCCTCCTACAGTTATAATCTTGCTCAATGGCTCCAAGCCAATAAAACCAGACTGAGAGGAAGATATGTTAGGATCTATCTAAAAGCGTGATTTTGAAATGGTCAGTGCAACATCCTTTTCCTTAGCATCAAGTGCAAAGTGTTAAAATCATCCAAGATACAGAAGTAATTTCTGTTGAAGTACTCATCTGCCTTTCTTCTGTAAGCCACTGAGTTGTAAAGAAGCTGGGTTTTTTTCCCCTGAACTGCCCTTGAGCACTAGGGGAAATTTAGTAATTTTTCAACAAGCTGGAATTGTTTGTTTTTGTAGGGGAAACCTAAGTATGCCTGCAGGGTTAACTGTAGCCAACAAATTTCTGCAGTGCGGCCTATACTGCCCTTCGCTTTCTAACATTTAGATGAACAGAAGCCCAAGAAACACATGCAAGGGATAAAAAGGTACAGAAAAGGAGAGAATTGGATCACCAATAACCATTATGCAAAGTTAAAGTGGCTGAGTTCACATCAGAGGTGAGTTTCAGCAGGTTCTGACCAGTTCTGGAGAACTGGTAGCGGAAATTTTGAGTAGTTTGGAGAACCGGTAAATATCACCTCTGACTGGCCCCGCCCCCATCTATTGTCTGCCTCCCGAGTCCCAGCTGATCGGGAGGAAATGGGGATTTTGCAGTAACCTTCCCCTGGAGTGGGGAGGGAATGGCGATTTTGCAGTATCCTTCCCCTGGAGTGGGGTGGGAATCAAGATTTTACAGTATCCTTCCCCTGCCACGCCCACCAAGCCACACCCACCAAGCCACGCCACGCCACGCCACACCCACCAAGCCACGCCCACAGAACCGGTAGTAAAAAAAATTGAAACCCACACCGTAGCTTTTGCTTGGGGTATTGTAGGAACCAGGAATTCTGGTTTATTCAGATCAGAGTTCAGCAAACCCCAGCTTGGTGCGATGTGTCTACCTTCTTTGATTGTCTGCTTCAGGATTTCAAAGACTCACATAGTTGCTAAAAGTTTTGAAAAAGAGAGAAACAAATTATTTTTTATGACTTTGGTACTAATTAATAGAATGTTTTACTCCAACCTGGTAAAGATGTCTTTATATTTTAAAGCATATCTGCACATTTAAAAATAATAATAATAGTTGATTAACGAGACATTAATCAGATGATATAGTAATCAAATTATGACATTAGGTTACATCTCCAAATGAGCCTACCATATGACACATGACACTAATCAAAAGATTTGAGATTATTTTGATAATTATTTTATTACAAAATGTATATACAACTTAGCACTGCAGTAGATATGCCCTATCACTCTTTGAATGAACTAGTTCTCTGATCATTAAAGGATCAATGGATTAGATTTAAATAATTTCCACATCTCTATATTCTCATGATGGCCATCTTTTTGGAAGAATGGAAGAACTGTAAGGTACAATTATATTGTCAATGTCTTCATGCCTTAGACCAGGGGTGTCAAACTTGCGGTGTCACATTGTCATCACGTGATGCATTGCGACTTTTTCCACCTTCGCTAAACGGGGTGGGGGTGGCCAGCGCATGACGCATCCAGCCCGCGGGCTGCAAGTTTGACACCCCTGCCTTAGACAATTGATCCAGCCTATAATGTTCTTTCTATCCTGCACCTTGGTTTAGCTTCATTGTTATGGGCATTTTCAGTAGAACTTTAATTCTAATAGCAGACCTCTTCATCACTTAAAAATGTCTCAAGCTCCCCCAAGAACAGATCTCTGGCCCAGACTGTTGACTGTGTTCTGAAAGTGGAAAGGCTGCAACTACTTGCTACAAGTGAAAAATATCTTGAGAATAAACTTGTCCTTGTGTCCTTGTTTGGTTTCTGTTGTTCAACCCAACATCCTATTTGTTATACCAGAGTAGAATTCCATTTCTGCAGGGTTTGGGAGCAACAGCAATACTCCATTCCCAGCAATCCTGAAGTGATTATGGGGTCTGATCACAAGTCAATCCAACCATAGATAAGCAAAGTGGTGGGATTCAAAAAACAGATCCTGGCACCTCCACATGGGGATTTGCATCTGCCACTTTGAAAGCAGTTCAGGATCCATCTTCCCAATAAGCAGCATTAGCGAGCTAAACTGATTGGGGTGAAATTGATTTATTTGGGTAGAGTATGTGTGTTGTAGCTCTATTTCCTCCTGGACAGAATTCGTGCCTCCCTCTTCCTTAAGCTATTAAAGGGAATGGTAGCTTGGAAGCTTTACATATTCGCCTGTACCCAAAATAAAAAAATTGCCAGTCTCCCCCTCCCCGTGCTTTTTAAAAAAGTGATCCATAATACTAGAATATTGGTCTTTGCTCCACTTTTTTCCTTTTTATATGGAATGAGTGAGTCGATTTTTGCTGCTACAACTCAAGGAGGAGGTTGTTTTGCTCCTTGTTCTCAATGTAATAAGTCAGCAGAAAGCAATGGAGCAATGCAAGGTTAGATCAGCCCAATCCTGTTGGCACTTAGAAAGGCCAACAAGAGCTGGCAATTTCAGAAAGTCTTCAGGAATTATATAAGAGATGGCTTTCTCTAACCACCCTCCCACATATACAGTAAGAATTGCTATGTTGTTGATAGTGTTGCTCTTTGGTATGGGTGAGGTAGAGGTTGGATGTCCTTCCTTCCTTCCTTCCTTCCTTCCTTCCTTCCTTCCTTCCTTCCTTCCTTCCCCCGCTTGCTTCCTTTTGTTCCTCTTTCCTGTTTTCTTCTTCCTTCCTTCCTTCCTTCCTTCCTTCCTTCCTTCCTTCCTTCCTTCCTTCCTTCCTTCCTTCCTTCCACCAAGTGAAACAAAGAGGTCATTGTTCAAGTTTGCCCATTTAGCTTTATAATGTATCTGCACCATTGCAATAAATTTTGAAATACAAAGGCATGTCTTGTTTTCAGAGGGTACGCTAACTGCTGCAGAGCTAATTGATACTGATTTGGAGGATATTAATGGAAGCACATGAGTAAACTTGAAATTATCCACTTGTTGTCCAATTCATAATGACAGTATATATGAATGTGCCTATCTCTCAACTCACAAAGTTTTGCTTGTTGCACCAAATAATACTCTGATGCCCAATATAAGCTGGGAACAAATTTAATGAATTATGGGTCAAGAAGTTACTATGGACATTTTAGAATATATTGGCCTGATAAATCTTTGCCTAGATCCAATTTTGGCAATACAGTTCATATTATACTCTGCATTTCAAGATTTCTACATCCTGGGACACTCTTAGGCTGAGGCACAAGTAACCCAATTTGTTATTGTGAAATCAGTTCCTGTAGGTTCCCCAAGAATGGTCAGTGTGTGTCCTGAGATGTGCATGTGGCTCCCAAATCTCTTTTGATGCATTGCTGAAAATAGCGATAGTTGAACATTGGAATGTATGCTCCCAATCTGTGGCTGTGAGAGTCAGATCCTAAAGGAGGCAGTGTGTCAAAGAATTGATGCTTTCAAATTGTGGTGTTGGAGAAGACTCTTGAGAGTGCCTTGAACTGCAAGGAGATTAAATCAGTCAATCCTAAAGGGAATCAACCCTGACTGTTCTTTGGAAGGACAGATGCTGAAGCTGAAGCTCAAATACTTTGGCCACCTAATGAGAAAAGAAGACTCATTGGAAAAGACCTTGATGTCCGGAAGGATTGAAGGCATAAGGAGAAGGGGACGGCAGAGGATGAGATGGTTAATGCAGTGAGCATAGGTTTGGGCAAACTCTAGGAGACAAGGGAGGGCAGAGCAGCCTGGTGTGCTGTCGTCCATGGGGTCATGAAGAGTTGCACACAACTTAGGACTGAACAACAACAGCGAACATTGGGAAGTGATTTTTCCCATCATTGTGATGAGAAACATACAAACACAGAAATATAAACAATAAAATAATCTTAATACAGTTAAACTAAGTTCCCCCCAAAGGTGTTTTTTTTTTAAAGTTAAATCCAGGTTCCACCCTATTTGTGAAGTAAGGTGCCTCCTATGGGTTCTAATTCAGTTCATTATGCTTTGAATTGAATCCTCTAGTCTACTCCTATCTTAAATATAGTCTTTCTTGCCTACCCAAACATCACATCAGCTCAGGGACAACTTTTGGCATTGATGACAAGGTATTTATCAGAGCAGGTTAGAGAAATTGGGAGACAAAATATTGATTTTAGACATTAGCCAATTGGTTCAGGAAATTCTGTCTTTGAAACCTTCGGGTTCACATTTTCAGTGGTTACACCAAACTCAGGAATCTTGTAGATCATCATATGCCATCAAGATGGATCTATCTCTTAATGAAAATCTATGGAAAAAACCCTGTGGTCTGCTTTGTGATTCTATAGCAAAGAGAATAGCTGCATCGGCTGAAGTCCAAGAATGGGAAACTGGTGATGAAAAGTGAACTCACTGAGTGTCAAAAGACATCAGAAGCCAAGCCCAAACTCTCCTGATATTTAGGCCTACTGCTAATGAATGCCCCATACCAGCAGCCTTCCCTGCAACAAATATGAGCAATAGTGTTCTGCATAAATAGCCAATAAAGGCCAGATTCCTGCCACCATTGAAGCTCTTTGCACCAGCTCTGTTTGCCTCTTTATTTACAAAGGGGAGCATTAAGAAAAGATTTACTGTGGTGGCCCCAGCAAGGTGGCAACACCTACTTGATCTTGGGTGATCTTAAAGATTGAAGCAGATTTGGATCAGACTGGTGTTTAGATAGAAGATCATTGTAAAATGTCAAGACTAAAGACTAGTCTGGAAAGTGGAAATCAACATCCTGGAGAAAGCCATGGAAATTTATTTTGGTACTGTTGTCAAGAAAACTACACGGAGGAGTGTTGGTTCTGTTTGGTTCTACAGGGGACAGTCCTGTATCTGAAGTTCAAGTTTAAATGTAGCATTGAAACTGCAGATGCATAGGCTACTTGGTCACATTTTCCAAGAAACTGTGGAAGATGGACCACTATATAAATTTCAATGATCGTTTCAAATGTGCATGCACCCACATAAATTAACACAGATTTTCTGCAAAGGTGCTTTCCCTTTAATCCTTTCTCTCATTTATATTTTAAACAATGCAAAAGTGGCTGTCTTCAGTTCAGATCCATCAGATCTGGGAGTTAAATAGAGGCCTGTGGAACCGAGTAATGGCTTGACATCAGAGTAGACTATACCCTTAGGATTAGAGTCATGTGAGTGACAACTTGACTTATAGGTACAAAGAATATAATTCACAAAGGAAAACGTACACTCTGCTTTTCAAGAACCCCAGGGGCTTTTGTAAGTCAAGCTTCTTTCCTGCTCTGTATGCCAGCATTGTTTCAGGAAGATCAATCACATTATCATGTCAGTTTCAACATTCACATGGCAATCCAATCATCAAATTATACTTTCCAAACGTCCTCATTTTCCCTTATTAAATATATTAATTACAGCAATCAGATCATGATATAGAGACTTTCTTTAGGTAAGAAAAAAACCCAATCTGTTTGACATCTGTGAATGGCAGGAAAATGTAATTTCAAACATTTAAAATATTTTTAAGGAGGAAGAGAGAGAAACACACAGAGAGAGACAGAGAGACAGACACACAGAGAGAAATCACAATACAAAGATGTTTCTTTTTCCAACTCTGATTTTTTTAACCAGGAAGGAGCAATTTGTTATCATTTCTCCTTCATGTTAAAAAGTCCTGAAAACTAATTTCTATCTTATTGTTGTTTGAATATGTTGATAACTTTCAATTTTTTATATGTAATGGTTTAAAAATTTTACATGCAAGGCAAAATAAAGAAATTTGTTAGAAAGGGGAGGGCAAAATCTGTGGAGAAAATGGAGAAGAGGAGGAGGAGGAGGAGGAGAAGAAGAAAAAGAAGAAGAAGAAGAAGAAGAAGAAGAAGAAGAAGAAGAAGAAGAAGAAGAAGAAGAAGAAGAAGAAGAAGAAGAAGAAGAAGAAGAAGAAGAAGAAGAAGAAGAAGAAGAAGATGATGATTATTGACTGTCTATATTGTATTGGTCCATTTGAGAAGACATTGAAAACACCTGTAATGCCTCAAGCCTTTCAGCCAAGCATGTAAGGCATTTCTTGAGATGCAGAATGAGCTCCACTAGGAGGAAAAAATTGAAGCAAGAAGAAAAGATGGAACGCATCATTTCAGCTGCACTATTATCAAGTGTGGGATGAGTTTGTGGCTGTGTTTGGGCAGAGCAAGACGGAAGTGGGTGTGTTCAAAGCAGCCAGGAGACATGTCCGAGTAAAAACCACATTTTTTCTTAAACCCAATCTATGTATTGTCATGACATCAGTCCTGACTTATCCTATTTTAAGGCTAATGACTAATTTTAGCTTGTTTCAATTAAGTGGCAGCTGAATAGAGAGTTAAAAGCTGCTCAAAATAATTGGGAAGGACCTTGTACAATTTGAGATACAGATTGTACATCCTGGCTATAAAAAGAGAAAATGAACCAGCATAGTTAATAGATATATTCTAGAAAATTGTTACATTGGCTGCACATGTTCTTACCAAGGCTATGCAGAGATTTGAATTTGAAGGGCAACATTGTTCCTACCAAAGAACACAGTAAAGCAACTGCATCTTAGCTGCCCTCTCCAGCTGTCACGTGATCTCAGTAAAAGATACTTGGTTTAATTATTTTTATTTATGTAATTATTGGCCTGTTCCTGACAGGACCCATGCCTTTGTAATCTGAAGCTCTGCACAGTCTTCAATCCTTGCTTGAAGTATCTGTACACCACTTTTCTTACCGTAATATGTTCAATAAAAGACTGTGTTCACACCCAACACTATGCTAGAAACGGTGGTGTTTAGGGCTATGCTAAGCCCCAAATCAGCCTAATTCTGACCTAGTGTGATATGTTAATTATAGTGGCATTGTTCACACATAATATTAAGCCACAAACCAGAGGAGCAAAAAGGTAAATCTTTATACCCCCAAAAGCCACCATGACTTGTTTGGTCAAATAATTACATTTTTTTTCTTTTGGTAGAACAAAATTGATGCCTAAACTCTGCTTACAGCATCCATTAACACTCCCAAACCCCCATCTCCAAATGGGCTCTGATCTTAGCCACAATGGAAGTGTGTCCCTTGAGGTGTCTCCAAAGCCTGCAGCCAGAAGAATTTGTAGGTCCCTGCCAGAAAATCTGGTTTACCCATCACAGTTGCTGAGTTCATGTGGCATATTAAGCTACAGCCAGGGGAAGATGGGTGAACCCAACTAATTGCTAGAGGCTGCCCTTACTATTGACTGCATTGTGAAATAAGATCAAATAAAGTAAACCAATTCTCCTATTCTCCCAAATGTGCTTTTTTCAGGAGGCAACTGGACTTTCTTGTTTTTTTTTTTGAAGATGTTTTGATTCT
>QLTV01001698.1:4027319-4068281 GCA_003457575.1 Thermophis baileyi
TCCTATTCTATTCTACTCTATTCTCTCTTCTCTTCTCTTCTCTCCTCTCCTCTCCTCTCCTCTCCTCTCCTCTCCTCCTCTCCTCTTTCCTCTTTCCTCTTTCCTCTTTCCTCTTTCCTTCCTTTCTGCATGCACTCTTTCCCTTGGGGAAAGATTCTCCTCCTAATCCATTGCATTTGGGGTTCACTTGGCCAGGCACCAAGGAACTTCAGTATGTAAATAGGGAATTATCTTTGAGCAGTGTTGCTGTCTTTTGACAATATGGGCATACAGGACCTGACTGTGCTGTTGTTCACCAAAGTCACTTGTTATTTAAATCAGAGCCTCAGAGCTACCCTGCATTTCTTGCTTACCTCAATAGATTTAATGGGGCTTATTTGCATGTACCTAACATTAATTGGAATTACATGCACATATTAGGAAGTGAATATATTTCCAATGTGCAGCTTTAAGTTTTATTTATTTTTATTAAAGCAGCTTTGCATTCAAATTAAAACAAGCTGCATTAGTGGAGCATATCAAAGCTATACAGTAGCATTACTTTGCTTTTGTCAGCAATCTAACTGCTTTATAAAACCAGGTAAATACCATGATTATATATTGAAAATTGTTTCATATTGTCCTGTTCCACAGCTTCAAGAGAGGTTACAATAATTTAAGAAACAGAAACATAAATTATGCAATCCAGAACCAAAGGGTAAAAAAAGAAGCCTACCTCAAATCCTTTACATTTGGTGGTAAACTGGTTTGTGATCAACACAGTAGCAGATTTACTAAGAGTAACCGAGCCCAGTTAAATTTTATAACAACCTTGACTATTTTAAATCCCTGAATACCATGTTATCATCACAAACACATTATGGCATATTAATTTGAACAAAATTAGTCACATTTAAGACGTAAGCCACTGTTTGGAAATATAATTACGACAGATTTTCAGTAAGAACCGACTGCACTCAACGTGTAGTCCTCAATAGAACTGCATCTACATGGAGGGAAATATGCAGTGGGGCCCCCCAAGGCTCTGTTTTAGGCCCAGTACTCTTCAACATCTTCATCAATGACTTGGACGAGGGGATAGATGGGGAATTCATCAAATTTGCAGACGACACCAAGCTAGCAGGAATAGCCAAAACTCCAGAAGATAGGCTTAAGTTACAGAAGGATCTTGACAAACTTGAACATTGGGCACTATATAACAAAATGAAAGTCAATGGTGAAAAAAATAAGGTTCTACATTTAGGTAAGAAAAACAGAATGCACAGGTGCAGTATATGTGGTACCTTGCTCAACAGTAGTAACTGTGAGAGGGATCTTGGAGTCCTAGTGGACAATCACTTAAATATGAACCAGTAGTGTGCAGAATTCAAATCAGAGATTTGTACGGTTCCTTGCTAATTAAAAAATGGGAATAAAACGAAACTCCCATTCATTCCCACTGAATTGCCCCCAAAACAGGTTTCTGTTTTTCTATGAAGAGTGGTTGCAGGAATTGGGTATGTTTAGTTTAATGAAAAGAAGAACTAGGGGTGACATGATAGCAGTGTTCCGATATCTTAGGGGTTGCCACAAAGACGAGGGAGTCAAACTATTCTCCAAAGCACCTGAGGGTAGGACAAGAAGCAATGGGTGGAAACTAATCAAGGAGAGAAGCAATCTAGAACTAAGGAGAAATTTCCTGAAAGTTAGAACAATTAATCAGTGGAACAACTTGCCTCCAGAAGTTGTGACTGCTCCAACACTGGAAGTTTTTAAGAAGATATTGGACAACCATTTGTCTGAATGGTATAGGGCCGTGATGGCGAACCAATGGCACGCATGCCACAGGTGGCACGCGGAGCTATATCTGAGGGCACACGAAGCATTGCCCTATGTCAGCTCCAGCTAGCATGTGTGCGCTGGCCAGCTGATTTTCGGCCTTCCAGAGGGCGGGGAGGAGGCTCCGGAGGCTTTCCTGAAGCCTGGGAAGGGCGAAAAACGGCCCAACGGGCCTACCAGAAGTCCGGAGGCTTCAGTGAGGCCTGCGGCATGCGTGGGAGAGAGGGGGGGAACGCGGGGGTTGTGCATGCATGCATGGGGGGAGGGCATTGCATTATGGGTGTGGGCACTCACGTGCGCGCTATTGCGCACGCACGCACCCTTTTGGCACCCGAGCAAAAAAAGGTTCGCCATCACTGGTATAGGGTTTCCTGCCTGAGCAGGGGGTTGGACTAGAAGACCTCCAAGGTCCCTTCCAACTCTATTCTGTTCTGTCCTGTTCTAAAGTCGCAGGGTTTAGCAACATTGGTATAGACTGAGACAATTTCTCTGCTTTTTATGTATGATGTGGTATGATGAAATATGCTTGGAAATGATTTTCCTTCATCTGTTACAGAACTTGAACCAAAAGTTAGAACAAACAGTTGAGACTGTGTTGTGCTAATATTTTGTTACCATTTTCCAGGAGAAATATACTTAGTATATTAATAGATTGCACTCTTGAATCACATTTCTGACAAACTGGATAAGTACATACATACATGCATACAAATACACAATTACAAATGTTTCCTAAAATTGTCTCATTCTGTTGTTGTTAAACAAAATACATTTCCTCTATATTGGTTGCCATAGAACTGAATTTGTAAATATCTTCTGGCTTTAATCCTTTTTCCAAAAAATATACAGTATATGAAGGAGACAACTAAAATAAACACATTGTTAGTGAGTCCTCTGATAAATCACAAGACTAAACTGTCTACGCTGTACCACAACAGATGACATGAACATAGATTACATTTTTATATACATAGAGAAATGGGTGTCAGAAAGTCTTTTCCATACTCTGTATTTGTAGAGGGGACGGGAAAAGAGATATTACTTATTTGATTTCCCCTATCTGTAACTTCATTTGGCACCTAAAAATTCTGTGGAAATTGGGTTATAGTTGGACAATGAGAGTTTAGGAAGCAAATTAACAAACCCATCACAATAAACAGTCCCTATGATACTATGATCCCAGTGAGAGTTTAAGAGGTTATAAGAGCATCCAAAGCAGGGGTGAAATGCTCCCGGTTCGGGCGTGCCTGCCGGTGGTCGGAGAGCCGGTAGCGACGGCAGCGCGAGGCTTCACCCACCTGCCAGGACGCCACCATTTGGGTTTTTTTACCCTCTGCGCATGCGCAAAGCATTCTGCGCAAAGTATTCTGCGCATGCGCAGAGGGTAAAAGAACCCAAATGGCGGTGTCCGGGCAGGTGGGCGAAGCCTCGCGCTGCCGTTGCTACCGGCTCTCCGACCACCGGCAGGCACACCCGAACCGAGAGCATTTCACCCCTGATCCAAAGGTGTACCTCAGGGGTCCCCAAACTTGGCAACTTTAAGACTTGTGGACTTCAACTCCCAGAATTCCACAAGTCTTAAAGTTGCCAAGTTTGAAGACCTCTGGTATACCTGGATAGAAAGCCAATGTAATATGGATAGCACTAGAAAGGGAAGAGGAGGCAAGGGATGTTTGCTCACAATGGATTTGGATGAAATCAGATTAAACTGTCCAACCCTAAAATTCTTTCTGACAGCTCCTCATAATATTTTACTAAACAGTTTCCCTCCTTTCATTACCAATTCAACCTGCTATTCTATTGGCAGTTCAGCATGTCAAGCAGCTAGCCACATTCCAATAGGTGGGATCACATTACTACTTCTGCTGCTGCTGTTGCTGTTGTTGCTATTAGTTCCATGACTTTGCTTTCTGATATTAATTTCATTTATTGCTATAGTTTTGTGATACATTCTTTAAATTGGTATTTGTTGCCTTGCTGTAATTTCATTGACCAAAGGCAAAGTAGAAAATCTTTAAAAATTAGTAAGTACTGGGCACCATTGTTTAGATCAGAGATGTACTGTATAGAGCTCCTTAAATCCACAAAATGCTGAATTTTAACTCTGAATGTGAAAGAAAGAAAAATTGATTGATTGATTGATTGATTATGTGCCCATCAAATCACTGTTGACTTTTACCGACCACATAGATAGTTTTTCTTCATGACAATCTGTCATTAGTTCAGTATTTTCATATTTAATTTATAGAGGAAAAGGAACATTGTTAAAACATGGGGAGTAGTTTTATTAACTGTACTTAATTTTAGTTAAGAAAAAAGTAAAGGTTTCCACTGTCCAATATCTGACTCTAGGGGTCAGTGCTCATCTCCATTTCTTAGCTGAGGGAGCCAATGCTGACATCTCTGTGGTCATGTGGCCAGCATGACTGTATGCCGAGCTGGATGGAACGCTTTTACCTTCCCACCAAAGTGGTATCTATTTATCTAGTGGCATTTGCATGTTTTGAACTGCTAGGTTTGCAGGGACTGGAGCAATAAGGGGAGCTCGCCCCATTGCTCAATGCTCATGTCTCAAACCCAGGCTGTCAGCTTTGCAGCTGACAAACTCTACGTCTGTAACTGCTGAGACATCACTCAGTTTTTAGTCAAACTCAGCTACAAAAAAAATCCAGCTTTAACTCTAGTTAAACCTTTTGTTGCTATTTGTTCTAACACCATTTTTGGAGTGCAGTTCTAGAATGCCGTACAAAGACCTAGGATCAAAGAAGAGACAAAACAAAAAACCAGGTTGCCCCAAAATGTTGTAAATGAAGCACTTCACCCTTTTCATGTCTATCACCAGTGTGTTCCATGTCAAAACTTTGATTGTACCCTTGTTGCTGCTAACTACACTTCCCCCCCCGTCCCTGGATATCCCTGAAAAAACCCCCAAATGTTCCTATTGAACCAAAAATCTTCCTTTGGTTGAGAAATGTCTTATCAGTTCTTATAGACAAACAGATCCCCGACACAGGTTGACAGTCTGATAATTATTGCATTTATACTTTAATTATGTGTGCCAACTAAGGAATACACCTATAGTCAGGAACTCTGCCACAATAACTGTGTGATTTCCTCTGTTGGCCATTTGTTCAGCACTGGGTAACTATGGAGGAATATACAGATAATGTTGATAAGGAATGTATGAGACATTAACAGGGGAAAAAATCAACTCAGTCCTGATAAAATAATCCTGCCTTGATTCTGTTGGGTATAAATGAAGGCAGAGAGAAGGCTTTCAAGATTCTGTTATTATATCCTACAATTTTTCTCTAATGTAGTGTTTCTCAATCTTGGTGACTTTAAGATGGATGGAATTCAACTCTCAATTCAATGCTGGCTGGGAAATTCTGGGAATTGAAGTACATATGTCTTCAAGTTGCCAAGATTGCTATAATTCTTGAGTTGTCCATTTCCTGACCTGGCTTACCTCAAAGGGCTGACAGTAATGAAAGCAGGAGGAACCTAACCTTGTCATATATGCCATTTAGACACATGGGAAGGTCCTTTTGTTCTCTTGAGGGATTTGGGTTTCATCTGGAAAACTTCATTGAATCTGATTGAATCCAAAAAAGTAAAGACCAAACTTGCTTTAATTTATTGTTTGTTCAGTTTGGTTTGGCTTTTTAAACTTATCTTACAAGGCACCATGATTAAAACAATAAAAAGAAAGTAAACAGTGAAGAAAAACAAGAACAAATGAAGAAAAAATAGAAACAAGTGTGACTGGGTGGGTGTATATATTTGTATCTCTGTGTTGCATGGCATATACATTAATATATGATTTTTTAGGAGAAACAAAAAAATACAAAACATCAACTTTCAAGATTTAAACCCAAAACAAAATATATGTAAATATTAGGAAAATGTTAATATATGTAATAAATTGCAAACATATTTAAATAAACCTATTAATAATTTTATCCTGTCTTGTGAACATTCAAAGTTTCTGAGGTCTATTTTTTAACAAAACAATTTCTAATATTTTTGAGTACTAATCATCCAAAGTAAGATATTCTTTGGCTATCCAGTGTTTTACAATAACAAACCAATTTGTTACATTGCATATATTTCTGTGCCATAGAAAAAATGTTCAATAAGCAAACAATGGTCAACTGTATGGACTGTTGGGTGCTATGCCTAATTTTATCAACATCATTTGATTTAAAGCAGAATAAGTAACTGCTTTGCCACCTGTAATGGAATGTGAGAATAAGGAAGAGAAAGAAGAACTGTAGCCAAAATAATAGTCAGATAAGAGAAATCTGAGTCCAGAGCAGGAATAGAATTTGAGAAAGAGTCTCAGACTTGGGTCTCCTACTTCTCGTTAGAATAAAGTCAGGAGATGTCAAGACACATTCAGACATGCAAGATTCTGTTACTATAACCCTATCGTGAAAGTAGTTTTAATATTCATGACTTTTTAAATGTTCAAATCTGATCGAAGAGAAGATCACAAAATCACAAAAGATGATAACAGAGAAGTGACCATTCTGTTGCCTTGCTGAAGCCTTACATCACAGAATACTTACAATCTCCACTTTCTTTACTTTGTGAAATGTTTACAAACATGGCAAAGCTGCCCTCACAATACAGTCTTCAATGATTGTCAGAGAATGACAACCCAGTGAAGAAACAAGGACTCCAGCTGATAAATGCAGACAAATCCAGGGGAAATCTTTAATTGGAATATGATGTAGAACAGCGGTTTCTCAACCTGTGGTCTGCAGACCCCTGGGGGGGGGCGTGATGTCATCACAGAGTGTCCACGAAGGCTTGAAGAAATGTTATGATCTAAATCTTGAGTGAAGTTTTGGTAATCTGTGGCCATGGTCCGTGGCCACAAAAGGTATTTAAAGGGGGTCTGTGGTGAAGAAAAGGTTGAGAACCACTGAAGTAGAAAGTAAACAAAATCTCATTGTTGATTTAATACTGCGATAGATTTAATTTTGGGGAAGAATAATTGGCAAAAATCTTCCCAGACTTAAATCGTGGTAAGCATGGTTTTAACTCTTCTGCTAAACCAATAATTGATCAAGAGGTTCACTTTATTTAGATTATGGCTTTAGAGTAAAGTAGATAGAGTAGAGAAGGGTAGCTCTGGTGCTGATGTCTCCATTCCTTGGAATGGTAGACTTAAGTCTCATGGAACTCAACGATGACTAATTCCAAGTAGCTGTGTTTCTATAAATGATAACTCATGCCACACACACTCCATATTGAAATGGTATAAGCATCAACAAGAGATGATAAGAAGTTGCTATTTTATTTACTTCATTTGGAGAACATCCTAAATAGGATAAAAATGTTGGTTCTGCCCATTGCATTAGTGGTGCCCTCCATGGCCTCTGAGAGACTAAAAAAAGTTTAGATCAAGTAATTTTTCATTAAAAATATAGTGAAAATGAAAAATAAAATATTAGTTGTCAGAAACAGCATTGGATCGATATATGCAGTTAGAGAGAAATAAGATATAGGTCACCTGTTCTGTTTCTCTGTTATATTTGCCACCTCAAATTTTTCTTTGCATTTGGTTGTTGGCATCTTGTCATTTTTTTGTTATCTAGGAGCTTTAAAATGGCTGCCAATACAAGCAATAAAGAAATAAGAAAAACCTGAACTCCTCCTTCTACAAGCTGCAAACATTTTTCAGGATATGTTCTCTTAAAAAATATCTAATGCTGGCTGGTGTGTCTTCCCAAGCCACCTGAGTGACACAAACACTATTTACATCCTTGAATATGATGTGATTTTATCCAGATCACTTACACTCAAAGCAGGGCTGACAGAGGCCTGCCTTTCAACAGAAATATTTTTGGGGAATCGATGAATGCCAAGTCAAAGCCGTCTAATTTTAAAGGAGTATCCTTTTGGGCCTTTATTACCTCAAAGGCTTAAAGCCCCAAGTGCAAAAACTTAAACAATTCTATTAGATATAATCGTTATTTTATTAACATTATTCTCCAAGGATATACCCCCCCCTTCTGATTATGAGCACTTTGCAATTTTAGACAGTATGATGGATGCGACTCTTCTATGACAAGAATTTTAACAACCCTTCTTCAGCACTCAATGCACACCCAATTATGTGTCTGAGCTAGTAACCTTGAATTTATGTTGCCATGGTGACAAACTGGTCATGCATTATGGATTATCATTGAAATTCTACACCCCTACCTAGCATAATGAGAGTTGGGGACTTAATCAAATCAGCTATTCTGTGTGACACAAAGTGAAGAACTCGCTGGTATTGTTCCACATCGAGAAAGGAAGCGGGCCTGATCAAGTGGCAGCTGCAGTCTGATAGATTGCTCCTATATACATTTGTGAATGTATAGACAGATGGTTTTCAATGCCTGGAATTTCTAGCTTAGGAAGCAGCTGTTCAGATAACCTCTGCCGTCTCACCTTGTTGTCATGGAACATTGAACAGAGACTGAGAATGTGGACAGATACATTGACAATGAACTGCATTTACTCTGCCTGGCAGCCTCCTTTCAGCGTACGAGTGGGCTGGCTAAAAGGAAGATGGGGTAGAGGGGGGAGGGGGGAATTGAAGGAGGAGCATGATGTCCGAGAACTGGAAAATAATACAGCAGCATCTTGCATTTGTGTTTCTGCTTTTTGACAACTGAAAGGGGAGAATCAGCTACCGAAAACATCCCCTTGGATTAATTTGGTTTTCTTTTCCTTCATGGTATAAAAGCAGAGTTATGGCTTGGATGCTTGGTCTCCAATAATTTTAGACATCTTGAAAGGCCTCTATAGCTTTCAGGACTTGTTGGTATCTTGTTGACATCTTTCAATCTTAGAAGACAACATGCTTCTTGGTTCAAAGTCTTGGATACACAAGACTGAATCTGTAGTTCAAACCAAGTCTATTCTTGTAGTGCATTGTGGAGTATGAGCCACTTTTGGATGTTTCTCTTCTAATGTTTAATCCCTTACCTCTTTCCCACATGGAACAATGTAAACTTTTCACTGCCTGCAAAAAATGGGTTTCAGGGTGGCAGCCATGTTAAGCAGGTTTTATCCTTAAAACGTCTAAACAGCTGCCTGAGGAATGAGAAAGCTGAATATTGTATTGCAGAATATATTACTGATCCATCTGTTACAATTTTAAACAAAACATATTCATATATAAATCATGGGCTCATTTCCAACATTCACAGCCCAAGTTGTGGGTTGGGTATTTGGGCTCTAAGAAATGCACATGTATCAATTGTGTGTGTGTGTGTGTGTGTGTGTGTGTGTGTGTTTGTGTGTGTGTGTGTGTGTGAGAGAGAGAGAGAGAGAACATTTTTTTTCTTAGATCAAGAAAAATGCCTGATCTTCTCTTTCTCATTCATTTACTATTTGTATTAGGTGTGTTTGTTGCTTTGAGTTATTTATACAAAACGTAAAGGCATGATAAAAAGAAACTAAAATACTAAATAAAAACCCGTATGCATTTTTTTGAGGGAACCCCCCCCCCACTTCATTCTGAAGCACCAAATTTACATTTCATGCAAAGCCCAATTCAGGAATAAATATTCTATACTGAGACATGGTCAGCCACACAGTTTTGGGTCTAATAAATGCAATCATTAATGAGTATAATTATTCACATTTTGTATCATCTTGAGCTTTCTGTAGGAGACATCTATCCTGAAAAAACTTCCACTCATGTGCTGATTTATTATGTGGTAACAGTCCTATAGACATCACAGTGAATATGGAATTCCACTTTCTTCTACCAATAGTCGTCCCTCCCTAGATCTGCTTTAGAGAATGGCTCTTTCACTCTTCCATCGGTTCAAGCCACCGCTGGATCACAGGCCTCTTGCAAATAGCCTGACATCCTTGGACCAGAAGCAAATGTATTTATGGGATATAAAAATTTCTATCCTATCCTTCTAGTATTTACATATTACTATGGATTGCTAATTACAAAAGAAAAACGATGCAATATAGCAACATAGAAAAAAAATTGGGCAAAGGCAGAGTTAAAATTTACACTTCTTGAGAAACAACTGCCTTCCTAAAGAAAAGGGTTTTTTCCCCAAAAGATTTCAGTGACTCTTTGATCCTGTGAAACAGTATCCTACACTTTGGATCTGGCCAATGAAAAAGCCCTTTCAAGTATTTTCATTTCAAGCAGCATAAATTGCACAATTGCAAAATGGTTGAGGGAGTTATTCAGCAAGAGAAATAGCTGATAAATCTATGTACCAACTTGTTCTGCCTTCAGAGCCCATATCATAATATGGCTGCATTGCTAGCATAAATATTTATTGTGTGCAATACATTAAACCACTAACTTCCCAAAGCTCCAAAAATTTAAGTAAGGTTAACACATGGCATGCAAATATTTCTGATAAAATGTTCATGTTATAGGTAAGCACATTCTGTCATCATAATCTATGTTTGGTAGCTGATACCCAAGGTAGAAAATGGACTAATTCAGCATAAAGCAGTTCTTTGCATCTTAATAATTTCATATTATATACATGGAATTACACCATAATTCTGTTGCCCAAAAGCATTACCAAACTCTAGGAAAAAGGGTTTTTTGAAATTAAAATATGAGTTTACTTTATTAAATCATTCCTTACAATATATGGTACAGTGGTATCTTGGTACTGAACTGATTTAAAACTCATTGAATTTGGTACTCATTTGACACGAAAAATTTTGTCCTGATACTCATCGTTTGTTTGGTACTCAACTCACAAACTAGAACTTGTCAGTGTTGGCTGCCTTGTGACTCACATTATTCCTAATGGGGAAAAAATTACTTGTTGGTTTTGGTACTGATTGTGCCTCCCAGAACCAATTAACAATGAGTACTGAGGTATGATGTATAGAGAAACATAAAACCCTATATGTGGAAGATGGAGGAGCAATAAGGGAGGAGGAAGAGGAGGTGGTGGAGGAGGAGGAGATATGCCTACATGTATTAATATTTTGATAGTAGTACTTTTGGGCAGAGGAATGGGACTAGATTAGGTAATATGTATACTCAAAATCTAATACTGTATTATTTTATGAAACTTTCACAGTATATAGGATCTGCCCATTTTGAATACCAAGAAAGATTTCTATTAATGTTCATGTGATCCATTTCTTCAACATGTTTTGGGATTCTACATTTATTTATTGTAAAAGATTGGGGGGGGGGGAAATGGCCTCTTGTCTTTAAACTGTTTTTATCAATCATTCATTTTTCATTAAACCTCAAGGATTGATAACATGTTTATTTTTATTTATTTGTTAATAAGGTTTGCACTCCCTCTTTACTTTGAAAACACAAGGCAGGAAATGGTGTGTTTCATCTTCCCATTCCCCCCCCCCCACAGCAGCACAATAGCAATTCTGTGGTTGGATCTGTAGGTTGGATCGAAAGAGAAGAACTGGCCCAAAATCACCTAGGAAGCTCTCACGGTGAAAGGTAAATCAGAATTTTGACCCTAACCAGAACCCTAACCCTAGCCTTAGTCCATCCATCTTCATTACGGTTTCAGCTCCCTGATCCTACCCCATTGCATTACACTAGTGTTCTATGCTCATGGTCATCTCATATACAGCCATATATTGTATAATACACTCTTGAGCTAAGCTGGGAATTTTATTCTTATTTCTGCCTGAGACACAGGAAGTCCTTGACTGCAATTACGATTGCAATTCAGCCCAAAATTTCCATTGCTAAGCAAGGTACTGTAGTTGTTAAAGTGAGCTTTGCTCCATTTTACAACCTTTTTTTGCCACAGTTGTTATGTAAATCATGCAGTCATTAAACAAATCTGGCTTTCCCCATTGACTTAACTTGTCAAAAGTTGGCTGGGAATGTTACAAATGGTGATCACGTAACCCTGGGACAGTACAAAAGGCATAAATACACGCTAGTTGCCAAACACCCGAATTTTGGTCACGTGACCATGGAGATGCTGCGATGGTCGTAAGTGTGAAAACTGGTCATAGGTCACTTTTTTCAGTGTCATTGTAACTTTGAATGGTCACTAAATAAATGGCTGTAAGTCGAGGGCTACCTGTACTTAGATTTCTCTCGGTTTTATACATTTTTAAAATTAATACAATTGCCTGCGCTGGAACTACAACAAAGTAAGTGCTCAAAAAGGAAGCCAAGTAGGCAAAGCAAAATATTGTCATGTGAGTTGTGAATGAAATCTATGGAAAAATAAATAAAGAAAGAAAATAGAACTTGTATCCCAATCTAGAAAAAGCAGATGAATGGACAGATTAATTTTAATTGCTTCCTCATTGTCATTAAAATCAGATTGGTCCACAGCAAGTCGTGCATGGTCCTTTTATTAAAATGCTTCTTTGGTAGCTGGAATAATTGTATTGTTTTATTGGAATTATTTTTGAGATGTATTTCAAAGAACAGAGTTCTTGAAGAACAGAAAATTCAGAAGCATTTGACAAATAAATGTCTTCAGCAACCAGGAAGATCGGGATCTTGTAATGTTTTCTTTCCTCCAATCTTTACCTGTATTTTAAAAAATGTGAATTCTCCTAAGTCACAAAGGCAGCGGTTCTCAACCTGTGGGTCGCGACCCCTTTGGGGGTCAAACGACCCTTTCACAGGGGTCGCCTAAGCGCGCGCTAGCCAGCCATCTTGGTGCCACGCCCCCTTTGTCACCTCATCGCGTGCGGAGAGGGGGAGGTGCGGGAGTCGCAGCGGCGGGGCAGGGGTCACGGCATTAGGAAGGTTGAGAACCACTGCAGAAAGGAGTTCAAATGATGCAAATGTGTCTCTACCCTCACTTCCACCTTCCCTATCAGCTGTCAGCAGGACAAACAATGTTGGGGTCTCCAGGGAAGTCTTTCAATAGCCCTCATAGTTTCTTCTTTCTTTTTATTTGAAGCCTGGTAATTAGTTATGATAGATTGGTTAAATATTGGAGAAGGAATAACTCTGAAATTTGACCTATAAAAAAAGCAAAAAAAAAAATTACTTCTAGTCTAACCTCTGCTCAAGCAGGAGATCCTGTACCATTTCAGATAGGTGGCTGTCCAGTCTTTTCTTAAAAACCTCCAGTGATGAAGCCCTACAACTTCTGAAGGTCAGCTGGGCCCCATTAGAGATTGAGGGGTGAGGCACACGCTGCTCAGTTTCAACCCCACAAGCAATGATGGGCAGCCCTGCACCTCTCTTTTCTCCAGGAGGATAATGGGGGCGTGTTTATGGGGGGTTTCCCAGCAGTGTGAGGCCTTCTAGCTCCAGGTCTTGATAGCCATTCTTGCACCATTTTGGGTTTTTTTTCCACTGTGGACCATCAAGGAAGATGTGGGCATTGTCCAGCATGACTGTCTGAAGAATTCTGGGAGTTGAAATCCACAAGTCTTGAAGTTGCCAGGTTTGGAGACCCCTGGTCTAGACCAACCTTACAGGCAGTACTGGGTATGGTTCAACTTTGTTGTTTCTTCTCCATCCAATTGATCACGAACTCCGCAGGCTGGTCCTGCCAGGTTGGCATTCCTCCCGCATGGAGTTCAGCTGTCCTCCTCAATGGGAGCGATAATGCTACCAAGTATACACATATGGTGTGCCATAAACCAACCCTTTCCCACCTTCTCCTGACTTCCGGGACCTTCTAGGTTGGAATTGCAGACAGGTTTGTTCATATGGGTGAAAGTTCACAACTTGAAAACTCATGAGAACATTCATAACACCAGATATTCAATGACATTCCCTTTTATGATGTTTGGGGAGAGGAGAGAGAAGTAGAAGCAATAAAATATATTTATTTAGTTACATCCCATCCATTTAATTATAATAGAAATGATTTATTGCTTATAATACAGTAAACCTTGATTTGAGAACTGGTTTAGTAGTTAAGGCATCAAACTACAAACAAGGAGGCTGTATGCTCTAATTCTACCTTAGCCAGGTGAGTAATCTTAAGGCAGTCACTCTCTCTCAGCCCCGGGGAAGCAAGCAAGGGCAAAGAACTTCTAAAAAAGCTTGCCAAGACAACTGCAGGGACAACACTGACTCAAAGGCACAACAAAACAAAAAAAGAACCCTGGCTCCTTGATTGAATAGATCATTTCGAGATAAAGGATCCCTGTTAAATCTGAATATCTGATGCATCCAAATGTACAATATCAATGTAAATAACATCATTTGCATTTTTATGCAATTTGCATTGGTTGATGGAAATGACATAATAGGGTCAATTATGTAATTACAGAAATGGCATAAATTACATCAGTTGTCTAGTTCAGGGTTTTTTCAAACTGTATTCTATAGAATCTTTGGCCTCTTCAAGAGCTTAATAGGATTCTGTGAGGGACTAAGGGCCAAAGGAGGGTAAAAGATCATTTGAATGAAGCCAGTTGTCTATGACTAGAGTGTTGCTTGTTGATATGGGATTCCTTTTCTTTTTTTTAACTGGCAGGTTCTGCAATTTGAACAAGTGTAAAAGAAAAACACCAGCCCTGGTCTAATTACTTCAGAAACGATGGACTTTTCCATTAGTTCAGGATGAATATCTGAATGTAAATTTGGTACATAGCATCTGAATCATATTAAATGGGTTGTGTGTGTGTATATGTATAAAACTGAATTTTCATGGTAATATATTTGTAAGTCTTATAAATACATTAATTTTTTTATTAAATAGATAAAATATCATTGCAGGTGTTATTTAAAAACACATTTTGCTTTGTTTTACTACAGATGTCCCACAATTAGAAATTGTCTTCCAAGTGATAATCCAGAGTACATTACAGGTTTTCAGATATTTCTAGGTTGCTGGGTTTCAGGGTTTTTCTCTCTCCAAAAAGTCCTCACAGGCCCTTGAGCACAATAATCAAATATTTCTCTGATGTCTGATTATTGATGTTATCAGACAACGAGGTATGTTTGCACATGAATGACAGTCAAATTGTTAGCATTTAAAGATAAGAAATTAAGTATCCTAAGAGCTTAAATGTGTTGGGGCTAAAAAGAAGTATGCATTTTAGTCATTTTATACCAGGCAGAATAAAACAAAAGAGTGATCATTTTAAGCAGATTTCCTAAGAAAGCTTAGCACTGTTCCTGGGTCTAATGAAGAATTTTCATCAGCTCTGCAGGTCTACAGGAGGTCAACGCCTTTTCTTTCTTTTCCCCTTCTTTTCTACACTTTTCCCTTCCCTTTTCCCTCCCCTATTTTTCCTATTATTTGTTCTTTTGGAATTTTTTGTATTTTATATTATAAACTAACAAAAAGGACAATTAAAAAAATAAAAATAAAATGAAGGTCTACAGGAGGTCATCAGGTGATGGCATTGGAAGAAGAGTAGCTGATTTGGGAAAGGAAGTGCATTTTTGAGGATTTTTAAGAGTGACAAACTGTTCCCAACCTGAAACCTGCAAAAAAAGGAGATTAAAATCGTGTCATCAAAAGTCAGCCATTTTAAGTTTGAATTTTGACAGAACTGTCTTAGAGTGCTTTCAGGAAGAGCTGAAAGTTAGGCCACATCTTTGCGTGAGATGTCATGACCCAAATAGGTAAGAGCTTGCATCAAAACATCACAATGCACATTTAGAATGGAGGCCTATCTCCTTAATTGAAATGGAGGGCCTTTCTATGCCTGCTGCCCTCAGTTATTCTTTAATTTGCAGAAACCAATCATCCCTGCTTTCTTTTGGACAGAGAAACTCTGTTCACACAACATTAATGTCACTTCAGGAATCTGGTGACTGGTCATGCGCTGGTCCAAAGTATATTTTATTCTACTGGTAAAGGTGCCTAAAGAGTGGTAAAGAAGACTGCGTGTTTGTATCTAAATTCTGATGTCTGCTCGGATCACAATTTTGCTGCAGTTGATATTTCTTCTCAAAGCAGAAGGCAGCTTGTCATTATTTTCAGAATGGTTATTGAAATACTCTGACAATGTTAATATCAATACATTGTGACATTTGAGTGATATGAATTAAGAGCATAGTTGCCAACTTTTAAATTTTGATTTATCCTAGCTATGTTCCTACAATAAGGCCGAAAACATAACAAAGATAACTCTTTTCCTGACCTAGAGAAATAGCATGTATTTATTTCCTACTATCCTTGATGTTTTAAAAGCTACAAATATTGATGTTCTGCCATTATTAAATTTATTTTTAATCAGTTGATTAATTGACTTAAAACGGGTGATAATTCCATCTAAAACATTGTAGTTAGTTGACAACTCCTATTTAAAGATTTGCACAGAATTCACACTGATTAGTAACAGGCAGATGTTGAATTAATCATGTGATTAAGTTATGATGGATGTAATTTAAGTTGCACAGCTTGCAGTACAATTAAAGAAGACTAACATAGGCTAGATCAAACCCATTAAGTATTGATTTCAAAATGATATTTTCTGCTTTTTATATCATGCCTCTCTCACTCTCATATACAGGCACAACATACATACATGTCAAACCTTAAATCTATCAATATACAGTATATATACCCATATATTACATGACTTTCATTTGAATAGTTAAAGTAAATCATAAAATGGCATTTTAAAATGTTTACCAAGCCTTGGAATGTGTGCAGCTGATTAAAAAAAAGCATGTGAAAATATCCTTCTGAATAATAGTCAAGGAACACAGAAGGATAATTGTTTCACATGAATAGGCAATTAAATACTATGATAGAATGAATGAACATAGATACTCAACTGTCACTTATCTAGCTCCCTTCATCCCCTATATGTAATGTGATATAATAAAAGCTCTTGTTCTGTATACATTTACCATGCCTGAAACAACGAAATGGCTTGTGTGTCTTGACAACTTCCAGAAAAATGTGGACTCACTTCATATCTCAGGGAAGTTACAAGCAAAATGTCCATTGATGTTAATGGATAGGGATTTAGGAGCTGCTATTTAATGGCTGTATTTTAAACAAGGAAATTTACACTCCTGCCCTGACAGGCTGAAGCTCAGCTAAAGGTGAGCACTTTGATCTGAACAAAAGTTAAGCCAATGAAGGGAGAAAATACAACTCCGTGTCTGTTTCTCCAAAGAAAGATTCATTGTTTCTCAGAGGGCTTACTTATTCCCAAGGAAAAAAAGATATTTGCTGTAAGTGTTTGACTTTGTTTACATCATGCCCTTTACTCAGAAGCCATTTCACTGAATTTAATCTATTTTATTGGTAATGACTGAAATGTTTCTCTCACCAGCTTTCTTCAAACAGAGAATCTTCAAAGGGACTAAGGCAAACAGATCAGCCAAGAAATTAACGGCTGAAAAGTACACTGAAATAACAGACCAGATTAAAATTGCATAAGGTAACATTGGCAAGTACAAGATCACCCCTATCACACCCTCACCTATATAAAATACAAGAATTTGTTAAGAAAAAATCATTCTTAGATGTTGAGCCATAAAAACCGAAGGGAAACATCTAATTGCTTGGCAGAGAATGAACAGAATGTGAATGTTATACACAGAAGGGTTAACAGATCTGAAGGAGAGTGTGGATTAGTCCTTTGAGAGTGGGAATTCTTCCAAATAAAAGATAAAGGATTCCCTGTCCATTCGTGTCCAACTCTAGGGCATGGTGCTCATCTCCATTTCTTGGCTGAGGGAGCCAGCGTTGTCCGAAAACATTTTCCCTGATCAGGTGGCCAGCATGGCTATACGCCAAAGGCTTACAGAACACTGTTACCTTCCCACCGAAGTGGTACCTATTAATCTATTTGCATTTTGCATGCTTTCGCATTGCTAGGTGGGCAGGAGCTGGGGCAAGTAACAGGAGCTCACCCGTTGCACACAGCTCGGGTCTCGAACCCAGGCTGTCAGCTCTCCATCGGACAAGCTCAGCATCTTTAATCACTGAGCTATTGTGCTCCATATAAGTGCCTCCCAAATAGGAAGACAGTTATTCACAAGAATGAGGAAAGGTTCACCAGATTACAGCGATGTAATGGCTTCCTCAAAGATTTTTCTTTAGACAACAATAATAGTATTAAAGCAAAAGCAGATAGAGCTACAGTACTTTCTCTTCTTTTCAGAACAAGCCAAGGCTTTTGTCTGGAAGAGATATCATTCAGTAAGCCGAAACAACATTTAATCATAAAATTAAAACTTTTCAGGTTAAAAACTTTGTCACAATTTACAAATGAGTTTTATTACTGAAACATGCCCAGTACTCTAACTTCCAACATGAAACACTTGAACAAACCCATGAGATTAAGAGGAGAGACTAAGCCTACTCCTGTTTATATGACAATGGTTCATATATCTGAAAGTTGTTCCCATATTTCCTTTTGGTTGTGTCTTCTACAGGCAAAACATACATGTACTGTTCCTTATAGGTTTTGGTTTTTAGACTTTTCAGCATCTTTCTGGTCCTCCTCTAAATTTACTCCACTACCACATCACATTGCTGGATCCTGTTTCACTTGCAATCAACAAGGGCACACAGAGCTTTTGACATGTGCTACTGCCAAGTCATGAGTATGTGTTCTATTTAACAGTGATTCCAGCTTTTCCGCTAAGAAGGTGCTACTCTGGGGCTACAGTTCGGAACGCTGAGTCCCTCAGACTTCTATCATATCTCCCATACTCTTCAAAGCTTTATGAAATAGCTGGGAGAAATTAGTGGGAGCTCATGTCATCCAGCCCTGTGATAATTGATATCTATCTCCAAGGAAATAGTTAACTTGTTCCAGAGGTGGGCTTCAGCCGGTTCAGACCAATTCGGGCAAACCGGTTGATAAGATTTTGCGCAGTTTGGAGAGCTGGTTAATTGCACCACTGGCTGGCCCAGCTCACCCCACCCCACCCTGCCCTATCTCGCCTCGTCCACCTTGACCGGTGGCTAGAGTAAATGCCCACGCCCAGCTACTCTCTGGCTCCTTCGCTCCTTCGCCCAGACCACGTGGCTCAGCTGATCTCTGCGCCTCGCCCACTTGCCTGCCTTCACCGTGGCCTACCACACTGGCCACATGGCCCAGCTGATCTCTGCGCCTCGCCTGCTCTGCTCACTGTGGCTGCCCACGAAGGTAAGGCGCTCGGCCAAAGGGCCGCCTCAGGGTGGACACGGCGAGGCTCAGACGCCTTTCGGGCCTGGCTCTTACCATCCTTCTGCCCACATGCCACCTGCTCACCCTTGGGTCGAGGACACGCCAGTTCCTGGCTCTGGTCTTTCCCGGGGCCTCCGCCTGCATGCCGCCCACTCGCCCTTTGCCTTGGGTCAGGGAATGCACCAGTTCCTACCTTTCTAAAGGGACACCTCTGCCCCCACCGTCCCGCTTGCTCCCGCAAGTTTCCACCACGGTCTTACCCTTTGCCAAATCAGCTCGCTTACCTCCACCCCATTTCCCCTCCTTCAGAGGCCCCTTAATCACTCTCCCCGCTTCTTCCCCCACAACTGCCTCTTTCTTCGTCCCACGACCTTACCTTCCTCCTGCGGCTGGTGGCAGAGGGGAAGGCGAGCCAAGGGCTGAGCTGTCACCACTCGACTCCCCGCCAGCCTGCAACTCGCCCCCTGCCTGGATTCTCCACAGCTGCTGGGCCTTGCCTGCCAGTGGGGTGGGGGACGACCAGGGAGCATGATGCTATGACGCCTGCATCGCCCCTCTGCCAGCCATCCATCCCTTGTCCGCCTGCCGGTCAGCGCGCTTTGGCCAAGCACGGCCCGCCGCTGTGAGAACGGTGCGAGCCCCATGGGCTGGAAGGTAAGGCTGACGGCGGGGAAGGAAAATCCACTCCAGGCTTGCTGCACTCAGCTGAAGGGCTGCCTTGGTGGGCAGGGGGGGAATGGCGAGGCAAGGCTGCCTTTCGGGCCCAGCTTTAGCTTCCGCTGTGCCTTCCAGGTGGGAGGCCTGAGAGAAAATGCCTCCTCTGAGGATCGCCCGCTCACTAATCTGCCAGCCGGGCTGGCCTGGAAGTGGCATGTCCCCTTGTCGTGGGCTGGATGCAGGACCCGAGGCGGAGCGGAGGTCGAGCAGGCGGCAGCCCAAAGCAGGGCCCGAAAGGCAGCCTCGCCTCACCGTGTTCCCCCCCCGAGGCGGCCCTTTGGATGAGTGCAGCAAGCCCGGAGCGTATCTTCCTTCCCCACCATCAGCCTTACCTTCCAGCCCATGGGGCTCACACCGTTCTCACAGCAGCAGCCCGCGCTCGGCAGAAGCGCATGGGCTGGTGGGCAGGTGAGGGAGGGGCGGCTGGCAGAGGGGCGATGTGGGCGGTGTAGCCTCATGTTCCCTCATGTTCCCTGGTTAGCCCCCACCTGCTGGCAGGTGAGGCCCAGCAGCTGCAGAGAATCCGGGCAGGAGGCAAGATGCAGACTGGGGGGGAACCGAGCGGCAACGGCTCAGCCCTGGCTGGCTTGCCTTCTCCTCTGCCACCAGTTGCGGGAGGAAGGTAAGGTCGCAGCCAGTTGGGAAAGCCGAACCGCTGCCTAGCACAGAGCTGCAGTCGCTTGAAGTTCCCAGCCCTTTGTTTAAAAATCTCCCCAAAAGAGGGAGGGGAGGAAGTCCCGCCCGCGGCCCCTTTGTTGGACCCGGAAGCCTTGCCTGCCGGCCTTTCCGGGCAACATGGGACTGGGCGCGATTGTCCCTTTGTGCCCAGTTCCCGGGAGACTAGCCAGGAGCGCCTGGCGGGCTCACTAGGCGGTGGTGGCTGCCGGACCAGTGTTGGGATTGACACTCGGGATGAAGCCGGGATGGAGGGGAGGAAGTCCCACTCCTGGCCCCTTTGTTGGACCCAGAAGTCTTGCCTGCCAGCCTTTCCGGGCAACGCGGGACTGGGCGTGATCATCCCTTTGCGCCTGGTCCCTGGGAGACTGGCCAGGAATGCCTATTGGGCTCAGGCTAGGCAGGCTGGCTGGCTCGCAAAGCAGTGGTGGCTGCTGGACCAGTGCTGGGATTGCTGCTCGGGGAGCTGGGCCTGGATACGACGGGCTGCCCTCACCCAGGCGACTCCAAAATTAAATGCTTCCTTTTCTTGCAAGTACGTACAAACATCATTAAAGGGAGAAATGATGAGTGAAGGAGAAGGGAAGTTCTGTAACCAGAAAAACTGAGAATGAAAACAATTCCAGTTAAATTAGAAGTGGTTCTTTGAAGGATCTGTGAAAGTTTTGGAATATTGCAATAAGGCTCAAGAAAAAAAAATAAAGCAGAAAGATTTAATTAAAAGAGAAGAGAAAGAATGGTAAGACATCCACATCAGAAGTTGTGGGTATACCATCACTGGAGGTTTTTAAGAAGAAATTTGTCCGTAATAGTATAGGGTCTCATGCTTCAGCAGGGGTTGAACTAGGAAACCTCCAAGGTCCCTTCCAACTGTTATTCTTTCTAAATCTCTCTATTCAGTCTTACCAAGAGAATGGTAATAAACAATACTTGGAAATGTACATCAGGTCTTCTGATAGCAAAATCTCATCTTATTGGCTAGTATCAAGGGGAAGATGACTTTGAAAAAGCTTCCTCTCTCACCATAACATGCAAGACGAGGCGAGGACTGGCTGGGAGGGGCGAGGAGAGGCCAGGCGAGGCGCCGCTTGATGTGAGTGACATTGAGTTGGCCATGCCCACCCAGTCACATGACCACCCAGCCATGCCTACCCAGCAGCCATTAGGGCAAAGAACCGGTTGTTAAATTATTTGAATCCCACCACTGATTTGTTCACTTAAATTATCTGAGTTTTATGAGTCAGAGGAATTCACGTACTTTTGATGAGAGATAGAGAGAGAGATGGCTTAAGTGTCCTAGTGGCAGAAAAATAAGGTGTAAATTGTATAAATTGACCCATAAATAATGGAAATTCTATATGTGTGTGTGTGTGTGTGTGTATGTGCATGCATGCGGCTACTAGGAGTTGAATACAACTTGATATATTTGTATATATTTTATATATATGTATAGCACATGATAATTCAAACCAATAATACAAATATAGGAAAAACACAATAAACATCTAATATACTGTAATTGTGCATGAACTCTTATTCGCCTCAAGATCTTATGTAAGTAAAATGCATCATTAGTTCGGAAAGCATCCTCTCTCTTTTCCCCCGTTCATCCTCATTTACACATTCTGCCCAACTAGCACAAAAGATGTACTTTTAGAGGCACGTGTGAAAACACTTTAAAGGACTGTGCTGCAGGAATGTAGAAGAGGAAGCTCCTATGAAAATCCCATTGCAGCTTTGCTGTGTATCACACTCACTCAGGTTTGTGATGTCAGCTGATGGGTTCCTCTTTCTTTCTTTCTTTCTTTCTTTCTTTCTTTCTTTCTTTCTTTCTTTCTTTCTTTCTTTCTTTCTTTCTTTCTTTCTTTCTTTCTTTCTTTCTTTCTTTCTTTCTTTCTTTCTTTCCTCTCTTTGCAACCACTAAAAGCATGCCACGGGCTCTTTTTAAAACATTTTAAAAGACCAGCCAATGCAATATTTATGAGTCTCTCAAGCAGTAAAAGAAAGTCTGTGACTCCTGCTTTATGTTATGCAGAGCATAAGGCTCGTATTCCTGTCAACATCTCATTGGGTGTCCTATTTAGCTGCATTTGTATGTTAGAGTCTTTGATTACAGTCAAAACTGATGCTGCAGTGAAATTCTGTTGAGATCATCTTAGGTAGCTGCAGGACTGCCCGCCTCTAACGTGCATTAGTTCACAGGCTGCATGACTCAGCATCGTTCGATGCAAATGAATTAACTCATATATTTTTTTCAAGAACTCGGTTCCAGGAAACAATCTCCAGATGACCTGCTTGTTGCATTCATCTTGGTGACATCCTACAGCCCTGCACTGCCTTTGCCTCAGGTTTGTGCTATCTGGTCTTTTAAGTAAATTAAAGCTAGTCCTCGACTTACAACCATTCGTTTACTGACCGTTTGAAGTTACAACACTGAAAAAAGTGACTGATGACCGTTTTTCACACTTACGACTGTTGCAGCATCCTCACGGTTACGTGATCAAAATTCAAAGCAACTGACTCATATTTATGAAGGTTGCAGTGTCCCGGGGTCATGTGATCCCCTTTTGTGACCTTCTGACAAGCAAAGTCAATGAGGAAGCCAGATTCACTTCACAATCGTGTTGCTAACTGAAGAACTGCCGTGATTCACTTCACAACTGTGGTAAGAAAAGTCATAAAATGAGCAAAATTCACTTAACAACTGTCCCATTTAACAACAGAAATGTTAGGCTTCATTATGGTCGTAATTCAAGGACCACCTGTACATCAGAAAGTACAAATGGGATTGGACTCTGGCTGCATTTTTTTCCCCCTTATAGATTTTCAGCTTCCCAAGGCTCTGAAGACTGATTGGCCACAGAACTCTGCAGAGACATTGGGGGGGGGGCAGTGTCAAAGCCTCAAGATGGTGGCCACAGTTGTCCAATCAAGGTCCTAATCCCTTTTTGCTTGCAAAATGGTGAGGCTTTGATTGTCTGGTCACCATCATGACTTTTTGACACTTCAACCCATGCTGTTGCTCCTGGAACTTTGCCTCCTGATGTTATTAGATGAAAAGTGTACCCATAAAACATCACACATGTTAACGCTAATCCTAGGGGAAATTGGTCATTGTTAACCTGTGTTCACAAGTTGAACTGAGATTGATCGTACTGCTGTACTAGACAAGATTATTTTGATGAAAACGGTACTGTCAAAAATCTTCGTTTTCCTGAAAGTTTCCTTTCCCAGTAAATGAGCTTCTCCTTCTTATCAGGAGTTTTCTGGCCTTCCCTGGCTGCCCTTTTTCCTGATCTGAAATAATCACAATAATTACAACTCTTGGGCTCTAACTGAAGTCTAAGAAGCCAGGGAGATTGAAGCTCAGTAGAAGGATAATTTCAGCTGGATCATTTTCAAGGATGTGTTTTGCAGATTGTCTTCATACCTTGAGCTAAGGAAAACATCATATTTTGTATGCTTATTGGCCTATAATTTGATATATACTCACTCTCTCTCTCTCTCTCTCTCTCTCTCTCTCTCTCTCTCTCTCTCTCTCTCTCTCTCTCTCTCTCTCTCTCTCTTTCTGGCTGTGGGTGTGTGTGCTTGTGTTTCTGTTTGGTGGTTGTATGGAAAGGAAGGAATGAGGCTCCCACAGAGAAACGGGTGGAATTCTTCTCCCGTTGCTATCGTGGATCCTCATGCACACACACACACACAGAGAGAGAGTGGATAACTGGACAGTGTGTGCAGAGTGATAAAAAAAACCCCTCTTGGTTCCTTTGTTTGTTTACATATCTGAGCTCTATAGGAAATGTAGCTTTGTATTACTGCTGCTTCTCCACAGAACTGATAGGATTTATTCATGAGTTGCATCAGCTCTCCCTAAAAAAAGGATCCTTTTCTGAGAGCTCAGCTACTGTAGTCTATTTATCTGACAGCAGCCATGCAACACGCAGACTTCTGGATGGATTACCTGGGAATGAAGTGGTAGGGGGAGGGGGGATGTGGGTGAGAGAGAGGGAGAGGGGAAAACCTTCTGAAGACACAAATACATTTTTTCCTCTTGCAGGAGAAATCCAGAAATGTACCATGACCAGGAATGCTAATTTTTCTTTATGCATATTTACCACTTGTACTGTGACAAATTGAAATCCTGGAAAAGGAGACCGGAGTAAATGGAGAAGATTTTCAACATCCGTTCCAGACGAATAAAAATAAAGTTGTTATGCTGCCTTGGCTTGCTTTAAAATGCCTTTTCTTTCTAGGATCTTAGTAAATTAGGTATTTAAATCTAGTTAGCTGCATGAACATGATACCGTTCAAAGTTATAATATTTATTGCTGTATAATATTTGCTCCCAACCATGTATTCTTAACACCTTTCCTTCCCTCTTCCTCATTTGTAATTCTAAGGGTCCAAAGGCTGCTTTGTATTCTAAGCAGGGCCAGTAATAAGTGGCGTTTCCACTTGCTCAATAATAATAATAAAATTATAGAAGCAGTAGAAACAGAAGCTTCCATGTTTCCAGAATTATTCAGCAAGCACTATGGCCTGCTACAGGATAAATCCACGATCATCATCCCAAACTTTTCTAGCCTTCGGTGCCTTCAGATGTGCTGACGTACATTTCCTTTGATCCAGAATGGGTGGATGGGAAATGTAGTCGAACATATTGGTCAGATTGGGGAAGCCTAGACTGTTGGACCATCTCGTTTTCCTTGAATGTATGTTTGGCAGCTTCTCGTGGCTGGGGAACAAAATATTATTTCAGGGGCCCTACAAGCAGCTTGCATTGGTACTATGTGGTACTTGAGAGATCTGTTTAGGATACATACTTCTCATTGAAAAGAGAAACAGCCTGACACTGGCACTGGTTCATTGGAAACCTGTGCCTCCAGCTTGTTTTTGATTTGATGTTATGATGCCCCTCAGAATGCCATGACATTTTGGTCATGCGTTCCAGTCCCAAATGCCAGAGGCTGGTTTACAAATGCATTTAATCTTTTGGCTTCTCTCTTCTTGGTGGTCCTTAAGTGGCAAACCCAATCCTCAACAGAATTGATTCCCCTGCAAATAAATAGGGAGGAAAAGCTATGAAATGATGAAAATGTTCTTGTTGTGATGTAAACTCTAAGATAAATATGTGCATGGGAACTGTTGCACTGATAATATAGCTTATGTACATGAACAGGGATGGGTATTTGGATAGATCTGAAGCAGTATGGACTTGAGTTGGTCGTGTCTTCTTGAAACATGTAAGCCTTCACTTTTATGGGGTACTCATCAAGCCAGTTTGGTCTAGAGCAGGGGTGTCAAACTCGATTTCATTGAGGGCCGCATCAGGGTTGTGTTTGACCTCGGGGGGGCGGGGTTTGGGCATGGTGGGTGGGAATGGCCCAGCTCAACGTCACTTGTGTCAGGGGTGCCTGTGGTGGCGGGCATGGTCGGGGTGGGCATGGCTGGGGTGGGCATGGCTGGGGTGGGCATGGCCAGGGCGGGCGTGGCCAGGATAGGCGTGGCCAGCTTGATGTCACTTGTCAAGACTCTGTTTTCGTCCACAACGGCCCCTGCAGTCCTCTGCCAGCAAAAATGGAGCCCGAGCGGGCCGCCCAAGCTCCATTTTCGCTGGCAGAGGCACCGCGGGCTGATTCTTTGCTGTTTCCACAGCGGCCCCACGGGCCAGATCTAAGCACCTCACAGGCTGGATCCGGCCCCCAGGCCTTGAGTTTGACACCCCTGGTCTAGGCACCAAGCTAGAAATTAGGAGTCTTTCAGTTCTAGTCCCACTTTGGGAATGAAAGCTGCTGGGTGACTTTAGACCAGTCGTTTTGGTCCAGAGTCAGTAATAGTTTTAATGTCTACTTTTGTCTTTGTTTTGTCTTTCACTAAGCCGAGTTGATTACAGTGTTGAATGAAAAGGCAAGACACACATTACATTAATAAAATGATTAAAATATATAATGCTCTTAAGTCTGAACACTAGAGAGGAGGTTTGAATTGCTTGTGGCAATAGCCTGGTATTACACTATCATTGCAACTATCCCACAGAGGCTACAAAGTTTTACAAATGGGTAAGCCTTGGAAATTATATTTCTCAAGGACTGTTGGCTTAAGAAATTCATGCTCATAAAGACCCCAGTGAGGATCTGAATGGTAATTTGCCTCTTTATAGCTCCCCCATCAGCCTTATCATAGCTACATTTTGGGGGAGTAGATTAGGAATTGCAAGGCAGTTCGTTGTAAAGTGCATTATGTTTGCTGAACTGATCCCTCCTTTCTCCCATTACAAAATAGGAATAGGGAAAACTATTTGTAGGAGAGATAGAAAACCATGGAGGATTGCCAGGGCTATTTATTTCTGAATCAGGGAAAATAAAGGAACATAATCCAAATGAAACCATGGAGACCTCAGCCATGTTGAAAGGTTGTCCTAGGATCATATACAGTTGCCAGAGCAGAAATGTATAGATTCTTGTTGGACTTCACTTACTCACCTTGTCCTATTGCTAGACTTGGGAAGGGCATATTATAATATGCATCTGTCTCATTGCTCACTTACTATTCTTTGACAGATAGTGATGAATGGTTTTGCACTAAAGCAGTTTTTTCTGTCATTATTACAGAGAATATACCTATTCTACTACGATAAGATTACCAGATCCATACTGACTTCAGCAGGAAAGCCCCAATGTGATATTAAGCAGATCAGCTGACAACTTGAAAATAAGTGAGAATGGGAAAACACTTGCTGCATAATAATACATTTATATTATAAACTGCCCAGAATCACTTAGGTGAGATGGGTGGGGTAGAAATGTGATAAATGTATGTAGGTATGAATGTATGTATGTATGTATGTATGTATGTATGTATGTATGTATGTATGTATGTACATACGTATATTGTGGCTCTTCATTTGGCTGGCTTAGTTCTCTGGTTTTTATGCATGAATCTTACATAGCCAATCTATACATTATTATAAATTGTGCTGAACACCTCCCCCTTCCAATATAGTGAATTGGAAGATGAATATTTGGATAGTCCTTTCCCACCCTTCCACTCCTTTTGGTCTTGCTATATTCTACTCATTCATGGAACCTCAAAAGATCTCCCAGTCCCTTTTGGGGTGCTTGCACCAGTCAGATCACTGAGGATTCTGTCTACTTTCCACTGGTTCAGATATCTTCATAAGATGTCACCTCTGTCACCTCCAAAGATTCTGTCCATCCACCTTTTAACTCCAAGCAAACTCCCTGAAATATTTGTCCCAGATGATTTGCAATTGAGACTAATAACTTTTTCTGGCCTATGTTTCCTTAATAGGTTTCAGAACTCCCTAAATTATGCAGCTAGTCAGAACTCTGCAATGGAATTACAGCAGAGAAGTCATTTTGCTTCTTCACTCTTATCTCCACAGAATAGGCGAGAAGTTTCGTTTGTACCATTGCCCCCTCCTCTCACTCTTCTTCCTCCTTTCCCTCTATCTTTCTTCTTCATTTCCTTCTTCCAGACTTCCATTGCTTTTTATTTGTTGCCAATCTCACTCCCTTCACCATCTTCATTTCCTCAAAGTCCTCATAAAACCAATGAGGTGGTCAAGCCCAGCAGGCAAGGAGAGACTGCTCCAGATGAATTCTGTCCAGTACCTTGGTCCTCTGTGTCCCGGTAGCTAACAAGTTACCCTACTGTCCTTCAGAAAGCAAAATGACTTCAGTCAGTCCTGCTCGGCTTGCTAAGCATAAAATACAAAAAGATGAAAGAGGGAAGGTCAGAGAAAATTCTTCCTATTGTATTCCTTCATACTTTCCATCTACAAGTTGTCCTCAACTTACAACCATTTGTTTAGTGACCGTTTGAAGTTACCACGGTGCTTATGACCTTGCACTTACAACTATCGTAGCATTCCAGAGGTTACATCAGGGGTGTCAAACCTGATCACATCGCAGGCCGTATTGTGACGTATTGGAATTGTTTTTGCCCTTGAGGAGCCGGGGTGGGTTGGCCTGTGCGGGCCATATCTGGCCCGCGGGCCGTGTGTTTGACACCCCTGGGTTACATGATCATAATTCTGGCACATGTATTTATGATGGTTGCAGCATTTCCAGGGTCGCATGATCAGCATTTGTGACCTTTCCAGCTGGTTTCCAACAAGCAAAGCGAATGGGGTAGCTGGATTCACTTAGAGACCATGTGATTTTTTTTAATAACCGTGGCAAAAAGGTAAGATGATTGGGTGCAGCTCACTTACCACATCACTCAGCGATGAAAGTTCTGGTCCCCACTGTTTGTCATATATCGAGGATTACCTGCGCTAATCACCCCCATCTAGGGCATCAGAAATGGCAGAGAAATGGATATAGGATAACCTGCCAGTTACAGACTTGCTTTGGTCAGCAATTAAAAAAAAAAGAGAGAGAGAGATGACAGTGTGGCGTGATTTCTCCATGCCTGTGTCTGTGTGTTTGCATACGTGTTTATATTTCACCAGTTTTAAATGATTCAGTTCTTAATACTGAAATAATATGCAGCACACCATCTGCCAGCTGTGAACAGAAATAAATTGCAGCTACATGTACATGTAGTGCAACGTACAATCTGATTAGTGTTCTAAATCTTAATATATCTGAGATATTGGAAATATAAAAATAGTGTGTCATTACTGCAACTCCAGGTTCTCATCATAATTAGAAGAATTGCATGAGCATGATTATTTCCAATCAAGGCTTTAAAAAAAAACCTCTTAATTTTAGAAGTATAAGAACTATTTTAAGCGTTAGACATGAAATCTATTTTAATTACAATATTCTGTATAACTTCGGTAATATCTTTGGATGTATGCACTTGAGTGGGAATCATCAGTTTATTGGTATGACATTTAGGAGGACCTTTGCTCAAGTTTATGTTGTGCACCAGTTATGTCCCTTCCTGGATCTGGAGACTCTTTTCTTCTGCCACAGGTGACTTCTGATAAACACTTCATCAAAAGGAGATGTTGTTATTGTAGTGCTGGCCTTTCTGTAATAAAGGTAAAGGAGTCCCTGCTGATTTTACTCCATTAGTCATTGCTGACTACAGGGGGCGGTGCTCATCTCCATTTCAAGGCCATTGAGCCAGCACTGTCCAAAAACATTTCCGGGGTCATGTGGCCAGCATGATGACATGGAGTGCTGTTCCCTTCCCACCGAAGTGGTACCTATTTATTTATTCGCACTTGCATGCTTTCGAACTGCTAGGTTGGCAGGAACTGGGGTGAGGACAGGAGCTCACCTCATTGCGTGGCACTCGAGTCTCAAACCTGGACTGCCGGCTTTTCAGCTGACAAGCCCAACGTCTTAACCACAAACCACCGTACCGCCCTATCTTTCTGTAATAGCAGACACAATCTCTAAGGTACAGTGGCCACAAGATGTGGAAACAAATGATAGAGGTTTAGAGCCAAGAAACACTTGACTAGAGAGATCTTTGGTGGTGGGTTTGTTTAAAATAGCATTTTGGATGCAGAGGTTTTGACTAAGACCTTTGAGCACTGGAAAGGGGAAACCTTCCCTTCCCCTAGCTGGTTCCTTTTGGAGCGATTTTTATCACTTCAGAGAGGGTTATGATTCAGATGCAAACAACTGCATGGAGAACAAGGAGAAACAAGAGGGCATGAGTCCTTCCAGTAATTAGAAAAAAATAAAATAAAACCCAGAACTTCAATCATGGCATTCTCACAACATGCAAAATTTGGTCCCCAATTTGCAACACAGAGATCAAATTATTTATGTGAAGAGAACAAAGACTGCTGGTGCTTTTATAGTTATGAAAAGAAAGAAAAAAGTAATGTGTTATGTGGTGTGTGGATGTTGCACTGAGTGTGGGCGTGTTATATTTATATAAAATGCCCCACCTCTTAATATCAAAATTATATGCGGCCTACATCAGCCAGCTGTGAACAGAAATAAAACTGCAAATTCAGGTACTATAACATACAATCTAATTAGGGCTCTCTTAATACACCTGAGACTTTATAAATATAAAAATAGTTGTAGCAGAACGGACCCATTCAGTGACATGGTAATGATGGAGGTTCCTAGGCTACCATAATAAAGGGCTTATTATATGCAATTTCCATTGTTTCACAGTGTGCCTTAATTAATGTGTTATATTGCTGCATGTAAAGTAATTAAAACAATAATATACTCAAACAATCCAGAAGAATATAAAAATAAGCACAGGATTGGATTTGTAGGGTGATCCACAGATTTTATGTCAGATTCTGTTCAGTGTTGCTGTTTAAAGATTTTGACACATCTATGATTTACCCACGTTCAGTTCAGGTTAGTCTACTGCCTTTCGAGTATTTTCACCACTGATACAAAAAACCCTCTAGTCAGTGTTATCTATGGGATTACCTAGGACTGAGCACTAGAATCTTTAGGGCACTGTCAGTTTTTCCAGGGGATCAGTTTCCTATAGAAGATATTCAAAAAAGGATGCGTGGTATTTAAAAACAAAACAAAACAAAAATAAATACATGAATGATATAAATATTTCAAGCAAGCCCAGGGTTAATGTTAAGAAATAAAGATTTAAAACCTTAAGAAGATCCTTGCTGAATCAGGCCATAGCAATTCATAAAAGAGTTTGATCGTTAAACATTTTAAAACAACATTATAATTATTGGAAGTCAGCATGGATTTGACAAGAACAACATCAATCCAGTTTAAACCAATCTCATTTGTGGCCTGGTAATTTCCTTAGTAGATTTTGGGAATGCTGTAGACTACACATAAATATACAAATATACCAAGATTGAAAATAATTATCTGTTTTTCAAATCGAGTTCAATGAGAAAAGGATATCTGAAAAGAACAACATCCAGAATCAAAAATAACAGACACAGACTAGCAGATCAACAATTGATTTATAATACAAAATAAAGTATTTACAGAAGCAGAACTGGAAGAACTGCAAAGGTCTACCGAGGCAAAGAAATCAAAGCCATACCAGAAGTAGCTCATACTGCAGATACAAAGCAGGGGTACTCACCAATAGAGGAAGCCTGCATCCCTATTGAATCATTTTCATTCCTCAACCAGGCACCCTCTCCTCAGCCTTCTCTTCAGAAATAACAAAGCCCTCAAAACTCAAAAGTACAAGTAATTAAAAGAATTGGTGGGACCACAAAATAGACAAAGTAATAGAAAATGAGGAAGCTAAAGGGTTCTGGGAACTTTAGAATTCAAATGGACAAGCACCTGCCACATAAAACTCCAGACTTAACAACTGTCAACAAAAAGTCTGGATAGTGGACATTGCAGTACCTGAGGACAGCAGGAAAAAGAAAAAGAACAAGAACTGGGGGGAAATTGCAAAATATAAAGACCTGCAAATACAAGTAGAATGACTGTGGCAAAAGAAAGCAAAGATGGTAGCAATAATAATAAGTGCCTTGAGCGTAATTCCAAAACATCTAGAACACCACTTGAACACCATTGGCATTGACAAAATCACCATCAGTCAATTGCTAAAGGCAAGTGTACTTGGAACAGCTTGCATCCTATGTCAATACCTTTAACTCCATCAGACAACATCTGCCTATTGAAAATCCTTGGGAAGGACTCAGCAGGTGGGTAAAATTCCAGATCCAGTCAAACATCTGGCTACTGTGCGACCAACAATATATAAATATATAATAATTAAAAATTACCATCTGTCAATTAAAGTTACAAAAGGCCACATACTTGGATCTGCACATATACTATGCTGATTCATTGTGACATCCCAGGTTAAAGTTCAGGGTCTTGAGAAGAATTTGCTGCATATATAGGCCAACACCAGCTGAAGAACTGGTACCTATGACTTCATATTGTTGTGTAATAATAATAGCAGCAGCAACAACAACAACAATCTGCAATGACGTTTCCAGTTCTCAGACTTGAATATTATTGAAAATATATGGGAAACTCTCAAACATGCAATACATGCAAGGAGACCTAAGAATACATCTAAACTAGTAGAATTCTATAATATGATATAATACAATACGATATGATATGATATGATACATTATAAAGCCAAAGGTAAAGTTTCCCCCTGTCCAGTCATGTCCAATTCTAGGGGGTGGTGCTCTTCTCCGTTTCTTAGCCAAAGGAATCAGCATTGTCCAGACATTTCTGTGGTCATGTGGCCAGCATGACTACACATCAAGGCACATGGAAGGCTGTTACCTTCCCACTGAAGTGGTACCTATTTATCTACTCTCATTTGCATGCTTTCGAACTGGTAAGTGGGCAGGAGGTGGGACAAGTAAAAGGAGCTCAAGCCACCACACAACATTTGGATCTCGAACCCTGGCTGTCAGCTTTTCAGCTGACAAGCTCAGTGTCTTTAACCACTGAGCCATTGCGCCCCATTATTATGCTATGCTATGCTATGCTATGCTATGCTATGCTATGCTTATGCTATGCTACTACTCTACACTACATTATATAGTGTATGTGGACCCAGATTGTTGAGTGCAATATGCTGATTCTGTAAACTGCTTAGAGAGTGTTGTAAAGCACTGTGAAGCGGTATATAAGTCTAAGTGCTATTGCTATTATTCCACAACCAGTTAAGAGAGGATAAATTGAGAAGATAAACATTCCCCCGAACCGGTAGCGACCCGCTGGTGACGTCACAATGACATCACTGATCTGGTTCGGTCGGTGCCTGTCCGTGGGCGCCGCCATCTTTTTTTTGAATTTTTTTTATTTATTTTTTTTTCTTCTGCGCATGCACAGAAGCCGAGTTTCCGGCACTGCGCATGTGTCGCCATCTTGTTTTCAGTGGTTTTTAAATTTTTTAAAACTTTTTTTATTTTTTTGGGACTGCGCATGCGCGTGGCCACGAGGCGCGCGCGCGGCCATGAGGCACGGCCATGCGGCGCGGGAGGAAGCGAACCGGCAGCAAGGTAAGTTAGAACCCACCCCTGTATGCTATGCTATGCTATGCTATGCTATGCTATGCTATGCTATGCTATGCTATGCTATGCTATGCTATGCTATGCTATTATTTTTATTATCTAGTAGTTAATAGCTGCAAGGGTGAGTCAAACAAGAGTTCCCAAAGGTAGAACAGAAAAATACTTAGCTAACTACAGGAAATGTTTGAAAGTCACTATTCTTGCTAAAGAAGGTCACAGAGTACTATCTGAAATGGTATCTAATTTCTGTGTGTGCACATGCACACACACACACACACACACACACATTCATCGTTTTCGTATTCTGAATCCTGGAGCATTTGCACATAAAAAAATAGATATGCATTCATATTTGCAGAATGATGTTGCCTTTAACTTTGTGTCATGCAGAGATTGTGTCTGCTTCCATTCACTTAGGGATTCATTAAAACATCACCAGGGGTGCCTAAAGTTTTCCATACAAGTTAACATATACCTTGGCTTTTAGAAGATTGGAATTGGGTAAAATCATGAGGACTGAACCTCAGGTAAGAATGTAAAAGACAAAAAAATCAGCATCACACATATACCTGGTTGACATAGTTCAACCGTATATGGGCTGACATTTATTTATTTAGAAACTTGGAATAGCATACATAAAATGATTATGTTTCATCTTGAGAATATCGATGCCATGTAATGAGGCAAACTCAGAGTGACATTCATATTTTGAGATTTTTTTTAATATATGAAATCCCATTTCTAAGGGAAATTGAGTCTTGTACATAAGGAGAAGCTTAAGCACAATCTTGAAACTCACCCCTCATAGATGTTGACAGAATTAGTTTCTACTAATGGAAATAGGCAGAGATCTTTACTTAAAACAGATTACTTCTTTGCACCAATTAGTGCAAAGATCTAATTCACACAAATAGATATTATGTATTCATGGACTTGGTACTGATTTTTATAAACACACACACAGTATCACTGGTAACGTAATTTAACGTGAACTTGGATTCCTGTCATAGTTGAAAGTTAATCTGAAGTTTAAGTATTATAGATGTAAGCCTTATGTGCTGTGTGCTATGCTGCATGGTCTTTTCTTATGCCCACGATAAACAATAATTATAGCACAGAAGTTTCACTACGCCCACATTTCTATGGCTAACAACTATTACACTGGACTAATTTGACTCTGAGCCAAACTCTGTCATATGGAAAACCTGTGATTGGATTTCCCAAATATTTTTCAAAAAGATGAAGTACAGCAGCAGGTGGCTGCCAATTTTATTTCTAAGATGGAGCCAAGGGGCTGTTTAACTATTTATTTTAAAGTTTTTTTTTTAATCAAATCAAGTTCCCAGAACTTTTGGAGGAACGATGGGAGGGGATAGGCCGCTCATTTGAATTTTTGCTTTACGCAAACATATCAAAGAATATGCAGAAATACAGGTAATCCTCAACATACGACCACAATTGAGCCCAAATTTTTTGTTGCTAAGTGAGACATTTGTTAAGTGAGTTTTGCCCCATTTTACGACCTTTCTTGCCACAGTTATTAAGTGAATCAATGTGGTTGATAAGTTAGTAACCCAGCTGTTAAGTGAATATGGCTTCCCCATTGACTTTGCTTATCAGAAGGTCACAAAAAGTGATCACATGATCTTGGGATACAGCGATGGTCGTAAACATGAACCACTTGCCAAGCGCCTGAATTTTGATCACATGATCAAAAGGCTGCAAAGGTCATAACTGTGAAAAACAGTCATAAGTCACATTTTTCAGTGCCGTTGAATGGTCATTAAGTGAACTATTGTAAGTCGAGGACTACTTGTAGTGTCAGATCAGAAGGCTCATCAAGGGCTTCTCTAAGCCAAGAGTGACCAATAGTTTCCCAGCCAAGGGCTAGAGCTGGCCTTCGAGTAGTATGCTATTTGATATTATTTCAGTTACACTGAAATATAATTATAATTTAAATGATTTTGTGTGTGTGTGTGTGTGCCTGTGAGACAATGTGGACTCCCAGAGACTGCCTGGACTAGATTTTTTGCCAAGATTTCAGAAGTGGTTTGCCTTTGCCTGCTTCCTAGGGCTGAGAGACGGGGGGGGGGGGGACAGATCCAAGGTCACCCAGCTGGCTTTGTGCCTAAGGCAGGGACTAGAACTCACCACCTCCCAGTTTCTACTCTGGTCCCTTAACCATTACACCAAACTGGCTATAACTTAGATGATTACTCTTTTATTAGGAGAAGCCCTCATATTCCACCACTTCTTACAATACTAGACAACACAGTATCAATAGTAGAGACCTTCAAGTTTCTACGTTCTATAATAACTCAAGACTAAAAATGGAGACCTAACATCAAAAATGTCATCAAAAAAGCACATCAAAGAACGTTCTTCTTGCACCAACTCAGACAGCCCAGACTGCCCAAAGAGCTGCTGATACAGTTCTACAAAGGAATTATTGAGTCTGTCATTTGCACCTCTATAATTGTCTGGTTTGGCACTGCAACCAAACAAGAGAGACACAGACTTCAACCGATAGTTAGAATTGCAGAAAAAACAATTGCTACCAGCCTGCCTTCCATTGAGGACCTGTATAGTGAACGAGCCGGAAAGAGGGCTGTGAAAGTATCTATAGACCGGAGGTGATATTCAGCCAGTTCACACCAGTTTGGGTGAAACTGTAGGGGAAATTTGGTCGCCGAACTGGTAGCGACCTCTGCCTGGCCCTGCCCCCTGCCTGGTCTCCCAGTCGTGGCCCAGCTAATTGCCTCGCCTGTCGCCTCGCCTTGCCTGCTCAGCTCACCAAAGGTAAGCAATGGGTGCCGCCCGCTCGCCCTTCACCTTGGGTCGGGGGCCAGGGCCCAGGGATGTGGGCGGCTCCGGGGCCTTGGGCAATTAGAGCCAAGGTGGCACAGTGGTTAGAGTGCAGTACTGCAGGCTACTTCAGCTGACTGCTAGCTGCAGTTCGGCAGTTCAAATCTCACCGGCTCAAGGTTGACTCAGCCTTCCATCCTTCTGAGGTGGGTAAAACGAGGACCCAGATTATTGGGGGCAATATGCTGACTCTGTGAACCGCTTAGAGAGGGCTGTAAAGCACTGTAAAGCGGTATATAAGTATAAGTGCTATTGCTATTGCTAATGGCACATCCCTGGGCCCCGGGCCCCCGACCCAAGGTGAAGGGTGTGTTGTGACCCAGCGTAGCAAACCCCCAGAAACGACACACACACACACTTGTCCAAACTAAAGTAGGTTTTATCACTAATCAAGGCTTAGTGATCATTTAAGTTCAGAGTTTCTCCCAAAATGCTTGTTAACATTCACAAACACTTTGGCCAGGAGTTCAAAGACAAAACAAAACAAACAGATTATGAAGACCTTAATTGCCTCAAATTGCTGGAATTGGTCTAGAGCCCGGACTGGAGTTCGTCCAACTGATAGCACCGACAGAGTAATCAGAAGCCCGGTAAAGACATCCGTTGTTTCAAGCAAAATCTGTTCGTCCAACTGATAGCACCGACAGAGTAATCAGAAGCCCGGTAAAGACATCCGTTGTTTCCAGCAAAATTGCCCTTTGTGAGCCAACCTTATATAGGCTTAGGGCGTGGCCCCTCTGCCTGCAGGGTTACCTGTGAGTAGACCTCCTTCTGCAAAGCCACTCTTGCCGGCTAGCTGCCCTGCGTGCCCTAGCATCAATCAGAGGCCCCTCCTCTTCACTGGAGTCACTGAAATCCTGCTGAGGAGTTGCAGAAGGCCCTGATTGAGCATCGTCCTCTGGCCCTGCTTCCTCTTCGGTCTCGGACTCCGGTGCCGGAGCTACAGACTGCTCTTGCCACCCTATGGTCTGTTCTTGTTCTTCTGGATCCATGAGCAGCTGCACGGGACGGGGGCAAGCCACAACAGGGTGAGCGGCATTCCCCGGCTCCAGCCTTGCCCTGGAGCCACCGCCCGCTTGCCGTCCGCCCTGACCGGGTCAGGGAATGGCGAACCTATGGCACATGTGCCACAGGTGGCATGCGGAGCCATATCTGTGGGCACATGAGCCATTGCCCTAGCTCAGTTCCAGCAGGCATGCGCGTGCCAGCCAAATGATTTTTGGCTGGCCCCGGCCACGCCGCCCCTCCCCTCCCAGGAGTCTCCACGCGGCCCATTTTGGATGCCAGGTAAGTACAGGTCTCACGCAGAGGCTCTGGGAGGGCATTTTTGGCCTCTGGAGGGCCTCCGGGGGGGTGGGGAGGCCATTTTCACACTCCCCAGGCTCCAAGAAAGCCTCTGGAGCCTGGGGAGGGTGAAAAACAGGCCTACCGGGCCCACCAGAAGTTGGGAAATGGGCCATTTCTGGCCCTCTGGAGGGCCTATGGGGGGAGTGGGGGAGGCCATTTTTGCCTTCCCCAGGCTCCAGGAAAACCTCTGGAACCTGGGGAGGGTGAAAAACGGGCCTACCGGGCCCACCGGAAGTCAGGAAATGGGCTATTTCTGTGCTCCGGAGGCTTCAGGGAGGCCTGCTAGGCCCAAAACGGGGCCCGGGGGGGTCATGCGTGCATGCGTGGGGGGAGCACGGGGTTGTGCACGCATGCACAGGGGGTGGGAAAGCATGGGGGATCACGTGCGCATGCACATGGGGGCAGGGCACGTTGGGGGCATTGAATTATGGGTGTGGGTACGCACACATGCGCTATCGCACACGTGCGCGTGCTTTTGGCACTTGAGGGAAAAAAGGTTCGCCATCACTGCTATAGGGCATTGCACGCCAAAACAACCAGACACAAAGTCAGTTTTTCACCTATGCCATCACTCTGCTAAACAACTAATTCCCACAACTGTCAAACTACCTAGTAGGGCTGTATTACTATTATCCTTCTCATCTTTTCTATTACCATATTTTTCAGAGTATAAGATGCTCCGGAGTATAAGATGCACATTAGTTTTTGGGGAGGAAAACAAGAAAAAAAAATCTGCCTCTGCCTACCAGCATCCATCAGTATTCATCTGGCTAGCGTCCTTGCAGCAGCCTGGCCAGCTTCAGTACGTTATTGCAGCCTGATTCAGCATGAGCAGCTGATTGGCGGTTGGATCGGCCTCCCGGAATACCGCCAATCAGCTGTTCCAGGCTTCGGGGATCACCTCCGCGCGTCACGTTTTTGGCCTCCGCGCATCACGTTTTCGGCCTCCGCACACTTCATTTTAGACCCGCTCCAGGCTGCGGGGATCGCCACAGCACATTGCGGCTGATCGCTGCCTCCACATGTCGCGTTTTCGGCCTCCGCACACTCCGTTTTTGGCCTTTGCGTGTTGCATTTTCGGCCGGTTCCAGGTGGTGGGGATCGCCACCGCTGCTCCCCACTGCCTGGAAACGGCCAAAAATGTGACACGCGGAGGCCGAAAATGCAATACATGGAAGCCAAAAATGTGACGCGCGGAGGCGGCGATCGGCGGTGATCGGCGGCGATGTGCTGTGGTGATCCCTGCAGCCTGGAACGGGTCTAAAATGGAGTGTGCGGAGGCCGAAAATGCAACACGTGGAGGCGGAAAACGGCCAAAGGTTGGGGGCCAGTGGGTGGGTGGGGCTTCAGCAACATTCGGTGTATAAGACGCACCGCAATTTTCACCCACTTTCGTGGGGGGGAAGTGCGTCTTATACTCTGAAAAGTACGGTGCCTATTTCCTTATCTTCCTATGACTATAACTTTGTTGTTTGTATCTTACAATTTATATTAATTGTTTTATTTAGTATCCTGATATGGTTTATGTTGATTGCTTAATTAGTATCATATGACTATCACTTATGATTATGATGAATGTATTTTATGATGATTATGATCATGATTTATCACTTGTGCTTGTATGTACACTGAGAACTTATGCACTGGAGACAAATCCGTTGTGTGTCAATAAAGAATTCTATTCTATTCTATTCTATTCTATTCTATTCTATTCTATTCTATTCTATTCTATTCTATTCTATTCTATTCTATTCTATTCTATTCTATTCTATTCTATTCTATTCTATTCTTATTCTATTCTATTTAATAATTTCGCCTTTTGCATGTTTAAAAATGGTCTCTTTGGTAACAACTTCTGGAGATCCCTGAAGGCCATGTCTAAAACTTTTGGGGCTGCATGTGGCTGCCATGCCCAAGACTGCATGGGAAGGAGGAGATATTCAAAGTGAATACACATACCCTGTTGGGCTACCAAATTCAAGTTTTAAGCTCTTAGGAAGTTGACTCGAACCAAAAATTGCATGGAATTTTTTTTCTGGGAATGGGTCTTCCTGGACACATATATTTTACATTGCATATATATATGTGTCATACATACATACATACATACATACATACATACATACATACATACATACATACATACATATATATATGACAGCCTTAGCCAACATCTTAAGAAACCCCAAAGACAAGATCCAGCTAGAAAACCAAGGAGTCTATGAAATACCATGCAAAATCTGCCCAGCCACATATATTGGACAAACTAATAGGAGAATAAATGCACGCATCGCAGAACACAAGAACGCAGTCAGAAAAGAAGAAAAAACTTCCTCCCTATTCCAGCACCTTAAAGCAACAGGACATGAAATTGATTTTGAAAGAACCAAATTAATCTCCAAAACTAAACACTTCAACAAGAGAATAATTATGGAAGCCATCGAAATAGAGAAACACCCCCACAACATGAACAAACGTGACGATACCTCCCGCCTACCAGACATCTGGAAACTAGCCCTAGTCAACAAACGAGTCCCAGCCACGAAAACTGACACTGGACCCAGAATAACACAGGACACCACCACCAATCACCCTCACCAGACTCAAATCCAAACCCATCCCATAAATGAAATGCAACCACCATCCAGAATACAAACCACGGCGGCACCTCCAACTGCTCCACCCCCCTCCTACCTCCACACAGAGCAAACTGACACACGCCATAAACACATGGCCAGACCACAAACCTGGACACAAACTCAGAGCCAAACCAAAGCCCGGGATGTTACTCCACAGACATCTGCTCAAGACATTACATCACAGAACTCAGGAGGTTACAACACAAAGGAGCCTACCTCCCAGGATGTTGCAGCAAAGGACTCAGGATATCACTACACTAGAGATCAGGATGTCATCACACAGCCCATTACCCAGGCCGTTACAACACAAAAGAACAAAGGGCACACAGCCAACACCTCAGCCACAGAGGAGCTGACTAATCTGCACACATCAACTCCATCAACTAATCAAGATGTTACAACACAGCCAACCAACCAGCTTACAACAACAGAGCCAGCACTCCACACACCCCCCACCAATATTTATAGAAAGATGGCAGCTGCGATCACGCTTTGCTCGCACAAACACAAAGCCGAAAGCACCAGCCTGAAGATGGCGAGTGGAACCTCGTCAAAACGTCGCCAAGATACTCTCGATCTTACACGGGAAAAGACCCGAATACACCAAGACTACATACATACATACATACATACATACACACACACACACACAAGATGTTACAACACAGCCAACCAACCAGCTTACAACAACAGAGCCAGCACTCCACACACCCCCCACCAATATTTATAGAAAGATGGCAGCTGCGATCACGCTTTGCTCGCACAAACACAAAGCCGAAAGCACCAGCCTGAAGATGGCGAGTGGAACCTCGTCAAAACGTCGCCAAGATACTCTCGATCTTACACGGGAAAAGACCCGAATACACCAAGACTACATACATACATACATACATACATACACACACACACACA
>QLTV01001698.1:4072362-4093067 GCA_003457575.1 Thermophis baileyi
TGGGCTGTAAGTTTTGTTTCTTTATGATCTCTATGAATTGGAATGAGTTTTTTACGTGCGAGCTAATGGATTCAGCATAGGGCTGTAGTTGTTTGGCGAGAAATTTGGCTAGGTTTTGTAGGGGTGAGCCTATGGAGCTGACTATGGGTCTAAGTGGGGTTCCTTCTTTGTGTATTTTGGGGAGACCATTTGGGGAGACCAATTGGAAAAATTAGCTTCTGCGCATGTGCAGAAGCAAAATCCAAGATGGCAGCGCCCACGGAGACACCGACAGAACCGGCTCTGTGACATCATCACTCATTTACTAACGGTTCAAAAGAACCGGTTAGAACCGGTAGGAACCCACTTCTGGTCACGTGACAACAACGTGATGCCACGAGTTTGACACCCCTGACTTAGATCATAATATATAAACTACTTTAGAAGCTGGGGGCAAAATTCTTCAGCCTCAGATGCCTTGGAAAATGGGGAAATGATACACCATTGCACTTTAAAAAAAAGCAGAGGAAGAAGTTGGAAGCATGGAAAAATAGTAATTTAAAAAGGCCACCTTGGCTTGATTTCAAACCAGCACACTTCTTTTTAGAGGTTGAACGTTACGATACCAGTGCTAGCCCTCGTTATAAAAGGGAGGTTTAAAAGAAGTTGATGCTGACACACTGACCCGGTTGAAGGGGCATTTCTTCCTCTGCAGAGGAGCCTGTGAACTGCTAAAGCTAGCTTATAAGGAAGTAAAATAACTCCAGCTGAAACAGAGAAGAGCACTCAAGGGGACATAAGAGGAAAATATTGGTTTCACACCACAGCAGGAAAATGCACTTGGAAGTGGATTGAGCTTTGGGAGGGAGGTGGCATCCATTTCTGCCTTCAATAAATGGTTTCTATCCTATTCTGATGACCAGGCAACTTGGCACTGTGGATAAGTCCTTATGGACTAAATGAACATTAAACCTCTAACTGTAAGCAGTGTATACTTAGCAGCTAGGGAAAATAATGGTGGTTCTAGAGCTTTGGGTTATAGATTTCTGTCCACGGTGTAATCAACAAGTCTATTTTCTTTTTTATTACCTGAATGAGACAAAAAAAAACCTTTCCCACTATTTACAATTCCTTTTCCCTTCATCTCCAGAATGAAATAATTGCTTCTCTTTTCCTTCTTCCAACTTTGCCTTGAAGAAAAAAAAATGGCTGCCAAGAACACAATCTCTTGTGCGGGTCCACAGGATTCTTCCCATTGTCATGGAGAAACCGTGCTGAACTTTTGACACCTGATTTCCTTCATCTCCTCATTCCTACATGTCCACAGGTGCTCCATCTCCCAGCTTGCCGGGCAAGAAGACAAGATGTGGTGATGCATCTAACATGTTTAGGCAGGCAGCAAGTGACACTGTCTATCAGATAGGCGAAAGCTCACTTTACATTCCACTTACCATCTGCTAAGGCTCCTTCTATGACAAACTGGCAAGATAAGCAGCCCTTGGTGAGGTGGAATTAGCAAACACTTCTCTCCACTGAAATTAGCTGTTATCCACTTTTGTTTCACAGTGATGGAGGCATGCTACTAGAGGAAAAATAAGGATCTGAAATGATTTTCAAGGCAATTCAATACCCCTGCAAATAGTTAAATATCTAATTCTGGGAATAATGTACAATTTAGAACAGGGGTTTCAAACTCAAGGCCTGGGGGCCAGATCCGGCCCATGCGGTGCTTCGATTTGGCCCATGGGGCTGCCCTGGAAACAGCAAAGGACCGGCCCACGGTGCCTCTGCCAGAGAAAATGGAGCTCAGGAGGGCCCCGACACGAGTGACATCGAGCTAGCCACACCCACCCTGGCCCCCTAAGATCAAACACAACCCTGATGCGGCCCTCAATGAAATTGAGCTTGACACCCCTGATTTAGAAAGATGTGGAAGAATGGCTACATCCCAAAATAAGGTTTCTTGCATTCTGATTGACAATACTCCTGGCTAAATTTAGGCACCAGTCATGTAACATGTCAGCATAGAAGACCCAGAACATAGTTCTTGCCAGGAAATTATGGACATGTTAGATGAATGAGGAAGTTGGGTAGAGTAAACTTCATCACACTGGGTCAATTCTACTTCTTTTAATGGGACCATAGATGTATAATGCAAGTAACTGGATAGGACAATTTAGCACTCATTGTTGTATGGACACACATGCCTATCCTTTGCTTCTCTAAACCTAAAGTTTCTCACTTGTCAATTTGTTCTTGCAACATCTACCATTTTGACATCGGTTAGCTATCAAAAATGAGAATAGGAAAATCTCAGTGTGAATTAATTTTAGTTTCTCTTCTTTCCAGTTTTAAATTTGGTTCATCTCATTGTTTCTCCCTGATTAGTTTTTTTCTAAAAGTTAGCACGACAAATTTTACACATCCTATTATGTTCCTTTCTCTCAAGACACATTTTGAAAAGCAATTTTCTGCCATTTTCTGCAATATTTTGTATCACACTTTCCCTGTGATGTCACTGTGTTAAATTTTTGAAAAAGTTTGATTAAAGCCTTACAAAATTCAGAAATGACTACATTTCAAAGGATATTTGTGTGCCCCTCAAAGCAACCCCAAATGCTTTTAACATTGTTATTTAATAGAAGAAGTTCATTAAATGAACTCATCCCAAAACGTTCAGTGTCACCAAGCTCAGTGGCAGATAATTTTGTCAATATGAATTTTTATCCCTTGCCAGTTATTGGCTATTTAGAGGTCATTCAGTTCCAGGACTTTTTACAATCAACAAATAAAGATTCCCTCCTTTGGCAAAAAAGGAGAAGAGAGGTTAAACCTGTGAAATTCCACCATGGATCAAACCTGGAAGACTTTTAAAATCCTGTACTTGACCAGTCTCCTCCTCCTCATTTTCTATCAGACTCACTTTTGGGACTTCCTGAAGTTGAGGTTCTCCACTTCTGGAGAAGCTTGAGCTTGGAAGCAAATCTGCTTTCTAAGTTCAGAGTTCTGTCTTCATCCCTGAGAGGGAGGAGTGACCAAAAAAGCCTCTGAGTTGTGTGACAATTTTCCTCAGAACTGCTTTCTGGAGGGATTTAAAAATCCTTACTCTAACAGACTTGTAACTAAACAGTTCAGTTCATTCTTTCCACTAATCAAAAGATACAATAGTTAGCATCCGGGGTGGCTCTAGATATTTTGGAGCTCTGGGCAAAGTCATCTTCTGGGGTCCCTTGTGGTTTGGCTCATCTTCCAAGTTTGTTAGGCACTCTTTTGTTTCTTTTATTTATTCTTTCTTTGAATTTTTGAACTTATGATTTTCAGCCACAATCTTTTTTTCCCCTTTCCTCAAACATTTTCACCCTATTTACACAATTTCAATTGTATGAGCACCCTTTGTTCTCCTATGCAACAATCCTGAAAGATTAGACACACACACACACACATGATCACATATATCTGTATCTGTACCTATCATCTAGATCAGTGATGGCGAACCTTATTTGGCTCGGGTGCCAAAAGGGTGCGTGCGCGTGCAATAGCATGCACGCGTGTGCCCACACCCATAATGCAATGCCCTCCCCCCGCACATGCGCACAACCCCCACGCTGCCCCCCCATGCATGTGCACAACCCCCCGCGCTGCCCTCCCATGCATGCGCACAGGCCTCACTGAAGCCTTCGGACTTCCGGTAGGCCCATTGGGCTGTTTTTCGCTCTCCCCAGGGTTCAGGAAAGCCTCCTGAAGCCTGGGGATGGCAAAAAATGGCCCAACGGGCCAATCGGAAGTTCGGAAACGAAATGGAAGTGCAGCTGCCCTACTACTTACCTTCAGATAGTTGCAACCAGGCCTCGCACACCTCAGCCCATTTCTTCTGCAGCCGGCAAGGCTTTCCCGAAGGCCTCTGTAGCCGATAACAGAGCTCCCGATCGATCTGGAGCTCTGTTATCGACTGCAGAGGCCTTCAGAAAAGCCTTGCTGGCTACAGAAGACATGGGCCGAGGTGTGGGAGGCCTGGCTGCAACTGTCCAAAGCCGAAGAAGTTCCTGAAGACCTCTGACAGAGAAAAGGAGGCTGGGGTTGACGCACACAAGTGAACTTCCGGTTGGCCCATTGGGTCATTTTCGCCGTCCCCAGGCTTCAGGAGGCTTTCCTGAAGCCTGGGGAGAGCGAAAACGGCCGAAAAGAAGGCCGAAAATCAGCTGGCCAGCGTGCGCATGCGCGCTGGAGCTGGCATAGGGCAACGCCTCGTGTGCCCTCAGATATGGCTCTGCGTGCCACCTGTGGCACACGTGCCATAGGTTCGCCATCACTGATCTAGATCATATATACTTTTAATCCAAATTATATATAAGTCTTGAATAGGTGTGATTGCTCCTGGACTTGCTGCTTTTTGCTTTTTTTAATTGTATTTTTCAGAAGCCTTTTCAATTTTGGCACCCCTTAAAATTTGGTGCCTACTTGACCTTGCTGGCCCTGGCTAGCATTTAGTTGCTCTCTTTATCATTCATAACACTGTCATATCCATTAGTTTAATGACTTAATCATCTCAAGAAGGTTGGAGAGGACCATCAACATATCCTTGAGGAAAAATGAGTAAAGCTGAGGAATTGCAGCTCAATTAAGGCCATTTGAGTCCCCATACAGATATTTCATGGCTGAGCTGCGGCTTTTAAACCAACATTGCACTGCGTCGATCTTAAAAATAGGCATTACACAGAAGAGGAGTGGTGGGGGAAGAGAAAAGGCTTGGCATGATGCACAGATCGAAAATAGAACTGCTAGATGAAGATGTATGGATGTGAATTCTCTTGTTGAACCTGACTATTGTTGTGCTTGCTATTTCAGGCTTCCAGCTCAACAGCCCTGTAATATTATTCAGTTCCAATTAAAGGAGGCATATGCAGATATCACAAAACTGAGAGTTATTTAGCCTTTTTTGTATTCAGATGTTTGAGGTGCAAGCAAAGACCAGATGGAGGCAGGATGTTTAAATGAGACCTATTATGCATAGACATCTGAATATGAACATGAACTGCTCATCTGTGTCACACAAATGTAATCTATCTGTCACATAATGAATGACATTGACTCTTCCCTTTGATCGAAATGACTTTGCTCAAGTCATGCTTTCATGCGATTTTCCAAATGAAAAATAGTGATAGTTGGTTATGCATGCTTGCATACTTCCTGGTATGCAGGCACTTTGGATGCCACAATCAGAATGAAGCCCCTGGAAAGGGTGTAGTAGACAATATTTTACTGTAAGCTGGAACAGTTTCTCTCCACACCTATGAGCAAATGGGACATGCATAGATTTCTCTGCCATTCTTAAAAGTACAAATTTATTGCCCTTTACTATGCAAGCTCATGGCTTTTTCAGAATTATGCTCCCAAATGGTTTCCATTTGGTTGTATGCTTTACTTGGACCTTGTCCAGTTCAGAGACTTCATGGGGATTGTTTGTATTTAGGGATAAGTCAAATTAAAAAAATAATCTTAAATCTTTTCCATGTCAAGTCTGTTACAAGCGAAGTTTGATACACTGGGTTAAACACAGTACAAATTTACACAAATAGAACAGTCCTATCAATCTTAGTTAATTAGCTGGCTTCTTGTCCGGCTTTTCTGCTATCTTCCTTTTCCCACATACCCTTGATGATAAATTAAGGGAGAGATGTGGTTTGTTAAGAAAGAGAGAAAGAAAAAAGGATGGGAGAGCAAATAATAATAATAATGCAGATCTCCTTACCACCTCTCCTTGTCTGGTTCCAGCAAACCATTCCTTAAATTTTGGTCATTAAGCAAAATGGTCACTAAGTGAAGGTGTGTGTGTGTGTGTGTGTGTGTGAGAGAGAGAGAGAGAGAGAGAGAGAGAGAGACAGACAGACAGACAGACAGACAGACATGGCAAGGATCACTGGTTGCTGCCATCTCATACAGATAAAGTTCTCTTGGGCATCAAATTTTATTAAATTAATGCATTATTAAATGAGGTAACTATTAAACAAGGAGGGACTGCAGTGCATTTAAAGAATCTGAAGATGCAATAACACCATACTGAAAAATTTACCACATGATATTTTTCCTAGTATGTCTAACCATAGCTGCATGATGCCACTGGTTGGAGCAGTGCAGAAAACACATTTGCTTTAAACAATGCATGATGGTTTAATCCAGGCTTATTTTGGTTGGGGTGAAATCGACAATCCTCCTCCTCCTCCTCCTCCTCCTCCTCCTCCTCTCTTTCACAGGGCAACTATTTTGAAATAAAATGGCTTGCTTGTATTTAAAAGCTGCAATACCTTCTGCCAATGGGAAATTAGACTACCACAAGCTGTATGTTGCAAAAGAAAAGATCGACTTTGCTCCGGTTTCAAATAAACTGGCACAATGCCAAGAAAAAAGCTGAGTCAAGTGTTGGAACAGGACGGTACTGTCAGACCAGACAGGCCCAAGATTGATTTCTCTCCATAACAATCTTCTCATATGGAAGTGCCTATAGATTGCTTCTTAAGTACGATTCCACATGTGGATGGTCCCACAGAGGGAAGAAAAATTCTGAGCCCAAACTAATATATAATATAGTTCTGAGCCCAAACTAATATACTTCCAACAGCTGTGATTTTGAAACAGTAAAAGAGCACTCATGGATGGATATATCTGAATCATCTGAAATTAATTTAAAGCAGTATTTGAGTCTAACATAATCTAATGAATACAATCAGATCTTGTTTGTGACTGCAAAAGCTGAAGTGAATTCGTTGTGACATAAAATATATCTAGCATCATCATTACAAAGGGAAATATAAACTAAAAAAGAAATGGGGGAATTCCTAGTAGCAGATGGAAAATTTATTATTAATTTTATTCATTCATTCAGTCAGTCAGTCAGTCAGTCATTCTCTTACAAGAATACTCAGGAAATGCTAATAATTCAAGTTTTATTCCACCTTCTATGAATTGTCCCAATACCACTATAATATCTACCTAACTGTAAGCAAAACTGATCTTTATAAATTGAATGTGATAAAGTGAAGTAAGTCTAATTGTTTCAGCTGTTTTGACAGTTCCATTGTGATATCTCCCAATGCTCCAGTAATTATAAGGAAAATTTAATCTCTGTATTTTACTTGTTGCCTTCCAATATTTTACAATCTTTTCTAGTTCCTTCTAAGCTAATCTAGTGTGGCATTGCCCCATTTATAAGTAAAACTTGCTTTTCTTCAATTACATATATGCAGTGGGGTGCCCCAAGGCTCTATCTTAAACCCAGTACTTTGCAATATCTTCATTGATGATTTAGATGGGATAGAAGGGGAATTTGCAGATGACACCCAGCTGGCAGGAATAGCCAACACTCCAAAAGATAGGCTCAACATACAGAAGGATCTTTACAGACTTGAACACTTGGCCTTATTTAACAAAATGGAATTCAATGGTGAGAAAAATAAGGTTCTACATTTAGGCAAGAAAATCCAAATGCACAGGTATAGAATAGGTGGTACCTGGCTCAACAGTAGTAACTGCAAGAGGAATCTTGGAGTCCTAGTGGACAATCACTTAAATATGAGCCAGCAGTGTGCTGCAGCTGCCAAAAGAGCCAATGCAGTCCTAGGCTGCATTAACAGAAGGATAGAATCAAGATCATGAGATATGTTAGTACCACTTTATAATGCCTTGGTAAGACCACACTTGGAATATTGCAACCAGTTTTGACCGCCACGATATAAAAAAGACTCTGAATTACCTGTCATTCAAAAACTGGGATTCTGGGATTTGCATTCCTTGTTTATTGGTTTGTATAAAAACTGCATACTTCCTAAGACTTGAGGCAGCCAACAGTCAAAACAAGACAAACAGAACAGATAAAAACAATGTACACCTCTCTAAACTAAGGCAGACATTCCAGACATTAAATATCCTGTGAAGAAATTAGGTCTTTGATACTTTCTTGATAGCCAGGGGCATCCCATGGTTCGGTGGTAAGTGTTCAGAGTATGGGGCAGTCACTGAGAAGGTATGTCAATGGATTCCCATTCCTCTCACTTCACCCAGAATGGGAAGCTTCAGAAAACTCTGGTTGGCTGAATCTACAGGAAAGTCCATAAAATAAGTGATGGAGATGGCACCATGTTTGTTCTGCTTATAATCCTGCCACGACTGGCTCCCTTGCAAGAAGTGGAATAATCTCTTATCTGGATGGGGTTACTGTATTAAAAAGGAGCTTTGAGGAATGAAACTTCTCCAACCAATCCACATTGTTGGAGCGAATGGCATCATCTCCACAGTGCTTTGAATAATCCAGTTAGTAGGGACTACAGGAATGCCTGAATGTCAAATCAAATATGTAAATACACAAATATAGAATAGTTTGGCTTTCTCCAACCTGGTGCTCTAAATCTTTTGAGGGTTTCCAACATTCCTAGTCAGGATGGCTATTGGAATTAGGTTATGCCAGGCCCAACAAATGTAAGGAATGTGGATGGAAGACAGTGCACTAGGGGATAGGTAAAAGAAAGCCAGGTCCCCTCTTTGAGGTAAAGACACAGAGTGATTTTTCAGGCTTCATCTGATGACCGAATCTTCTCTCACTACTCTAAGCAAGTTCAGCATGCTAGAAAAGGTAGGCCTCAGCAGACAGACGAATCTAGATTTGTTAAAGAGGAATCCCTGACGGCAAACTTCCAGTGCCACCAGTTCCCCAAAGACATGTGTTACGATCACATTTCAAAAATCCTGATGTGCCTATTTAATCTTCCTTGAAATTGGGTGATTATGCCTATATGGTGTGCCTGGGAAAGTTCTTGCCCTAGAGGGGCTTTTAAACATAAACATTTCATGTCGGTTTGCTATAAGTCAAAATACATGCAGCTTCTCCCCCCCCCCCGCCTCCCACTCCAGTTCTTCTTTCCAGTTTTATTTAGCTTATCCTGAGAAGTTAGTGAAACTGAGTGCACCGTATGTGAAAAATAACTGCCAAGGAGGCCCATCGAGTCTGTTTGGAGAAAAAGGAGTGGAGCCCTAGAAGAGGAGCTGTCTCTTCCTAGTCTCTCTCTTGCCATATGGTTAATGGTTTTAAAGATCCAGAGGAGGATTGTTTATCGGATTTCTTTTCAGCACGTGGTACATTTGCATCTTGATTTCAATGCATTCCATAAATAAAAAATGACAAAATGCCACTGTTCTGCAAATTGCAAGCAGTTAACTTTGTTCTGAAATCTGGCTATTTATACACAATTTGTAGCACATAGAATTCCACCCCACCCACCTTTTTTTCTATCTTCTGCAGATGTTTAACCAGCAATTTATCAGTTTTGGAGGCCAAATAAAACTCCTTGCAAGCAAAGTGAGCGTATGCAGCCACTGAACTGAGCTGCCAAATAGGGGGTGTCCTTCTGAGAGAAGCCGATTACTGTTTTATCAGAAATTCAAGAAATTGTATTTGGAATTGTAGATCTGGCATCGTCAACAGCCCACCCACTGTCACAACCCATTGGGAGTGGAGGCAATGTCTGGTTTTGCTGCATGGAAGTGCAAAAGCAAGAGACTCGAAATCTGATAGATCACAGGACAAAGCTGGGCGACACTCAGTTCAGTAGGGTGTTAAATTGTGCAGAGGTAACATCATGCTTTCCTAAATGTTGAATGTTAGCGTGGGGTGTTTTTTTTCTCCCCCCCCCCTCAAAAACCATTAAATAAAGTCTTGGGGAAGTAGAATGTTTTTTTTTTTTAATCAGTATGAGACAAATACTTTCCAGGAGCTGGTCAGTTTGGTTTTGATTGTGAGCCAAGAAATGGTTCGTACAGCAGAGATCATTTAAATAAGAGTTCCTTGTGGAGATGGCTAAAAAGCTCTTCAGCGTGAGAGTGGTACCTGCCATAGTGCTCGGCATCTCAGAAGGAGAACTATCATCTCAGGGCAACAAACCAGGATCTTCTCAGTTTGCTAAGCAGATTATTTGGGCATGTAATTAAGCATAAGAGAAAACCCAATTCCTCTGTTCAGAAGTAGCAGTCGCTTGTGGCTTAAACCTGCTACAACAGAAATGTTAATGCTGCTGTGCAAAGTGGGGAGAAAAAAGATATAAGAGTGGAATCCTGGGGGAAATTATGCTTCTTTGGTGCTCAACAAGGTTATCATATCCCCACTCATATATTCGTAGCCAGAGATGGGAAAATAATTTTGCCCCTAAAGTAGGGGTTTCAAACTCGATTTCCTTGAGGGCCGCATCAGGGATGTGTTGGGGGACCGGTGTGTGTGTGTGTGTGTGGCCAGGGGGTGTGGCCAGCTTGATGTAACTCATTGAGGCTCCATTTTCGGCCACAACGGCCCTCCTGGGTTCCGTTTTCAGCTGCGATGGCCTCCTGCAGCCTTCTGCCAGCAAAAACAGAGCTCGGGGAGGTTGCGCACGGCCCGCCCGGGCTCCGTTTTTTGGCCACAATGGTCTTCTGCAGCCCTCTGCCAGCAAAAACAGAGCTCGTGTGGCCCTTCCGAGCTCCCTTTTCGCTGGCAGAGGCACCGCGAGCCGGTCCTTCGCTGTTTCCAGGGCAGGCCTGTGGGCCAGATTTAGGAACCCCACGTGCCAGATCCGGCCCCCGGGCCTTGAGTTTGACACCCCTGCCCTAAAGGCTTCATGCAATAATGGGTGGTAGGCTGGGGTCCAAAATACATACGTATAAACAATATATCTGATATTTATCTACTCTCTATGCACAGCGATTGGAAAGTGAGGTAAAATGAAGAGGTGGCAATGATCATCCCCCATTACATTTTTGATTGGAGTTCAGTTGCTGGCATATCAAGGTAAGGAGATGCTCTCAGAAAACTCCATCAGTTCAGAGCTGTTCAAGGCACTACAGCAGAGGGTGTGAGGGTCAAAAGATTTTGCTGACTTAAATGCCTGTCCTTTCACATCATGCAGGAGTCACAAGAAAAGAAAGAAATGATGCATTCGGTGGTGGGCAATCTCAACTCCAGATTCTCGTGTCTGTGGATCAGTGATCTTCCTCTGAGGTGATTTTAGCTCCGGATAACCTATGGAAGCTATAGATAGCTATATTTTCTTATATGAAAAATAGATTTGCACCTATGCAATAATACATTCACTTATTTTTTTATATATGTCTCACCTTTCTACTCTTGAGTATTTAAGACAGTCAACGGAAGCATGTAATAAAGAAAATATAAAGCTGAAATATACATGGTAATTCATATTCAAATTAAGTATAATATTAATAACAAAGCCTTAGTGAAATTAGATTGCCAAAACCATCAATTATATTTGATTAAAAATATTAAATCGTTAATATTGCTATTATGGTTGGTCACACAGTCAGCCAGATGTTTAAACTGTATTTGGCATTTTTATTTAATCCATTGAGTCCTTCCCAAGGATCTGGATAGGCAGATGTTGTTTGATGATGTTAAATGTATCATCTCAGGATGTAGGGTGATCCAAGTAAAGCTGCCTTTTGCAATTGATGGATGGTGATTTTGCCGATGGTGTTCAAATGGTGCTCCAGATAGTTTGGGATTGCACCCAAGGCACCTATTACTATTGCCGCTATCTTTGTTTTCTTCTGCCACGGTCATTCTATTTCTATTTGCAGGTCTCTGTATTTTGTGATTTTCACTACTACTACTACTACTAGTAGTAGTAGTAGTAGTAGTAATAGTAGTAGTAGTAGTAGTAGTAGAATTCATTGGGTTGGTATAGCAGCATGGAATTGAACCACCTAACTGAAGTTGCCCCATCCTTCTACAGTTGTAGGACTGATAGTATGATACTTTAAATGTCCCAATTTAAACACAGACTTCTCTAATGTGTGAAAGGCTCAGGCTACTCTGCCTTAATAAAGGTATATCTATACATGTGTGGCAAATCTGGTGCGACCTGCAAAACATTTCCACATTCTGGAATAGTTATAGAACCTGACTTTTATAGGCTGCTTTGGGCCCTGACCTAGTACAAGCCTAGGAGCCGAGGTGGCGCAGTGGTTAGAGTGCAGTACTGCAGGCTACTTCAGCTGACTACTAGCTGCAGTTCGGCGGTTCAAATCTCACCTGCTCAAGGTTGACTCAGCCTTCCATCCTTCCGAGGTGGGTAAAATGAGGACCCAGATTGTTGGGGGCAATATGCTGACTCTGTGAACCGCTTAGAGAGGGCTGTAAAGCACTATGAAGCGGTATATAAGTCTAAGTGCTATTGCTAAGGTTCTTTGCACATGCAGTAATTGCATCTTCTACAACAACTCAGAAATCATATTTGTCTCAAAATAGCAGCATAGACCAGGGATGGGTTCTGGCTTACCTCGCTGCCGGTTCGCTTCCTCATGCGCCGTGTGGGCATGCCGTGCGCGTGCACGTGCATGCGCAGTGCTAAAACCCCAGCTTCTGCACATGCGCAGAAGCAAAAAACAAAATGGCGGCGTCTATGGTGCCGCCGAGACAGCCAGTTCGGGGGCGTGTCCAGCTGGTCATCGCTGCCGGTTCAGCAAGCGGGGAGAAATTCCCGCTACTGGTTCTATAGAGCCGGTCCGAACCAGCAGGAACCCACCTCTGGCATAGACTCATTTGAATCACATGACTGCAGCTTTGGAAACCAAGAAAAGCCGACAAGCGTTCAGATTGTTCCTGTGGAATTTTGCAGATGCTACTGTTTACAGAACAAGTAACTATGATCTGCAAATCATGAGTATCAAAGGCATTTCTGGGATAGCAAATACCACCGGTGGCAGAATCAGGTTAGATATGAGTAGAGTAGCTAAAAGGCTCATGTGCAAACTAATAGTAAGGTCTGAAAAATTTTGGGCTGCAAAATGAAAAGAAATTTTCAAAATGTATCACGTTGCTTTTTTTCTTTTTTCTACTTTAATTACTAGTTTTTTGTTTTTTATCTCTTTATCTGAAAAATCTGATAAATGCATCCCCTCTGAAGGTAAAAAAATACAAATGCAGGTGCAGAAAAATAACTAATCAGCATAAAAACATGTACACCAGTTGAAATATATTGAGTTATAAGTGTAACTATTGTCCAGCCAAAGGGTGCGCCTGTTTGCAAGTAAAAACACTGAGTTGAAAAAGGTTCAGGGGCTCCTTGGCAGCTGCCACTCCAATTGCATCCAGTGGTTGCATGCTGGATGTGCTCCTAATGCCTTAATGGGTGCCTACCTATGGATTTTCCTGCTGTTTCAAATGGCATTTTCAGTTGCCATGGACACAGGATTTGTGTTCTTTGCTGCAGGACAACATTGAACATTAGTTTATATCTTTTAGAAGCCTAGCCCACATTATGCAACCCTTTGTCAAGACACCCTTCTTGACCTATAATATCAAACATATCTGCATGCCCAGAAGCTGAGGACTGAGTACATTTTGATCTCCTTCATAGCCATGGCTACTGAAAGAACCACCTCAATTATAGATGAGGAAAGGACACCTATGGTTGTCCTTTCCTCATCTACAAGGCAAGGCATTGCATGACACCAAGGGCCTTTGCATTCATAAATTATTTTCTTCCTCCTCCTCCTCCTCCTCCTCCTCCTCCTCCTCCTCCTCCTCCTCCTCCTCCTCCTCCTCGATAAAAACATTACTTGATGTTCAAGCCATGTATGTATTAGATAGTGCTTGGAAAGGTCTTCAAATAGTATGTTGGATCATACTCTTTAATGTTGGAGGTAAAATCCTTGGGGGGGGGATGAGAAGCATCAGTAAGTATCTTTTTTACTTATATTGGCATACTGTATAAGAGAAAAAACTCAATGTCTGATTCTGATTTATTAGCAGGCATGGTGCAGGGTATCATAAAACTTACCAAAAATAAGAATTATAATAATAGGATGCCTCGAAGCATATAAATATCCTTCTTGGGAAAAGTGAACATTTTATTTTTAACATGCAGGGATGGAAGTTCTGTGCCAGAGTGATTGATAGGTCAAAAGATGCAAAAGATTGAGAGTCACAGTTTTAGGATGAGGCTTTTTACATGAGGCTTTTAAATGTATGAATGCTTTCACACTACCAATTTATCATTTGGCAATAGGATAATGAAATGACCTGCTGGCAACATATTCACATTAAAAAAATTCATGCATCCACGCTCAGTCCCAGTTGTCACTGGAAAGAAAGGGGAAAGGGGTAAATATTTTTTTCCTATATTCTATTAAATTAAATTTAAGATTATCTTTCTCAAATCATCTTTTTTTCTCTAGAGTCAGAGATGACAGTGAGAAATTCCAATGTACCAAAAATTACTGCTTGTCTAAATATTATACATGACCAAAGTTATTAATTTGAGAATGAGCAGAAAAATATCTTTCCCTCTCTAAATGTTTGGACATATCAAAAGATCTCTTCACTGGAGAAGAAATACCATCTATGACAGCTTGAATGTGCTGGTTAAATCTCCAGCAAATACATTTCCACATAATCTGTGGAATCTGGTGGTATCTCCACTTTTGTCTGCTACTCCTGTTCTTTACCATCAAGCACCTCAAGAGGTTGAAAGTAAACAACAAGCGAACAAGAGATTATTTCAAGAAAAGACAACAATCAAACACACAAATCAAAGATTATGGAACCATCAAATAGATGTTGTTTTCTTACTTTTTTGAGCATGGTGCTTTCAGTCAAAGGAAGTCAATGGAATTGAGAAGATAAAGTATTAGCAAATCAATAATAGATGGAAACTCTAAAAACTATATTTAGCCTCCTCCTCCTCCTCCTCCTCCTCCTCCTCCTCCTCCTCCTCCGTAGCATTTTCCTACAGGTGCAGACTCCACTTTTTGGATCAACAAGCACCATTTCACCAATCAAATGCAGCAACCACATCCAACTGATTTCTTTTCATGTCTGCATTGTGTCCTGCAAGCTTTTCTTTGGTCTTGCAAATAGGCATTTGCCATCAGTGTTAAAATGCTAGGTGTGCAGGCAACACTGTAGGATGTTGCTTGGGTAATGTGGCCATACCCCTATAGGCGCTTTTCCCACATTTTCTCTGTTATTGGTAGAACTCCTATCTGTGGCCAGACTGTATCACTGCTGACATAACCAAAAATTAATTGGCTTAATCACCAATGGAGCATGCGTATCTCCATGGCTTGTAAATCACTTTTGGTGATTGGCCAGCACTCTGAGCTCTACGGTGCTACTGGGCAGAGCATCATTTTATATACTTTTGATTTTAGGACCATTGGCATACGCCTATCAAAGAGCACTCCAGTAATCTCTTTCTACCCTAGCCATGTTGCATTCACCCTCATGTGCACTACCTCATTAATGCTGCCGTCACTTTGCAGATGGGATCCTAAGTAACGGAAGGAGTTTGTTACTCCTTTGGGCAAGCTGATTGCAACATACAGACTTGTTTTGGGGAATACTAACTAAATGGCTTTGCATTGGGAGCTGTGTTCCTCTTGGTAGTTTACAAGGTGGGTTGGCCTAGATTCCAACTACTCCTGCTATAAGGAAGGGTTGAATGCTTTCAAAACAAAGCCAAAAACACTTGCCATTCAGAGGACTTAAATACTACAAGTAGCGACCACACAGACTCCTGTAATCTCCTAGAGAAGAATAGCCTCATTGTAACATCAAGTGGGGGCAAGAAAAGACAAAGTCACAAAGAAAAAGAGGGCTTCAATTGTGCCTGCTGACAGATGCCATCAGAGCCCCTAATAACAATTCCATGCAGATGGTGTTGTGTTTATTCTGCATGGGTATATCTCCCTTTGTTCCCTTTTTATATTTTACACATTCAGAACTTCTTTATAACAAACATTTACATTCTTTGCACAAAGAGTTATCTTTCTAAACAGCAGTTTCACCCATGATGCAAAGTGCAAAATGTGTGTCCTTTTATTAGAATGATTGCATGGAAATTAAAACCATACAATCCAGTGCTAATAAGGAAACAAACAAGACATATTAATTCCTTCTTTAATGATAGTCCTCTATTCTGTATTCCTAAGGCTACAGACAGTACTCTGGCCTTACAGGAGAGGTCTTCTAAATTTGGTCTATAAATGGTGGACTGCCTGGAAGAGACACCATATGTCACTCTCCAATTCCTGTTACACTTTGTAGTAATAATCTTCCTGTCTTTTCTTTTACAAAAACATTCTCACATAGAGCTACTAGCTATTCTTTAGCTAATGTCCTTTGTGGCAGATACATCATCCCCATCCACCAATTGTTTTCTTCATGGTGTAGAATAGAGGAGGGGGTCACCTGGTGTCCTACTTTCCATCTGAAATCTACTGCTGTTATTCTACATAAAAGTGTGTAATGCGGCTGTCCAGGCTAATTATCCACAATACTGTTTCATGTGTCCTGGGAAAGTTTTGTGCCTTTGGTATAGATATTTCATTTAAACCTTCTGACCTTTTAAACCACTAACTTCTTGCTTATGTCTGCTCCCACTTTTCCTTTATGTCCCATTTTGTCAATGAACTGTTCTTGATCATTGCTGATGTTTAATAAATCAACACCAGGCTTTATTATTTTTTGCAACATTATTAAGTGGCACATATGCTTGCTTGAACAGACCAGGAGTGTGTTCAATGCACATTAAACTAGACCTTACCCATAGTAATTTTCAATATTGTTGAATTGTGTTGCATGTATTGTAAAGTCATATCACAAGTTCTTACATTAATATGTGGTATGGTAATACTAGTATCCTTTTAGCAATACTAACCTAATTATTGAACTTATCACAACTGTTTGCCTTTATAGTTGTTCTTTTCCCCAGCTTCACCCAATGGCGTTGGAAGTGGAATCAGATGGTCCTCATATATTCTAACATCTCCCTTTTGGTCATGTGATTAATAGGAGGACTGTGATGGAATGTAGTCTGTATTCCTAAGAGGGAGGGGCTGCATTTCAGAGCACAAAGGGACAGTGAAGCTTAGATAATTTGGTCAGGAGAAAGAGAGTTAAGAAGGTTCCTCCCTAGCAGTTCTCAGGGTATATCTATACCGTGTTTCCCCAAAAATAAGACCCTGTCTTATATTTTTTTGACCCCTGAAATAAGCGCTTGGCCTTATTGCCATGCACTCAAAAGCCCGATTGGGCTTATTATCAGGGGATGTCTTATTTTGGGGGAAACAGGGTAGTGATGCAAATAGTTGCTTACAGTTTGACCAGATGTCTGTCTATAGCTGAGGAACAATAAAGGAAACTGCTCAGAAGTAATTCCAGGTGAAGTAATTTCATGGTTCTTGGGGCCTGACAAGGACAATGTCAAGAACTTCTCTGGTGGATTGCTTGCTACACCAACTAAACAGATCTGCTCTAAAGGCTACTTGAGGTGAAATTCAGCAGGTTTGGACAGGTTCTATAGAATCGGTGGCAGCGATTATGCGCAGTTCGGAAAACTGGTAAATCGCACCACTGACTGGCCCTGCCCTGCCCCGCCCCTCCCACTCACTCCTTCACTCCTCCTTCTCGGGGTCATACACACAGAGCAAACATGAGAAGGAGGTGAGAAGCAGCCAGGTTGAATGCTAGAAGACTTGGCTGAACTTTTCTGTCGGTGTTCTGCCCCAGCGATGAGCCACCAATAATACGCACACACAAACTGCAAAACACTGTTCGTTTACTAATAATAAAGGTCTCCTAATAACTTCTTAGGAGTTGTTGAAAACAAAATAAAGGCAGAAGAGTCTTTTTCAAACCCCGCTGTTAATATACAGTCTTAACAGCTGGCCGGAGTCCCAGAGATAATGAGCAGGTCTTACTGTATCTGGCACAGTGTGGTCAGGGCTTAAATAGTCTAAGGGTGTGGCCACTTAGCCTGCAGCTCTACTCTCGAGGAGACCTCCTCCTGAGTAGCCACTCTTGTCTTCTAGCAGCCCTGCGTACCCGAGCATCAAGAAGAAGAGGCTCCTCCTCTTCTTCTTCGGCCCTGATGGACTCCTCAGGAGGTACAGAAGGCCCTGGTTGACTCTCAGCCTCTGGCACCGAGTCCTCTCCAACCTCCTCGCTCTCTGACTCGGGTGCCAGGTGCACGGGCTGACGGTACCTTGCCACAACCGCCTCATCGTCCTCGGGATCCATGACCAACTGCACGGGATGCTGGCGGGCCACAACAGTTGGTTCTGTGGGCGTGGCTTGGTGGGCATGGCTTGGCTTGGCCACACCCACTAAGTCATGCCCACAGAACTGGTAGGGGAAAAATTTGAATGTCACCCCTGAGGCTACTTATTATATGTAGAGATATACACATTGCAAAATATAGTTGCAACAACTCATGTCTTATCAAAGAGAAATTTTTAAAACTTTTTTCTTCAAAATATTGCAAATATAAGCTTTGAGAAGAAAGAATGAGATTTAGAAGGAGTGGTTTATTCTAACAGATACATGTACATGTTCCCTGTGGAAGCTGACACAATATATATGTGCTTTAGTAGGAAAAATAATATTATCAACTGGAATTTTGCAGTTTTGATTCATCTGATTCATTAGAATCAAAATTGTCCTTTCTATTCTTTCCTGGAATATACTCCTTCTGCCTTTCCCAGGTTTTTCACGTGTAACCTAAACTTGGTCAAAGATTCTTCGGTTCTCCACAGTCTCAACTTTCTCTGTTTCATATCTTTCATTGCTGACTTGTTCCCTAGTGGATTTAATACTGATTTCCCCGTTTTTCTTCTTCAGGGAACTTTTGAGAATTCCATGTCAATGTTTGATTTCTTCTGCTGTTCCCAGATGTCTGCAGCATTATTTACGCACCAAAGTCACAACCAATTATTTCTGGATAATTGATACCAATACAAAGAGAAGTCTGGATTTCTACTTCTCTCACACATGCCCTTCACCTCATTAAATGAGATGCAATACCAAATCATCACTTCCCATATGAATAAAAGAGGAGTATCAATCTACAAGGTACAACCAGACTAAGAAACCAATCCCATGTACCGGTAGATCATGGGACTTTTATTGGAACATCTACAATGACAGAATCTTGAATGTGCTTCCCCTGTCTCCTTTTATCTTCACACGAAATAGGGAGGTTTGTCTGGGATGTTTTCTCTAGTTACTTTCTTGGCCTGTACTCAGACCCCTCTTGTCTGACCATTGCCTTGGGAGCTGTTGTTCCTTTTATCCTTCAAGGCCATTCCCTCTTCCCTCTACAGGAGTGGACAGCATACAAGGAGCTACTCTCCTTCTTTTGGCTCACTAAAGCTTAGTGTTAAAAGCGATCTAGCAAATTATATTTTGTCAAAACATTGTTTCATTTATTCTTCTAAGATGTTCAGACCATACACATAGATCCTGACTTCATTTTCTCCCTACAGCTCCTTGTGGTGTAAGTTAGACAAAGAAAATGATTGCCCCCCCTCCCCCAAAATCATCTAAGGAACTTCATAGCTGCAGCAGAGACAGGAATTAAACACTGGTCTTCAACACCATTAACCCTTCTTACACACCTACTTGAAAACACAACACTCAAATCCAACATTTTTTCCCTTCCCAAGGTCTTATTTCAGCATCTGAAAATTTTTCCTAATTTTCCTAATTTTTCAGATCCCCTCAGACACCCAGACTATTACTCAGCTATGAAGGTAAAGATTCAAGGATATAGCTTGAATATACCTTTATATATCACTATATCTTGATCAGTGGTGGGATTCAATTTATTTTACTACCGATTCTGTGGGCATGGCTTTGTGGGTGTGGCGTGGCTTTGTGGGCGTGGCAGGGGAAGGATACTGTAAAATCTCCATTCCCACCCCACTCCAGGGGAAGATACTGTAAAATCTCCATTCCCTCCCCACCCCAGGGGAAGGTTACTGCAAAATCCCCATTTCCTCCCGATCAGCTGGGACTCGGGAGGCAGAGAATAGATGGGGGCAGGGCCAGTCAGAGGTGGTATTTACCGGTTCTCCGAACTACTCAAAATTTCTGCTACCGGTTTTCCGAACTACTCAAAATTTCTGCTACCGGTTTTCCGAACTACTCAAAATTTCCGCTACCGGTTCTCCAGAACTGGTCAGAACCTGCTGAAACCCACTCATGATCTTGATATTCAAAGAACATCCCATTTCCCACCTCCAACCCGTTTATGCATTGGTTCCTTTATTCACTTTGTTTTAACTCTGATCTTTTAATAATTTGATGTTTAAATTGTTTTATATCATTATTTATAACATTATGAGCCACGGTGGTGCAGTGGTTAGAGTGCAGTACTGCAGGCTACTTCTGCTGACTGCTGGCTACCTGCAATTTGGCAGTTCAAATCTCACCAGGGTCAAGGTTGACTCAGCCTTCCATCCTTCCGAGGTGAGTAAAATGAGGACCCAGATTGTTGTGGGCAATATGCTGACTCTGTAAACTGCTTAGAGAGGGCTGTAAAGCACTGTGAAGCGGTATATAAGTCTAAGTGCTATTGCTATTGTCAGCTGCTCAGAGTTGCTTAATAATGAGATGGGTGGCATATAAATTTAATAAATAAAATAATAAAATAAAATCTCTATATGTAAAAGCGAAAACCACTCACGCATTAATCACGAAATCTCCAGAACCGTAAAGCCTACAAACTTGAAATTTGCCACGTATGTTCCTCTTGGCTTCTCGGTGCTCACTAAGAAAGGATTTTTCAAAATGACCATCGCAGCATGAGTATTTTTTATATTAATATTAACAAGCTCTGATGCTAAGGAGTTCTACTCCCCCCTCCCCACCTGAAAAGAAATCTGATCCAAATGCAAAACACAAGCAGAGG
>QLTV01001698.1:4093146-4116758 GCA_003457575.1 Thermophis baileyi
GTTTCTTCCATGGCCAGTTCTATGTGGCATGCGCCAGAGTCAGTTCACCTGACAGCCTGGGCAGCCTCCAGCCAGAGAGCAAAACCGGGAATGTTGTTTACAGGGAGGTCCTGAGCAATTCATCTGAGGGATGAATTTAAAGTCTATGCTATGCAAATAATGTCTTCATCTGTAACAGAAACTTAGCTTACCATCTCTAATGAAATAATACAGTCCCTTTTTTAACTACTCATTAATTTTCAAGCTTTAAGTGTCAATTTATCAAGCCCCATCACATAGTTTCGTAGCACAGGTATCAGCTAGTAAATAATATAACTTTCATAAGCAGTTTTTTATTACAAATACTAGAAGAAATGTAAGCAGAGCTGCTGCAGGAAATCAACAGCTACTAACTTTGAGCCTTAAGCTGCCCTGAAGTTCAAACCTTTGGTCTCTTCTGTTCATCCTAACAGGCTGAGAACAGATCATTTCTTGGGGAGGGGGAATGGAGGGGAATGGGCAGTTTACATCTGTGCATTTTTGTGCTCTCTGTTCTGACCTTGGTTGTTTGCTTTCACAGGTCTCTTATCTTCCCTCAATCAGGGGTTGGTTCCACTTACCTTCCCTACCGGTTCGCATCGCGACAGAAGCTCTCACACGCGCCATCATGTCGTGCAAAAGACCCGGAAATGACCCTCTGCACATGCGCAGAAGCCTTTGAGCATGCGCAGAGGATTTTTTTGCAAGCCGCGGCAACTGGAGGACTGGTTCGGGAGCGTGTACTGGCAGTCATCGCTGCCGGTTCTGCGAGCGGCGGTAAATTTCCACTACCAGTACTAAAGAACCGGTCCGAACCGGCAGCAACCCACCACTGCCCTCAATTGCATATTTAATACATCCTGAACAATGCTTTGTTGAGTAAGAAGCAACATTCTAGTTCTCTAGCTATAATGCAATAGAAGAAAGAGTGCAGAACTTGGGGGTGGAATTAAAAGAGGGATCTGTCTAGAATCTCTACATCACCACAAGCAAACTAAGTCCATCACCAACCACCACCGAATTCAGTTGACCCTTATTGAACCTCAAGCAGATGCTGACTGTTAGTTGAGATGAATCCCCTGCATAGGCATGATTAGCAATAAATCATTTTAACTGGACCTTCATGTGTGGATCTTACGTGATTGATAAATATTGAAATTGAATCCTTGGTTTTTTCCAAACATCTCTTAATGTTTCAGGACTCACATGTCTATATTTCTTTTGTTTTTACACTCTGTGAATGCTTAATCAACCATACAGGCCCAGAGTAATCATTACTGAGTTTTAGTAGTAATGAACTGAGTTTTAGTAGTTTTAATTTCCTCATGTAAAACTATCTGTAGCATGTTTTGCATCAGAAATGTGTTTCTCTTTAAGTGGCTTCCTTTGAATTGGCATACAAATGCTCAGAATTCCCTTAAGACTCTGCAAAGAAGATAGCATCAAATTGCTTTGACCACGGAAATGTGACTTCATGCCTATTTATATTATTCTAATCAAATTCAAAGCAGCATTTAGAGTGCCAGAAGGATCTTAAATGTTCTTAAGATAATGATCATTGGATCTACTTACCATAGAAACTAATCTTCCTTGATCATAGAAACTAATCTTCCTTGATCAATAATAGGTGTTTCAAAAATTAAAACTCAGATGCTGAAGTTAAGAGTCATTAAACTGTTATTGTTACTCTTATTGAGTTAGATTTTATTATTTTGTTTTCTATGATTAATATTATATAGTTAATAACAATAATAATCACTATCACTATTATTACTTTTATTACTAATACTATTATCAATCAATCAGAATAGAGCTGCAAGGGACCTTGAAGGTCTTCTAGTCCAACTCCTGCTCAAGCAGGAGACCCTGTACCATTTCAGATAGGTAGCTGTCCAGTCTTTTTTTAAAAAAACCCTCCAATGATGAAGCACCCACAACTTCTGAAGGCAATCTGTTCCACTGGTTAATTGTCCTCACTGTTAGCAAGTTTCTCCTTAATTCCAGGTTGCTTCTCTCCTTGATTAGATTCCATCCATTTTTTCTTGTCTTGCCTTCTGATGCTTTGGAAAATAAGTTGACCCTCTCTTCTTTGTGGCAGCCCCTCAAATATTGAAATACTGCTATCATGTCCCCGCTATTCCTTCTTTTCTCTAGATTGGTCAAACCCATTTCCTGCAACCATTCATCATATGTTTTTGTTTCCAGGCCTTTAATCATCCTAGTTGCTCTTTTTTGCACTTTCTCCAAAGTCTCAACATCTTTTTTGTAATGTGGTGACCAAAACTGGATGCAGTATTCCAGGTGTGGCCTTACTAAGGCTTTATAAAGCGGTACTAATAGTTCTTGTGATTTGGATTCTATGTCTCTGTTTATACAACCAAGGATTGTATTAGCTTTTTTGGCTGCTGCCGCACACTGCTGGCTCATGTTTAAGTGATCATCCACTAGGACTCCAAGATCCCACTCACAGTTACTGTTTTCGAGACAGGTTTTGCCTAATCTGTACTTGTGCCTTTGGTTTTTCCTGTCTAGGTGTAAAACCTTGCTTTTCATGTTGTTGGATAGGGCCCATTGTTCAAGTCTGTCAAGATCTTTTTGGATCCTGAGCTTGTCTTCTGGGGTGTTGGCTATTCCTGCCAGCTTAGTGTCATCTGCACATTTGATGAGTTCCCCTTCTATTCTCTCATCTAAGTCATTTATGAAGATATTGAAGAGTACTGGCCCAAGACGGAACCTTGTGGAACCCTACTGCATTCTTCCCTCCATGTAGATGTAGTACCATTAAGGACGACTCATTTAGTACAGTTTGTCACAAATCCATCTGGTGGTGATGCTGTCTATCCCACATTTTTCTAGTTTACCAAGAAGTAGGTTGTGGTCTACTTTGTCGAATGCTTTGCTGAAGTCTAAGTATACTATGTTCACAGCATTTTGCTGGTCTACTAATTTAGTCACTTTGTCAAAGAATGAAATAAGATTGGTTTGGCGTGATCTGTTTTTCACAACCCTGTGCTGGCTACTAGTTATAACCTTATTTGTTTTTAGATGTTCACAGATGTTTTTGATTATTTTTTCCCCAGTATCTTCCCAGGTATTGATGTTAGGCTGATTAGTCTGTAGTTTCCTGGTTCTGTCCCCCCCCCTTTTTTTTTTGAAGATGGGAACCACATCAGCTCTTTTCCAATCCTTTGGTAGTTCCCTGGTGCTCCAGGATTTTTAAAAAATATGATACAATGGTTTTGAGATAACATCTGCCAGCTCCTTCAGAATGCTAGGATCTAATCCATCAGGTCATGGTGATTTCATCAAAGTCAGACAAGTGTTCTCTTATCATTTTCTTGCTTATTTTAATTTTTATTTCTAGTCTGTCTGTTACAGTTATGTTTTTGGTAGGTTGGGCTATAGTTCTTTTTTGCGTGAAGACTGATGCAAAGAATGAGTTAAGCAGCTCTGCTTTCTCTCTACTGCCTATTACTTCCTTGCCATCTTCTCTCTTTAGTGGACTGACTGTTTCCTTGACTTTTTTGTTTGTTTGTTATTTATATGTTGAAAGAAACTTTTTTATTATTATCTTTCACTTTTGTTGCAAGTCTTTGTTCATTCTGAGACTTTGCTTTCTGACTTCATCTTTGCAGATTCAGGCTATCTGCTGATATTCTGCCTTAGTTATGTGTCCCTATTTCAATTTTTTGTAGTTCTCCTTTTTGTCTTTCAATTTATCAGAGAGATATTTGTGCAACCATGCTGATTTCTTCTTGTATTTCTTTTTCAGTGGTATTGTGTTGGACTGGGATTTTATGATCATGTTTTTCAGTGTTTCTCACACTTCTTGAGTTATTTCCCTCTAAGGAATTTTATCCATGAAATTTTGCTTAGGCTCTCTTTATTTGTTAAAATCAGCTCTTTTAAAGTTTAAGACACTGGTTGGATTATATTCTACTCCTTGTGTTTGCATTATATTGAATTCCAATATGACACGGTCACTCTCACCCAAGGTTCCAGCAACTTCAACTCCCTCTATTACTTCTTCTCTATTAGAATGAATGCTACAAATTATTTCCAAAAGGAAGCACATAAAATAACAACACCCACAACAGCAAGTGTTATTATTACTGATATTACTTCCAACAAAATAACTGCAACATTTTATAAATGATGGACAGATGGATATATGGATAATGAGATACAAGGTTTATTTTCATCTTATTTATATATGATTTGGTGGTACACAAGGGCAATATAAGTGACATATGTTGCAAATGGCCATATGTGTATCTATATAAAATAGACAATCTTACTTGGTCTTACTAGGTTGACTCAGCCTTCCATCCTTCCGAGGTGGGTAAAATGAGGACCCAGATTGTTGGGGTCAATATGCTGACTCTGTGAACCGCTTAGAGAGGGCTGTAAAGCACTGTAAAGCGGTATATAAGTCTAAGTGCTATTGCTATTGCTATTTCCTCAAAAAAGATAATTTCAGTTATTAGTTTCAGTGAAACTAATTTAAATTCATTTTTAAAGCAAATGTCTCAATATGTTTAATCTTTTCAAGTTACTTTTGCTGATATACAGATTCTGAATCAATATTATTTAGATTGTCCTCTTAATCCCATTGAGATACTGATCTCAAATTAGAGCTGGCATTTGGATAACAGAGACATGTGATGTTCACAATGGCATTGAAACTGCACCTTACAAAAGACTTGCAAACAGAGTAAGTCCATTCACTTTTCCTGTTATCTTTCATATGTATAGCTTGAAGTTCAGTGCCCCTCTGAATTTTTTGAACTCAACAGAAGCATAATTTGGAGGATTTAATTTCTATGTAATGTGATTGTTTAAATAAAACACTGCACGTGCTACTGCTGGATCTAACGTGTTCAAGATTTCTCCCCCCTCTAGCAGCATGTTAAACTTATACAGTATCAAGCACAATAAAAGAAATATCAAAAGATATTGCTAAAGCCTCATATCCTCAAGTGTTCTAATTTTTTACTTGTTTTATAATCTCTAACAAAATGCTGTGGGGAAAGAGAACTCATAATGGACACATGTTCTTTCTCTTTGAGTGCCTCGGGTGGGGAGAACAATGACACAGAAAAGTCATAACCCAGACTTATGGTGTTTAGAATATGCTTATAATCATTCTGGAACGTAGCAGAAAGCTACATGATGGAGTTGCTAGTTCCATGCATTGATTCCTGGACCACATTATTGTCTCCTACTGCAGGAATGTGTTCTGTAACTGGCTGACCAACCGCACTCAGCGTGCATCTACATGGAGGGAAGTATGCAGTGGGGTACCCCAGGGCTCTGTTTTAGGCACAGTACTCTTCAACATATTCAGCAATAATTTGGATGAGGGGATAGATGGGGAAGTCATCAAATTTGCAGATGAGACCAAGCTTTCCAGAAGATAGGCCCAAGATACAGAAGGATCTGGACAGACTTGAACATTGGGCGCTATCTAACAAAAGGAAATTCAATGGTGAAAAAAGTAAGGTTCTACATTTAGGCAAGAAAAACAAAATGCACAGGTACAGTATATGTGGTACCTCGCTCAATAGTAGTAACTGTGAGAGGGATCTTGGAGTCCTTGTGGACAATCACTTAAATATGAGCCAGCAGTGTGCTGCACCTGCCAAAAAAGCCAACACAGTTCTAGGCTGCATAAACAAAGGGATAGAATCAAGATCACGTGAAGTGTTAATACCACTTTATAATGCCTTGGTAAGGCCATTCTTTGAATACTGCATCCAGTTTTGGTCACCATGATGTAAAAAAGATGTTGAGACTCTAGAAAGAGTGCAGAGAAGAGCAACAAAGATGATTATGGGGCTGGAGGCTAAAACATATGAAGAACGGTTGCAAGAACTGGGTATGACTAGTTTAATGAAAAAAAGGACTGGGGTGACATGATAGCAGTGTTCCAATATCTCAGGGGCTGCCACAAAGAAGAGGGAGTCAAGCTATTCTCCAAAGCACCAGAAGGCAGGACAAGAAACAATGGGTGGAAACTTATCAAGGAGAGAAGCAGCCTAGAACTAAGGAGAAATTTCCTGACAGTTAGAACAATTAATCAGTGGAACAACTTGCCTCCAGAAGTTGTAAATGCTCCAACACTGGAAGTTTTTAAGAAGAGATTGGATAACCATTTGTCTGAAGTGGTGTAGGGTTTCCTGCCTAAGCAGGGGGTTGGAATAGAAGACCTCCAAGGTCCCTTCCAACTCTGTTATTCTGTTATTCTGATCTAGATTTTCATTTTAAAAAAAAAAAAACAGTGGATGTTTATTGGTTCACTAATGCATATTTAAGTAAAATTAAATATGCATTAGTGAACCAGTAAACATCCAGTAAATTTAGAGAGGAACAACTGTTTGAAAACCCTCCTTCTTTTGATCTAAAATCAGGAGACATGGTACAACTCAATCAATCACGCAATCAATCACAGAAATGTTTCTGCATCCCATTCCTTTCCTTTCCTTCCCACTTCTCTGAGCTAACAATAGCAAAGATATGCAATGGGAAAAAAATATCCTCATCCGCACCTACGTGAAGGTAGACAATATATAAAGTGATTAAGCCTTTTAGTTACTAAGTTACATTCTTCCTCGGGCTATTTGTGCAAATTAAATTGAATGAATGAATGAATGAACGAATGAATGAATGAATAGCTCTTTCTGTCCATTCATGGTCAAATCCGGTAGTATCAGCCCTTTGAGGTAGACAGATCAGGAAGTAGACCTCATGAGAAATACTGGAAGACTGCTTTTCTGATATAAGCTATAATAGAATCTTGTAAGGCTGACAATTTTTCTCTGTTTCCCTTTTATACCCAAAAGAGTCAAGGAGGGCCAGTCTTGAGTTTATTCCTCACTCCCTCCTGTTTTTCCAGGAAACTTCTAAGCTGATGTTTTTCTGATGGCTGTAAATGGTTTTTTTTTCCAGAGTACCTCTGTATTCCTCTACAGGTAGCAGATGATGGAAAAGAGTTTTACCTGCTTTGATGTTGGCCTCTCATGGTCAGGACAGATAATCCTAGAATACCTAAACATACTTTGATCTGATCTCAGAGAGCTTTCAAAATAGGTTTAGCCTGAATCTGCCTCCAACTGAATCAGATTATTAAGGTTTGCCTTCTTGGTTTCAGGAATTTCCTCCAATTATATTGAGCTGCGATGAAAGATGTACTCCAACATCTGGAGTCACTAGATTGAGGGGAATTTTTTGAAATGCTATTAATGCTACAGCTATTCATAATATTGATGCTATGCCAAAATATGTCGGCTTTCTCTGACCGTGGCTTCGCTGTTTTTCTTCCTTGATCTCAGTATGTTTGAGCTTTTCTCTTGGTGGGGTTTTATTGTTCAAAGTAAGGTATTAGAAGATGCTCTTAAGTGGTGCTGCTTTGCTTCCTGCTACTCTGAAGCCACCCTGGCTGACCACACATCCCATTCTGAATAAAGCCCACTGGCAGGAGGTCACCCAACCTGACTTCCTTTGACCTGGAATCCAAGCATGGGAAGCCAGGGAAGTGGCAGATTGCTGGAGAGATTAAAAACTGGGCAACCCTCCCCTCCCCCACCCAAGTTCTTTCCTCCTTTGAAATCAGTTCCAAAAGCGAATTCCCTTTCATCAGCTTGAAGGAGAAATGCTACAGGGGGAAAAAAAATACAGGATGCTGATTGTGCATGAAGACTTGAAGAACAAGTTTGAGAACTGCTCGGCTTTCTAATGAGATGATTTCTCCCTTTCTAGAATTGAGACTACCTCTCTCATCTGGAAAAGTTTAGGCCTCATGTGAGAAAGGCAGGGCCGGGGGGGCACAGATGGGGCTTGATAGATGCTAAAAGAGAAGCATTACCTGCCGAAGTCACAGAGCAGCCACAATTATTACAGGTCTCTGGGTTCATTGTCAATTAGAGTGGCAGCTAAAGCAAGCAGCAGCTGTGACAGATGGCTGAGCTCCAGCAACGTTGCGGTCATGGGACCAGAGCCAATCCCAGTCCTTTCATTCTCCTTCCCTTTAAAAATAAATAAATAAATAAATAAAAACAAAAAATCTACATAGTCGTCAATTAGTCACACTGGAAAGAAAGACTGAAAAAGAGGGAGCGCCCTGTATTCCCAAAGTGAGGTGTTCCTCTGTTCTCCGTTCTCAGCTGGCGCTCTAAAAGTAAAAAAAAAAAAAGTTGATTTATTAATTATTTCAGCCCCCAAAACCATTTTATACTGATTTTTTTGTTTGGTGGGAATGTACAATATGCTTGTCACCTAATTACACCAATTTCAACCAAGTTGTTAGCATTTGATTAAGGAAATCACTCTAGACTCCAGGCTGCGCAAGAACTGAACTATTTTGCCTTTGATTAGCCTGAACAATTATGTATATATGGAAGTGGTCCTTGGGTATCTAATGCCTTGCCTATTCATGCCATTTTAAAACTTAAGGTCTAGCCTTACATACTCCCCAGATTTAGTAGACATTGTGATAAGTCTTACAGCACCCGTGAAGTTCAAGCATTAGAGATTTCTAGAGGATGCATTCACTCCAACACCAGCTTTACAGCTTTCATTGGCAGCAGATAAAGACAGTGAAGTGGCTATTATCAAGTGTTATGCAAATCATTCCTTGCAAGCTGGGGAATAGGGAAAGATCAAAATTACTGAGTGCTTCCCCTTTGTCATTTGAGACAATGCATAATGAAGTAGAATAATGGACCCACTGTCATGTAGGGGACTGAAAGGGGATGCAGATCTGTTCATCTGCACAGTTATTAGGTTTATTTGGCCTGTTTTTTAAAGATAAGGTAAGAAACAAGGTGGAGATAAATCCGTTCTGGAGGATCTCACACTACAAAGTGTAGTGGTTAGTGCACTAGAAAAGGCCTGGAGAAAAAGTTAAATTCCCACTCAGCTGTGAAGGGCATTAGGCTCCTTTTGGCTCAAAACCTAACCTTCTTTACAATATTCCTGAGGATTAGTCAATTGATATACTAGTTTGAATTTCAGACACAAAAGCAGGCTATAGCCAGTTTGGTTTAGTGGTTAAGGTGCTGCCCTAGAAACCTGAAGACGATGAGTTCTAATTCCGCTTTAGGCCTGTGACTTTGGGCCAGTCACTGTCTCTCAGCCCAAACCACCGCACAGGTTGTTGTTGTGGGGAAAATAGGGAGAAGAAGGAATATTATGTATGTTCACTGCCTTGAGTTATTATAAAAATAATAAAGGCAGGATAAATAAAAATAAATGTGACAAAAACATCAGCTTCTGTATATATCAGGGGTGTCAAACTCACATTGTCACGGCGTCGTCACGTGAAGTATCGGTACTTTTTTTCCCTTTCACTAAACCGGGCGTGGGCATGGCCTGCACGTAACGCATCCGGTCCTCGGGCAGGGAGTTTGACATATATTATCTGGCATATATTATAAAGACACACAAACCTCTGGGAAGAGACCTCACAGATGCTTCTTGTCCTCACCATTAAAATTAAATAAAAAATATCTCAGCCTACAGAACTACAGCAAATGGCTCCTTTCACAACCCCAATCATATTTTCTCTTCCCATGTATTAAACACAACAAAGCAGCAGAAGGATGCTAGCACTGTTCTTCTCCAATATTGCTGCTGCCCAGATTATGCTGGATTTACAGCTTTTTTAGCCTTCTCTTCTCTCTTTGGCACAGAGAGGGACAGAAGTTGAGTATAAAAAACACTAAACATAGTGATGACAGAGGCAGGACCTGTAGCTTCATCCAATTCACTTGTTCACACATCAGGCAAACATCCTTTCAGCTGGATCTTCAGCTATTTGTGATTGGAAGAAGCCTTCCCATTACTTGGTGAGCGGCTCTGGATCTGTTTATGAATTAAAGTGGCAGAATTTTTTTTCTTAAAAAAAATAAAGTTTTTGTTCCTTTTGATACTAATATCAGTGTGCTTCCCTCCCTGCAAAATTGGGAGGCATGGTTATCTAATTAGTAAGCTATGTGGCCAGGTGTGAGGGATGAAAACAAGATGGACATAATAAGGTCCTTCATACAAGTCCTGCCCTCTATTAACCTGTTGCACCCATTTAGACTACCTGTATCTGAGGTCTCTATGCAGTTCTAGACTTGTATGATCCCAGGACATCAGTCAATCATTCTGGCTCACCTGAAACTTCCATAAAATTAACCTATGTGCTGTCTCTCGCTCTGTGGAGCTTTTAGGTGGTTTGTGTCCCCTTCTGCAGAAGCAGCAAACTTTGTATGTTTCCTGACTCCTGGGCTAAAAGAAAAGTTCTGTGAGAGTTTTTCAATTAATTCTCCAAGGAGCTCTGAGTTTTTTGTCTATCACTAGCTTATGCACACAACATTCGCTGTGATGGTATGGGTATGGTTCAGAGGTGGGTTCCTGCCGGTTCAGACTGGCTCTATAGAACCGGTAGTGGGAATTTCCCCCCGCTTGCTGAACCAGCAGCGATGGCCAGCTGGACACGCCCCCAAACCGGCTCCCTCGGCAGCACCTTAGGCGCCGCCATCTTGTTTTTTTGCTTCTGTGCACGCGCAGAAGCTGTTTTTTTGCTTCTGCGCATGTGTAGAAGCTGTTTTTTGCTTCTGCGCACATGCAGAAGCTGTGTTTTGCTTCTGCGCATGTGCAGAAGCTGTTTTTTGCTTCTGCGCATGCGCAGAAGCTGGGTTTTTAGCACTGCGCATGCACGCGCGGGGTGCGTGGGGAAGCGAACCGGCAGCGAAGTAAGCCAGAACCCACCCCTGGTATGGTTAGAGCTGTGCTTAAATCTGCACAGCTCTTTTAATTTCTCATTTGATTATTGTTGTGGCTTACCCCCATCCCGTGCAGCTGCTCATGGATCCGGACAAACAAGAACAGTCCATAGGGTGGCAAGAGCGGTCTGTAGCGCCGGCACCAGAGTCCGAGACCGAAGAGGAAGCAGGGCCAGAGGACGATGCGCAATCAGGGCCTTCTGCACCTCCTCAGCAGGAGTTCAGTGACTCCAGTGAAGAGGAGGGGCCTCTGATTGATGCCAGAGCACGCAGGGCAGATAGCCGGCAAGAGTGGCTGTGTAGAAGGAGGTCTACTCGAAAGTAAGCTTGCCGGCAGAGATAGATTGACTCCAGTCCGGGCTCTTGGCCAACTCCAGCAAGTAATTGTATTTGATGGACTTAATGACCTGCTTGTGTCTTTCATATTTGGAATCCCGGCCAAAGTGTTCTGTGCTTGAAAACAAACACTTTGGCAAAGAATTAGTATTCACTTTAATACTAAGCAGTTATTAGTATTAAAGCCTTTTTTTTTTTAAAATAACAGTGTGTGTGTGTCGCTTTCTGGGGGTTTGCCGCGCTGGGTCACAACAATTATATGGAATGCCTATAAAGTAATATTGGGTGCTTCCAGATCATTGGCATCTGGAGATAAGATTTAGCTTAGAGGAGGGATGGGCAGCAAAAAAATTTTTTAACAAATAAGTAAATTAAGTCAGTGATTAAAGTGTAGGGGTTTTTGTGCTGCTTGGTCTTAAAGTGGCTGCTTTGGAGAGAATTTGATCTGGAAGCGCCTTCAGCCATCAACCACCTTCCATTGAGCAAGGAGGCAGAAATAGTGTTTTATTTATCCTCAGTGGAATAGGAACAGAATCCTGTGCATAATCAGGAGCCCTGCTTTATTGCAATCTCTGATCACATGGAGCTGCCGCCTCCCATTTAAGTGAACTCAAGCAGACAATCTTTTCAGGCCTTCGGTGCTGACATCAGATAGTCTAGGGATGAGCAGGTGCAAAGAGGGAGTCAGGGAAGGCCTCGCATGCATACATTCACCCACCCACTCCCGTCCTTTCACTCTTTCCCTAAGCAAGCTAATTACCTGCTTAGGGGGGCTAATTCTTGCTCTCAGAAGAAAAAGGCTTGTACTGTCAGCCCAATGCAAATGAGGGAAACGGTAAAAAAAAAAAAGAATTCAGAGATGATTAATTTTCCAAATGAAATGCACAACAAAATCAAGGGGGCATCCTTTAGAAATAGGAGACACACTGAAATTGAAGATTCTCTCTTGACTAGTATACTGTACATTTATAGAACACCAACGAACTTCTAAATAGACTCTTTCTATCCTGTTAGAAAATATGTGATTATTTGAAAAGTAGATTATTTGAAAATTAAAAGATTAGAGTCCTTGCTGTTCCCTGAGTTTGGTTGTTTCCTTGCAGAGGTTTCATTACCCAACTAGGTAACATCATCAGTCTTAGCAGTTCAATCATGAACTACATACATTCTCTTTTATCAGAATTAAAAGAGGAGGGAATTAATGTTATAAGTAACTTACTGAAAAGGATATTCTGAAGCTTAATTTTATTCTCTAATAAAACAAAAGGAGGAGAGAAAACAACCATGCTAAAATATCTCAGTGATCAGCTATCCACCTTCCATTCCAAACAGCTTCTTTGCATTGCAATAACTATGTCCTCTTTTGAAACATACTATAGGAGTCCAGTGCTGATTTCTTTCAAGGCCAAATAAGTTAACAGGGTCATAATTAATATGATAATGGTGGTGGCTTGAAGGCTATAAATAACAGAATAACGGAGTTGGAAGGGACCTCAGAGGTCTTCTAGTCCAACCCCCTGCTCAAGCAGGACACCCTATACTGTTCCAAACAAATGGTTGTTCAATCTCTTCTTTAAAACCTGCAGTGTTGGAGCACCCACAACTTCTGGAGGCAAGTCGTTCTACTGATTAATTGTTTAATCAGGAAATTTCTCCTTAGTGCTAGGCTGGTTCTCTCCTTGATTAGTGTCCATTCATTGCTTGTCCTGTTTTCAGGTGCTTTGGAGAATAAATTGACTTCCTCTTCCTTGTGGCAGCCCCTCAAATATTGCAACACTGTTATCATGTCACCCCTAGTCCTTCTTTTCATTAGACTAGCTATGCCCAATTCCAGCAAATGTTCTTCATAAGTTTTAGCCTCCAGTCCCCTAATCATCTTTGTTGCTGTTCTCTGCATTCTTTCTAGAGTCTAAACATCTTTTTTATATTGTGGCGATCAAAACTGGATGCAATATTCTGAGTGTGGTCTTACTAAAGCATTATAAAGTGGTATTAATACTTCACATGATCTTGATTACATCTCTCTGTTAATGCAGCCTAGAACTGTGTTGGCTTTTTTGGCAGCTGCAGTACACTGCTAACTCATATTTAAGTGATTGTCCACTAGGACTTTAAGATCTCTCTCGCAGTTACTGCTATTGAGCCAGGTACCACCTATTCTATACCTGCATTTGGTTTTTCTTGCCTAAATGTAGAACCTTATTTTTCTCACCATTGACTTTCATTTTGATATAGGACTCAATGTTCAAATCTGTCACGATTCTTCTGCATCTTGAGCCTATCTTTTGCAGTCTTGGCTATTCCTGCCAGCTTAGTGTTGTCTGCAAATTTGATGAGTTCCCCTTCTATTCCATCATATAAATCATTGATGAAGATATTGAAGAAATCTAACTTAGGAAAGTTCACTTTGCCTATAAACAGAAAACTCTTCATCTTTCTAGTGAAAGACAGTTAAGATGAGTGGGGAGAACCCACTGTAGGAAAACCGTTTTTTTAACAAAATAATAAAATGTTAAATAACAAAAACAATATCCTTGACTTGCGACCACAATTGAGTGAAAAATTTCTGTTGCCAAGCGAGACAGTTAAGTGAGTTTTGCCCCATTTTATGACCTTTCTTGCCACAGCTGTTATGTGAATCGCTGAAGTTGTAAAGTTAGTAAAACAGTTGTTAAGTGAATCTGGCTTCCCCATTGACTTTGCTTGTCAGAAGGTCACAAAAAGTGATCACATGACCCTGGGACACTGCTACCGTCATAAATATGAACCAATTGCCATGCATCTGCATTTTGATCTCATGACTATAGGGATGCTGAGATGGTTGTAGGGTTGGAAAATGATCATAAGTCACTTTTTTTTCAATGACATTGTAACTTTGAATAGTCGCTAAACAAATGGCTGTAGGTCGAGAACTACCTGTAGTAAAATGAAAGACGTTGGAAATAAGGAGACCATGTTGAAAGGACAGTGCATTGCTATTGAGAGGGGAAGGGATGACCATAAAAAAATAAGGCTGCCAGGCTAGTTGTAGGAGCTTGCAGGAAATGCAATTGCATTGAGCCACAAAAACATTAAGGTCCTGAAGCACAGAGATGGATTGCTGATGGCCAGGGGTGAGTGATCTGAGAACACAAAAATGAAGAGGTCTCCTTGCTTCAGGTGCGCCATCCCAAACACAGCTTTGTGTTCACCTGGCGCCTGTGGGTTTTTTTGGGCAGGCAGGTTCACCCTTCATTTAACACAGTTCCAACTAATAGATGGGGCCAACAGGGTTTCTAAGTAGACCAGTCCATCTGTAGGTAAACCTAGTTTCATATTAATTCACAGCTAATGAGATCTTTCACCGAAGCAAGTTTGTTTATTTATATCCCGCCTTTATTATTTTTACAAATAACTTAAGATGGCGAATGTATCCAACACACCTTCCTCCTCCTATTTTCACCTCAACAAACAATCTGATGAGGGAGTTGGACTGAGAGAGAGAGTCACCCAGCAAGCTTTCATGGCTAAGGTGGGACTAGAACTCACAGTCTCCTGTTTTCTAGCGTGGTGCGTTAACCACTAGACCAAACTGGCTCTGATGATGAAAGCAGTGCTGTTCTTTTCTCACACGCCATTTTGCCAATGCAAAGGACTGTAGCCTTTAAAGCAGGGTGCCTTTCCCTTTTCCTCTCCCAGCGCGTGCACACATGCTCACATTTTCTGCGAACCGGTTGTTAAAGTATGTGCAGCCCACCTCTAGAATGGGGATCTTCAAACCTGACCCCCCAGATTCTTTAATCTGGCCGTGACCTCCATTGTGAGGCTAGCTTTTCTGAACTTCCATTAAATACTGTCCTTTCACAAGGAGGGTTTTACTTCATGCAAAGAGAAACCCAAGTGCCAGGCAGCTGGTGAAAATGACTGATTCTTTCAACAGAGGAAAGAGTCGACACTCCGCTCCGTTGATTCTGTAGAGGTTGATAGCCAAAATGAAAAGGGTCTAGAGAAATACTTATTTTAATGGAATGTTTAATTAATTTAAAAGACTTTCTTTAATCAGCTTACTTAGATGGTTGACGCAGGAACCAAAGGAGAGGAGGAGCTTGTCCTGATAGAAGCCACTCTCTCTGCTATACCAAACACATTTTTTGTGTGGTTTTTCAGTTAAGAGCAATCTGATTCCAGGACAGTTATTTCTAATTCATCTTGGTGTAAACAAGAAAATAATCTAGCCTGTTAGTAACCTTTTCATGTTTCTATTTAATTCTACTCGTATGTTTGTTCCTGGCCTGCATAGATATTTTATGCAACAGTGCACATGTGCGCTACTTGAGTCTTTGTTCTTTTTAAATATATTCTTATAACTCAGTAAAAAAGCACTTACAGTTTTCCAACAGAAAAAAATATATAAAAGAAATCTGTTATGTTTGTGCTTTTCATTTAACATTGGTTGGGACATCTGCCAAGCTAATACAGGCACTTCTCCGCACCCTGAAAAACCCAATTAGGGACCGTTGTGAGTTTGATTATCAGTCAGAAACATGCATACAGAATTATTCTTCAGAGACCTACTGAGAGCAATGATAAAGCAGCAGACAGCTGAATTATAGAGTCTGTCAGTAACCGCGCTACAGTTTTACATTTGCTTCATAAAGGATGACTAACGAAATCTCTAAGATGTAATTTGGTACCCACTGGTACTGTACTTCATTATGCCAGATATTGTTCTGACTCTACTGAAGAGGCTGGTGAGTGTTTTATGACATTATATTGTGTACAAATATAAACTGCCAGGTTAAAAGTTAAACCTACATTGCCTGTGCACATTGAATACAACATTCAACCAAATTTGTGGTATTATTTTTATTATTATTAATACTGCTATTATATCACATACCCAAGGAACACAGTGATTGAAGTTCTTTGATCTCTGAGAACCTGAAGATAAGAAAAGGATTCCGTTGAGAATTGTATGGAAAACAAGGGAGAGGAGGAGAAAGAAGGTAGGTTTGCATTTTTAAAAAACATCAATATCAACATCCCACTTTCCCTTGGGTTTTTCCTTTATTTATATAGCTTATGAGCTACCCTATAGGGTGAGGAACATAATGACAGAAGCATTAACAAATATAAAATAAAGTAAAGTAAAAAACACACCACAGTTAAAACAGAATAAACATGCAGTAGAACAGCACAGACAGAATATTCAATAACAGATCAAGGCAACACATACTCAAGAGTTATTGAGCAAGTAACTGTGGAGATTAAAAGTAGTTTTAAAAAATACAATTGTGCAGTAAAATAAATATAAACAAGAGGTTTCAATTGTTGGCAGTATGCCCACAAGACTGAATGAATCAATTGCTCAAAATATAGATATTTTGAACCAAGAAACCAGACTGTGGCAAGCCTAAGGGTATTCTGCAAATGGAAGATACCATTGAAATGCTGAGTTTTCTAGTGATCCACCATTGAATCTCATTGTTTATTTGGAAAAGGATTTATGACAATGATCTTAGGACATGTGTCGAAAAATATGGGGATATCGTCCACTCTGATCGTGCCTGTTGGGGATAATCAATTGACGGTAAGTTATCCTAGAAAATTTGATCAGCGAGGAAGTATTTGGTGTCTTCCTGAAAGGAATCTCAGCTCCACATGAAGAAAGGAAAATATGAAGAGTGAATCCTATGACAGCAGAATAGGAAGCAGCTGTTCCTGCTTAGATATATTGGGTACTGGTCAGAGGTGAAATTCAAAATTTTTCCCTACCGGTTCTGTGAGCGTGGCTTGGTGGGCGTGGCAGGGGAAGGATATTGCAAAATCTCCATTCCCACCACACTCTGGGGCCAGCCAGAGGTGGTATTTGCCGGTTCTCCGAACTACTCAAAATTTACGCTACCGGTTCTCCAGAACCTGTCAGAACCTGCTGAATTTCAACCCTGGTACTGGTCAATGATTACTCTGTGATGCACTTGATATGCTTTTGCAAATAATGAATTATGGTAGTCCTCATTTAGCAACTACCTCATTTAGTGGCCATTCACAGTTGCAGCAATGATGAAAAAGTAAATTTGTGACCAATCCTCACAATTTCAACCTTTGCAGGTTATAAAAAGAAAGCTGAAACAGCTTCATTCACACAGTTGCCATTTCCCTTAGCGACCACTTTGTGGTCCCAATTATTGGTCCCAATTTTGATGCAAAATGAGCACTACCTGTGTGTGTGTGTGTGTGTGTGTGTGTGTGTGTGTGTGTGTGTGTGTGTGTGTGTGTAGTTAGCTCTCCTGGCACTAGAAGCTGTTTTTATTATAACTGAAATTCAAATTTGTATTAAGCCCTGCTCATTTAGAGGAAACAGATAAACGTTTGAAGATTAACTATGCCACATTTTTAATCTCAGCATCACCTCAGTTTTATGCAATGATATTTAATATTCTTAATGCACCAGGCCAGCTTTCTTATAAAGGGGAAGGGAAGGTCATATTCCATGACATGTTTGATGGCAATTGTCAACTGTTATAAATAATAAGTCACTTCAAAGGTTTTACAAATAAATGACAGAAAGGGTAGGTATTACATTGTAAAAATGACTTTATGGGATCTTACGCATTACTGGGTCAAGGAATAGCTGCTGTGTATTTTCTATTTCTTATTTCACTGAGATGCTGCATTTTGAACTGATGCTGAGGATTCCTTAAGCATAAGTTCATCTATCAGAGGCCTAACTAGATACAAGAATAATTGTGTAAATATCATTAACAGATACTTTTAAATAATATAAATAACACCTATGGAAAAAGCAAACTCAAGACCATGATGAAGAAGACTTCAAATATTTTTCTCTCCGTCTAGTCTAGTGAAACGATTGCCTTTTAAAAAATAGGTGTATTTCAAGAGAAGCTGAAATGTTGTTTTGACAGATCTACAAGTAGAGAAAGAGTTAAGTTTCCTTCCCGTATTCAAACATCTCCATGGCTGCTATTTATGTAACAACCACAAAGAACGGTGTGCATATTAATTGCAATCATCTCTGATTTGGCTGTTAATAATTCCTTATTTTGAACGTGGCTTACTCCCAGGTAGTATGGGATTTCTGATTATATCTTCATGGAACTAGAACTAAGTTGACGCAACATTCCCATAGCTAAATAAAATGGGAGAAAGAGACCAGGGTAATACAATTGTGTTTGCCTAGAAGCAATAAACAATATATTAACAGCTTTCTAGAGATTGAGGGCAACAAATGAGAAGTGTTCTGCCCCAGCTACCAACCACCAAGAATGCAACACACACAAACTTCAAACACACTGTTGGTTTACTACTGAAGGTCTACTAATTAACGTCTTAGTAGCCGTTTTAAATAAACATACATTTAAAGTAGTCTTTTTTTTGAACACTGGCTGTTAATTTAACTTCATTAACAGCCAGCAAGAGTTCAAGAGATAATTGTCTCACTTATGAAGAAACAAGCTTGCAGATAAGAGCAGAGCTTATGGTAGTTGGCAAAACTCCCAGAAATAAATGTGCAGAAAAAAGTCACGAGCTAGAACAAAGGCCGAACGTTCGAACGTTGATGCAAAACACAATAATTAATCACGAACGTTGTTTCCTGCAATGTGATGGCGCGTGGTCATGACTTAAATAGGCGAAAGCTAGAACAAAGGCCGAACGTTGTTTCCTGCAATGTGATTGCGCATGGTCATGACTTAAATAGGCTAAGGGTGTGGCCAATTAGCCCAAAGCCTTACTCCCGAGGAGACCTCCTCCTGAGTAACCATTCTTGCCTCTTGGCAGCTCTGCGTGCCCGTGCATTCAGAATAGGCTCCTCCTCTTCTTCCTCGTCAGTGATGGGAGCCTCTGGAGGTTCTGAAGGCCCTGGCTGCATCTCTCCCTCTGGCACCGAATCCACACCAACCTCCTCACTGTCCGACTCGGGTATCAGCTGCACAGGCCGCCGGTGCATCACCACCACAGCCTCTTCGCTGTCGGAGTCCGCAACCAGCTGCACGGGTTGCCGGCGGGCCACAACAAGACTTGTTGTGGGCAAAAGTTCCTGGTAACTTCTGCCCACTTCTCATCCTGGGAGGGAAAACTAGAGCAGACCCTTAAAGGTGACTTCTGGATATTTACATATGAACATTTGAGAAAAGATGTTCCTTCAGATACTTGGCTTCAAAGTGTGAAGGCCCTTATAAGTTACTATCAACACCTTGAATCGGCAGTTTTGGACCTCTGTCCTGCTGTCCAGTAGGGGGGGAAAAGCACAAATCTAGAGTGTGTCTTGCCCCATGTGTTGGGAAAGTGTCACTGACACACGTTGTCATGGCTGCCGCACCAGTGGGGAGCAAGAAGATTGTGGCCAAGATGAATCCTTTCTCTCTCTATACTTCCTAAAATCAAGAACTTTTCCAAATATTGTAGTCCTGGCGGGAATATTGAGATCTTGCGATCATCATTCTGGCGTCTAGACCAACAGGCTCAGAATTTCCTTTGTCAATTCAGGCAGGGAGGTTTGCATTCAGTGCACCCACATTGCCCGTACCATATATCAGTATCTACAAGTGTTTAAAATCAGTGCTTGATTTTAGGAAGTATGGAGAGAGAAAGGATTCCTATTGACCACAATCTTCTTGCTCCCCATTGGTGTGGCGCAAAGGAGCAGGAGGTGCAGTTGGGCCACACAGTACTCCTCTGAGCCTTCTTACCCAGATCTCAGTTTTGCAAAGCAAATAGACACAAATGATAAAAAGGAGAACTCTTGTAATTCCCCAGCCAAGCATTTTATATCAACAGGCCAGAAAGTGGCCAGTAAGGATCCCACAGCTTGTCTTTACAAGGGACTAACTCAAAGAAGAGTGTTTTCTTCTCCTTCTCTGAGCACCTAACCCTTCTCCCTAACTGTAACATTACAAGGAAACTCTCCCAAGCACATGGATTTGATCAGAGATAGAAAAGAAATTATGTATTTGCCTTATTCCATCTCTCTCCAAATGGCAATCCTCTTTGAGACCGGGACATTGCTGAGACATTGGCCACAGTAATATTCATCTATGCCTGCAGAGCTATACACAGATTTTCTTTACTCTTTTGCATTGGAGTTATTTTTAAGTTTTGGACTGCATCATGCGCTTCTCTCTTTCCAACTTACAAATAATGGAACATTATAAGTAATATTTATTAAAAATAATCACTTCCAGGGAGAATATGCACAGATATGTGCATAGCTATGTGTCTAAATATTTTTATGCCCAATTGCCAAGCCACATATTTCAAGATAATGTAGGCTTTCAAAATGTTTCTTTTTAAATTCAGAGAACTGTCCAGTCAGTAAAACCATCTGTCATTTCCTCCTCTTTTCTAATCAGAAACATACATGTTTCAAAGCACTAAGAACTTATTCTGAGCATAAGGAAAATCCCTGACTCACTCATCCATAAATAATAGCAAGCATTCATAAGAGTTGTGATGTAAACTCAAAGACACTGGAAGGTAAATCTTAAAAACTTCATTGCCAATGAAGACACACTGATGTAATAGGCAGAACTGGTCCCACAACATACAGTTTGAGACAGTTATGATTGCTCTCTAGTTACAGCAAGTATGTTGCCATTTTGAAAGTAACTCCAAATTTTTATGTTCTTACAAGGCCAGGGATGTTTGAGACCTGATTCACATCTGCTTATAACTGCTGCAAAGATTGGTTGTGGTGGTGCTTTTTTGGGGTGGTGTTTTTTTTTTTTAAGATACTGTGGTTCTGTTTCATCCATTGGAAGGAACACCTGGCTCATACTTCTTACTCCTGAGCTTTGTGTCTTGTAAAAAATTTTTTAGCCTGACAGCTTTACAGTCCCAATTCAGCCGTTAGCTGGGGTGAACTTGAGTTTTGAAGGTTTCCTCCTTCTCTCCAGCACCAAGGAGCCTCACTATAGAAATGCCAGACTGTCTAGGTTCAACTCTCCTCCTTGCCTCTTCCGTTTGTTTGAATATAAATATTTTTTGTTGTTGTTGAAGCACCATTAGTAGCTTTAATGTTGGACAAAAATTTGTTCCTTGTTCTCAGCATTTCAAGTTAGCAGCTGAAGACAGTCACAGACTGCCTTCAAAGTGTTTCTGAGAGTCATAATATTCAGACTGGAATTCAGACATCCAAGAAATTTTGAGCTGCCCCAAATCCTGCCACACCTCTTCTTGAATCAGGATGAAGGAACTTGTTTTAGATATCAGAAAAGGGAAGAGAGAAAAATGCTTCTATTTAAATAGTGGTAGCAACGTTTTTGAAATGTTAGCACCAGCAAGGGTTGCCTACCATCTATGTTAGACTTCTACTCCCATTATTATCATTTGATAAAAATGCAAGTAAACATCCAACAGGTATGATAGGCATCAGGTTGAAGAAGGTTGAACCAACATATTACCCAGCTACCGTAGATAAAACCATATTGATTACATAGCAGTAGAAATAAAAGAGTCAATACCTTTTAATGACAACAACCTTGGAATGTTAGCCACCAAGTTCAAAATTAAAACAGAAGCATGGGAGGAAGCTGAGGATGAGGTTCCACACATTAAGAGGTTGTGCTTAAGTAGATGGGCCAATGCTGGAACATCTTCCTCTCCTATCCTTTCTGCACGCCTGTTCTTTGAACTCTAGAAGGAAATTTACTACCTGTGTTTCCCCGAAAATAAGACTGGGTCTTTTGGGCCTCAAAATATGCACCAGGGCTTATTTTTTTGGGGGGGGGGAGTCTTATTTTTTTCCATGTACAGGAGGCCCACTTCTTCTGCTTGCTTGGGTGGAGCAGGAGACTCTTAAGTAGGGCTTATTTTGGGGGTAAGGCTTATATTTTGTGCACATGCAAAACATGCTAGGGCTTATTTTTGTGATAGGTCTTATTTTCAGGGAAACAGGGTACATGACAGACACTTTCAAGTGACCATCATTTCTTTTCTTCCGGCTCTTCTGATTCCCCTTAAACACAGGCTGATTCGGGCTAATTCGGGCTGTTTTGACCATTAGCAGACTCTAGGATATGATGAGCAAGGAAAAGTTGACAGTAGGTCTTTGACTTACTGTCAAACCATTTGAAACAGCACTGAAAAAAGTGACTTACAACCCATCCTCTCAGTTCTGAGTATTGTGGCATCCCTACAGTCATGTGATCAAAATTTTGGCGCTTGGCAACCTCGTGTATTTACAACAGTTGCAGTATCCCGGGGTCACATGATCACCATTTGCGACCTTCCCAGCAGCTTCCAAGCAAAATCAATGGGGGGAAGCCAGATTTGCTTAACAATTATGTGATTCACTTAAGTGCAGTAATTTGTTTAACAACCTTTGGCAAAACAAAGGTTGTAAAATCAGGCTCAACTCACTTAATCACCTTGCTTAGCATTGGAAATTTGGTCCCAATCGCGGTCATAAGTCAAGGACTACCTGTATAGGTTTGCCAAGTCTGTACAGGTTTGCACAAATCTGGCAGCTGATCAACATTTGCCTTTCCTGGCAAATAGAGGAAGAACAGAAACCTCTCTTCCAGTCAAGGTGTTCTTGATGGTGCCTTGTCTTGCTCTCTGAATTTCTTACCCAATGTACATTTCTTCCCATCTGAATGTGTCTCACCATGATGATGTACTCTCATGGATTTCCAAGCCCCCCCCCCCATACACAGTATTGCCAGGCTTCCCCGCATCATAAGAGCAGATCACCCCTTGAAAGGCAAGACATCATAAGCACATACATCATAAGCACAACTTGAAACAGTGCTTTCTCCTTAGGAGGTAGAATGCCAAATAAGAAATTACCATCATTTGAAGGACCAGTTAACAATGTCACATGGTCAGTGGTAGAGTTTGAACTCATCCCACTATTAGGACAGCACTCCACTTGGAAACAGACATGAACTCCAGGCCCAGACAAGATAACTCCTTCTTGCTTAAAAGTCTGTGCTGACCAATTGGCCCCCATCTTCACCCGAATCTTCAATAAATCACTAGAGATGTGCTATGTTCCTTCTTGCTTCAAACACTCTACTATCATCCCAGTGCCGAAGAAGCCCACCATCAAGGAACTGAACGACTAGACCAGTTGCTCTAACATCTGTAGTTATGAAAACCTTTGAAAGGCTAGTGCTGTCCCACTTGAAAACCATCACGGATCCACTGTTAGACCCCTTGCAATTTGCATACCGAGCAAACAGATCAACAGATGATGCTGTTAATATGGCTCTGCACTACATCCTACAACATCTTGAATCTCCGAAGACCTACGCAAGGGTCCTCTTTGTAGACTATAGTTCAGCATTCAATACCATCATTCCAGACACTCTTCTAACTAAGCTAAACCAGCTAGCAGTACATGAACACACTTGTAAGTGGATCATAAGCTTACTAACAAACAGGAAGCAGCAGGTGAAGATAAGCAGAATCACATCAGATACCTGTACAATTAGCACAGGGGGCCCACAAGGATGTGTGCTCTCTCCACGTCTCTCTCTATACCAATGA
>QLTV01001698.1:4117454-4128446 GCA_003457575.1 Thermophis baileyi
TCTCACAAATGACTGTATGACTGTAACTTTGTTGCTTGTATCCTTACAATTTATATTGACTGGTTCCTACTATGATTTGATTGCTTATTTGTACCCGGACTATCATTAAGTGTTGTACCTTATGATTCTTGATGAACTTATCTTTTCTTTTATGTACACTGAGAGCATATGCACCAAGACAAATTCCTTGTGTGTCCAATCACACTTGGCCAATAAAAAATTCTATTCTATTCTATTCTAACATGACTGGAAACAGATTGCCTAGATGCTGTCGAGAGCTACCATCTAAAATTAGGTTTAGAGTTGGGAGTACGCAGAACAACAACAAAAAAGATTTCAGCCTGCTTCTGTTACCTCTAACAAATGACCCTAAGTTGGAGAGAGAGAGAGAGAGAGAGAGAGAGAGAGAGAGAGAGAGAGAGAGAGAGAGAGAGAGAGAGAGAAAGAAGTTTATGGATGACTTAACTCAACAGCTGCAGCTGCACTTTAATTCCTGTGAGGAAGATAATATATCTGCAATGCATTTGCAGGAAGTTAGAAATTAGAAGCACAAAGCAAACTAAAGCAAAAATTAGGAACTGCTTTGAATAACAGAACGTCATGTCTATTGATGTTACATATCCAGGCCAATATTCTATGGAAAGGAGTGCTCAAAATGGTCAGCCCTGAGACCGTTTTCAGTGCAACAATAAAATCTGGAATAGTTGAGGAATGGAGAGCAAGGAGCTTGGTGAAGGGATTGGCTTTTAAAAAAAGGTGTCTCTGTGTGTTTATTGAAAAGACAACTCTTTGCAAGAGGCATTTAAAAACAAGAAGACATTTGTGCCCATCATGGCCCTCTTGCTCACTTAGAAGGGTATCCAGGGGTGCCATAGCCCGTGATGTCTAGCATGGTAGGGATTTTTTGCTCAACTACAAATGATCTGTATGGTTTAAACGGGGGCTGCAAGGATCTGAATTGATGATCAGCTTAAATATTGCTTTAAGTTGGCACTGGCGAATTACCGATTAATTATCCAGTTGTGTTGCAGTGCTTTTAAATCATGGACGTGCATATAGCATATACGGTAAGCTGATTGAGAGAAAACCCTGTCATAAAGTCTCAGGTTTTACAGAACCCTTCTGTCACACTCGTCAATGACAGTCTAAGTAAGAGGGTCACTGGAGTGGCTGGCCCCGTTAATTTTTTTTCTCCAGATATGCTATACATATTCATCTTATCCTGCTGCTTGCCTGTCACCTCAGAGAAACGCCATATCCTCAGTTATAATTTAAAAAATGAACTCAAGCCTGGGGGATTTGAAGGCAAAGATATCAGAATTATGTTTCTAGGGCTCTTACAAAATATTGGCATCAGCAGTTATTTGGCCATGTGATTGCTTAAATACAGCTTTGTCTTATAGGTGGCAGGTTCCCTCGGCTGTCATGCAATTACAGAAGTATAAAAAAAAGCAGAAATACAGGAAGCATGCTGCAGAGGTTTGACACAACAAGGCTTTGCGATGCAGAGAAAGGAAGCAGAGAAGCGAGGAGACACCTTTAATAAATGTAGAAGAAGGCTACGAAAAAAATCCCACTGTATTTTTAAAATAAAAAGTGCTCAGTTTTATCAAGCCACTTGATTCTAAGAATAGTAATACCAGGTTATAGAGGTTGTTGAAATGTGTGTGTGTGTGTTTGCCTTTGAATCAGCTTGCAACTATTCTGTGTAATATGTTTTCTTGACATCAGTTTAAGAAGAATTTTGCCACTGCTTTCTCCCCAGGGGCTCAGAGAGACTGAGTGATGCAAGGTCACCCAGCGGGACTTGTGCCTAAGGCAGGTCTAGTACTTTGTCTCCCTGGTGCAACCCTGGTGCAACCTGGTGCCCTAACCACTACAACCAAACTGGCTTTCAAATAGTAGCAGAGATATGATCAATAATCTATCATTCATAGGTGTTCACGGGGTGGGTGGGATTAAAAAAAAAATCAAGATGATGTTGCAGTGCAATTAAAAAGAGGCAAGTCATCAACTGCATATTGTTGGCCACATCCTTGAATGTTTGACCTTCTTAGTGTTAAATGGTAAGAAAAAGCAAGTTCGTCAAAGAAAAAAAAAGCTTTGATATTTTATTGGATGTGAGGGAACATGTATTTTACCATTTGTGATCTATAGCTTGTTAAGTCCTGGCTCTGCTGCAATTTTTTTTTTTCATCTGGAAATTCCCCTGATTTGAATAGATCATATTTCCTGGCACTTGGCTCTGCTGAATTTTTTTTTTCATCTGGAAATTCCCCTGATTTGAATAGATCATATTTCCTGGCACTTGGGCTTTTCATCTGGAATACCAATGTCTCTCTAAAAACAACTATAAACAGTCTTAGGTAATCCTAAATCTCTATATTTCATGATGATTGTTTAAATTACTTCTGGGTTCTTTAGATACTCAAATTATCTCTTTTGCCCAGGTGTTATAATCTTTATTTGAATTAATTCAGAAAAATCAAGAACTGAGATAACAGAGATAAGAAGCACATCAGTTCACATTCCTACAGATGTCAGTGTTCTCTCTCATTTTTAGAAACCAATTTCATTAAAATCTCGTGGAATGCAAAAGACTATGGTAACAAAAGTTCAAATCACAGGGGAGAGAGCAGTTTTCCCTGTACAACTTCAAGGATACAGCTGTGACCTAGCTAACTATCAGTAGATGAAAATCTTTATGAGATTCTTTCTCCTTGAGAGCACACAGGCCATATGCAAAAAGCTCTACAATGTCAAAGTTCTTGCAGGACACACTTTGGATGACACACTCAACTTAGTTGTGGTCTTATCGCTCCTAAATAATGCAGTGATCCCCAATGCATGCATTAAAACATTTATATCACCCCCATCATGTATGTTGTATAAATATTTATCATAATAAATTATTAAAGGGTTCACATGAATATTGATTATTATTGCTGCACAATGGCCTTTGTGTGTTATATAAACACACACACACACACACATCAGCTCTACATGGTCACAATCTTTGGATTCATTTTTTAGTGAACATTTCTAATGACAACTGATGGAACTACTGTAAAGTTAAACAGTTTGAAGACTGCAGTGCGTATGCACGGCAGGCTATAAAGACATGCATTTTTTAGCAAATATAGGCTGTAATTCCATTATTTATAACCACTACTGCATATATTCTAGACCCAACTCCTATGTGTATGTTTTGCTCATTTACTCTGTCTATTATCGAGGTTGACAGAAATATGGAAAAATAGCAGTTATTACGGGAAAACAAAGTAGAGGTTTCTGTCAAGCTGTCTTCTTATTCCTAAAGATACAGAATTGTAGATTAAGGAATTTATATAAGATGGAACTGGATTTTTTCCCCCTCTGCCTGCATTTCCTCTTTACAATTGCTTTAAGGTCACTGTTATTAAAAAGAAAGAAATGTACTACTGTTGTTCTGTATTTTAGTACAAGAAAAAGGTGACATGTTCCTAAATATTTTCCCTTTCACCCTGTTCATCCCGCTCTCTTATTCAGTTTTCTCCCTCTCTCATTCTCTTGTCCCCTGTTGGTCTTTCTCTTTTCTCTCCATTTTTCTTTTTCTCCTTGTCAGCTTTCAGCTGAAACCTTGAAAAGAAGAATGAGAAGGAAAGAGAGGGCAAAAGAGCACTAGAGATAAGCAAGAAAACATACACAGAAGCTCAGATACTCAGCTATGGAATCCACACTTTTCTTGCCCGCCATGACAAATTTCTATTTTTCTATCTTGTTTTCAGTCTGGCTAATTTTCTTTTGGAAAAAAAAAATCTCTTGGTGATATTTTTGAGCTTACTCTATTGCTTCAAGGGGGTGGAGAAAGTTGTTATTGATAGTATTGTTTTCTGTTACACATCTTTCCGTTTATTCCCAGGTTGCCTCCATTTTTCAGCTTGGAAGAACTCAAGGGGAGACATTCCCTTAGGATACCTATTCCCTAGAAAGCAGTGGAAGTTGAGGAAGCTGCAGGATATTGTAGAAATTACTGTAGAGTGAAAGATGTTCAACCGCTCATCACTAAAGATGTTCAAGAATTTCACCAAATGCTCATGAGCTGCGGTGGCGCAGTGGTTAGAGTGCAGTACTGCAGGCTACTTCTGCTGACTGCTAGCTGCAGTTCGGCAGTTCAAATCTCACCGGCTCAAGGTTGACTCAGCCTTCCATCCTTCCGAAGTGGGTAAAATGAGGACCCAGATTGTTGGGGGCAATATGCTGACTCTGTGAACCGCTTAGAGAGGGCTGTAAAGCACTGTAAAGCGGTATATAAGTCTAAGTGCTATTGCTATTGCTATTGCTCATGGGAATTTTATCAATAATCCATTTTCTTTCATAAAACAAATGAAAGCAAATCTTCTTTCCCCAGGTTGAGCAAGAATTGGCAGAAACAGATGCAGGAGAATGTTATATTTGGATCTACTGTTATAAGGGGGAAAATAATCTACCGTAATTGCTGTATTCTGTTGGTTGGCCTCTGAGCTTATACTGTCCATCTGACCCAAATAATCTTCTCTCTCATTATCCAGCCATGATGTAGAGAGCAAGAGAGAGGAGGGGAAGAAGGAGAGGCATTTAAGCTCTGATGGCAGAAAATGATTTAGAGGCCATGAGGAGGCAACAGAATGAACAGAAGCAGCAGTATCATCGCCACCTGAACAGAGTTAGAGACAATTCTGATTCAGAACGTATTATCCAGGTTTTGCAAACTCTTTCCACTAGTTAACACCCTACAACATGGGTGACAAACTCGCGGTATCACGTTGCCATCATGTGACATTTCGCGATGTTTTTTCTTGCGGAGCTGGGGTGGGCGTGGCCTATGCGTGCAGGCCCCGCAGGCCGCCAGCTTGACACCCCTGCGCCTACAATAATACATTTGCAGGAAACATGCCCTACAAATAACAGCTTCCTCCTATATTCCAGTCCTCTTCCATTGTGCTATGCGCAGAGTAAGATTAACTGCATTGGGCATATTTGTGTCAGGATCATACTGATTAATTTAATATCCTGATTGGAATAGCAGCAAAGCTGTAATGGCTGTTACTTTCTCTGGAAAGCAGCTCAGGGAAGGTGATAATGAGATTAACATTTGGAAGACCTGATCTGCGTTGTGCTGTATTTAATTGTAACTTTGACACCACGTCATATTCATTACAGACTCGGCAGGGAGGTCACTGTCTGTTACCTGTGGAAACTATCACATTAGTTTGTAATAGATACCATTTGCCAAGTTGTTATTTTTAAAATGTACAACAAGTGTGACAAACTACTGTTAAATTCTGTAGTTTTTAAATACGGTTTGGTTTCATAGCGTTCTGGCAGAATACATAACCAAAGGAATACTCAGAAACAATTCTCATTCATTAACTTCTTTTTAATGAATGGAAATGTCTCACATGCGTCCCATTCAAAGAAGCTTGCAAGACATACCTTAAAGAAAAGATAACATTCATCTATGTGCTTCTTGACATAAAATGTTAACATGTTAGCAAAGGCCAGATTGGAATTCAAGTCTTGAAACTCACTTCCTGAATAAATCAGTAGTGAGATAAACATACATCAAGTGCAAGGGTCCAATTGTTCATTGCGTCTGCTATTATTTAAAAAGCAAAGGAATCTCAGGGGAAAGAAAAATTAAAAAAAATTCTTCTGAGTTTCAAATTGGAGGTGGACATACAGACAGATTCAACCGAAGTGTCAACTGGGAAACTGTTCATATTTTAGATCAAATTAAATCCCAAAATGCTAGGTGATTTCTAGAAGCCGGTATTCAGACAAATAAGCCATCAATAGATACATAGAGATAAATCCCATTTGCATGCCATTGAAAAGATACCATCAAAAGCCTAGGAGGGAAACAAATAATCTAGGATGCTTCTCTTTCAGCAGCCGACACTTAAATAACAGGAAATAGTACCAGGTAAATGGCTAGGAAGTAATCAAGGAACCATCAAGTGAAGAACCTATATCTCCACAAAGCCTGGCAGGACAAAGACTGGCAATACAGGTATAAACAGGCAGCAAACTCCCCACTCCTTTGTATGATGATGTTGATAGCCTGGCAACATTGGCAAGGAAACAACAAACTCAGAGAGTACCAAGAACCCACAGTTCAGCTGAGCTACAGATTTTAGCTCAATAATAAAATTGAGACCAGGAACTTGGTTGTTAAGTGAAGTGGTTGCTAAGTGAAACTGACACTGTGCTTGCAATCTCACTCCAGCTTCCCTTTCTTTACAGACCTGCAAAGATTGTAAATGCAAGGATTGGTTGCAAAGTTATGTTTTCATCACCATTGTAACTGCAAATGAGTATGATTTCTTCTATTAAAACAAGGGATGCTTTGTCTGTGAAACAAGAATTCAAACTGCTTTATGCTATTTTTTTTCTTCTTCCTAGCATTTTCCCATAAGCTCAGGGTCTGCTTTTTTTCAGATCAACTGATTGTTGATCCATTGGTTGAACAGAAACTGACCGACCGGCTTATCATCCAAGCCTAATGTCGCAGTTTGAGAAGGAGTGATTGGCCCAAAGTCACCCAGCCGTCTTTCATGCCTAAGGTGGGACTAGACCTCGCAGCGTCCCAATTTCTAGGCCAGCATCTTAAACACAAGACCAAACGGTGCTATCAAAATAAGACTATAATATAGACCATAAAAAACTTACTGAAGAATTTTTATTTTAAATCTGATTGTTGACCCTGCATGTAGATAATACCCAAAATACCCGATATGTACATTGTATCAGGGGTGGGTTCTACCGAAAATTCCAAAAAAATTCCTCCAAAAAAGCCAAAAACAAGATGGCGGCGCATGCGCAGTGCCGGCAACTCGGCTTCTGCGCATGCGCAGAAGGAAAAAAAATTCCCCCCCAAAAAATTCCAAAAAAATAAATAAATCCTCCCAAAAAGATGGCAGCATCCATGGACCGGCACCGACTGAACCGGCTCCATGACATCACCAGCGGATTGCTACCGGTCTGGGCGAACCGGTCCGAACTGGTCCAAACCCACCTCTGCATTGTATGCGTGTATCCAAAGAGACAACATAGTAGCCTACAGTCTGGTCCATATCCTTTCCAAAATGTTGCCAAACCATCTTAGTTTAGACACCTTTTTCTTCATCTGGCTTAGATTTAAACTGCCATGAGCACAGGACTGTAGCAATTTAAAAGTGCAGCAGGGACAGCCATTTGTCTGGAATGATATAGGGTCTCCTGCTTGAGCAAGGGGTTGGACTAGAAGACCTCCAAGGTGCTTTCTAGCCCTATTAGTCTATGTTCTACATGTCTCAGTCTGTGGAACTTTCTGCAAAACAGCCTTTCAGGAAAGGAGCTATAGCTGCCATATTGGTAGGTTGGAAGGAGGTAGATCAAAGAAGGTTCTTAAATTTTCTCTCCCTTAACTATATCAGCATCTCTTTGAGGGATCACAGAACATGTTTGCAAGAGCAGACATCTCTGCGCCAGGCAGGAGTGTTCAAACTTGGACAATTTAAGCCATGCTGGTGGATTCTGGGAGTTGAAGTCCACAAGTCCTAAATTGCCAAGGTTGGACATCCCTGGAATAGGATTACACTAAATCCAGTACAGTCTGTAGTCCATGGGGGCAGAAGGTGGCAAACGTAACTGGAAAATTATATAAAAAGGGAAGGAACATTTTTGCAGCAAAGGTATAGTCCCTGAAGTGATGACAATTCCAGCTTTTTCACTGCCAATATCTGTGACAGATTTATGGCTACTTAGAGCATGACTGCTGAAATTACCTGAAGCCCCAGTTTCTATGTAAAAATATATATATATATTTCCAACAGATTAAAGTTTTTCAAGGAAAACATCCCATTACCTAGGCAATGACTTGCAGTTGAATTTTCTCATATACAAATATTGTTGTTTTAAGTGCCAATCGTATTGTGTTTATATTAGAATATTTTAGAACAATTCAGATTCCGAAAGTAAATGCCACATGACTAAACTTTTGCTTACACAAGAGAATTGAGTTCTCCTCCTCCTTCCATTTAATCACATGCTCATAAACTCATGCAGTAGATTCGGGAGACACATTAAAGGACTGCAACAGGAGATAGGAAAGGTATCAGTAACAAGGTAATTAGTACAGATAATCCTTTCCTTTCTGGTGAACTTGGATGAAAACACTTTGGAAAAACAACCATGATTCAGCACATAAATGTGCTGGCTTAGAAACCAGGAGAATGTGACTTCTAGTTCCACTTTAGACATAAAAGCCGGTTGGATGACTTTGGGCCAGTCCTTTTCTCTCAGCCCAACCTACCCAGGGGTGGGTTCTAACTTACTTCGCTGCTGGTTCGCTTCCTCCCATGCCGCGTGGCCACGCCTCAAAAAAAAAAAATCCCAAAAAAAGATGGCGGCGCCCACGGACCGGCACTGACCGAACCGGCTCCGTGACATCACCGTGACGTCACCAGCGGGTCACTACCAGTTCGGGCGAACTGGTCCGAACCGGGAGGAACCCACCTCTGAACCTACCTCACAGGGTTGTTTTGGGAGGGGCGGAAATAGGAGCAGCAAGGAGTATTAGGTATGTTCGCTGCCTTGATTTACTTGTGAAATAATAAAGACAGGATAAAAGTCTAATAAATAAAAAAAAATCAATGGTTTACTGTTACCCTCTAGCTACACCAAATAACAAAGGAATGTTTTTCAACTTCCTCACTTGTGTGGAAACTGCTTATTTATTTACTATTATATTTTTTATGGGAGAGAACAAGAAGCGGCCTCTCTTGCTGCTTTTCTTTAGCAATTGTCTCTTTCTGATCTTGCTTTGCAACTTGGCAGCACAACAACACCGTGCAGGAATCTCTTGTTTCCTACAAAACTTTTTCTTCAGTCCTACTTGTCTGGAAGGCATTTATAATTTTAGGTGTACTGTTGAACAGATCTGCCACATATGAGCTATTTATATCAGTTTGTTTCTTGGCCATGAGCTCTGGCTGTGGTTTCACTTTCTGATACGTGAATGCAAGCAAAGTGTGGATTAAAAAAAAGCCTAATTTGATACGAGCCTTTCATCTTCTCTCTGGATCCATTAAATATTTTCAGGAAATATGGTGAAAAGCCAACTTTGTCAGCTCCCACTGAGTTCTTCCCAGATGTTTTAGATGGAGAGAAGCTGTAACAGGATACTTTGTAAATACTGCACAGTGTTACTCATCACCATATCTGTGACCCCTGAGTCTTAGAAGCAGACCTTGAGGCTTGGGTGGAAAATAAACTACTTTTAAGCAGCTGTTCATGATCTTGGATTTCATTTTGTCTCACACATCAACTGGAGTGCCAATCAGGTTACAACGACAGAACCCCTCTTTTTTTTTTCATGAGGACACAGGAAGGCGATACCACCCGTCTGAATATTTTGCTCCCAAGCAAAACTTATGTGGGTTACATTTAGAAGCGGTCTGAAAACTGCTCCACAACATTTAAAATATTCAAATGTAACATTTATAGGAAAATACAAGTAGTCTTTGACTTACAACCATTTGTTTAGTGATCATTCAAGTTACAATGACCCTGGAAAAAGTGACTTATGACTGGTCCTCACGTCTATGGAAATTTTCAGTCATCCAGGTCATGGTTGTCCCAAAGGTGCTTTTACAAAAAGCAACTAGGCTTTATTTTTCTTTGAAGACGTTTTGCTTCAAAAAGACTTCAAGGAAAAACAAAGTCCAGTTGCCTTTTGAAAAAGTATCTTTGGGATGACTGGTCCTCACACTTATAACCATTGCAACATCCCCACAGTCATGTGGTTAAAATTTGGGTGCTTGGCAATTAGCATTTATTTATGATGGTTGCAGCATCCCAAGGTCATGTGATCTCCATCTGTAACTTTCTGAGCCAGCTTCCCACAAGTAAAGTCAATGGAGGAAGCTGGATTTGCTTAATAACTGTGGCAAAAAAGCTTGTAAAATTGTGGCAAAACCAATATAGCCATCCTGCTTAGCGACAAAAATTCTGGTCCCAATTGTGGTGGTGAGTCAAATACTATCTGTAAAGCATTTTGAAATGCTTAATATTTTTCAATGCATTTTTCAAGTCTAGGTGAAATTGTTTTCCAAGATGTGAGAAGATAAGCATGATTTGGGGAGCCTCAGTTGGTATTTCCAGAAAAAGAAAATAGAACATAGAATAATAGGATTGGAAAAGACCTTGGAAGTCTTCTAGTCCAACCCTCCCACTCAAGCAGAAGACCCTATACCATTCCGGATGAATGACTGTCCAATCTCTTCTTGAAAAGCTCCTATGATAAGTGCCTTCGTATTTATTTATTTTATTTTATTTATTTATTTGTCAAACATGTACAAGATAGCAGGTATAGGTATAAACATAAACATAAACAAAGTAAGTACAGATAATAGGACATTAGGACAAGGACGGTAGGCACAATGGTGCGCTTATGCACGCCCCTTACAGACCTCTTAGGAATGGGGTGAGATCGACAGTAGACAGTTTAAGGTTAAAGTTTTGGGGGTTTGGGGAAGAAACCACAGAGTCAGGTAGCGCATTCCAGGCATTGATCACTCTGTTGCTGAAGTCGTATTTTCTGCAATCAAGTTTGGAGTGGTTTACATTAAGTTTGTATCTATTGTTTGCTCGTGTATTGTTGCGGTTGAAGCTGAAGAAGTCACTGACAGGTAGGACATTGTGGCAGATGATTTTATGAACTACATTTAGATCAGATCGAAGGCGACATAGTTCTAAGTTGTCTAAGCCCAAAATTTCAAGTCTGGTGGAATAAGGTATTCTGTTGCAAGCAGAGGAGTGGAGGACTCTTCTTGTGAAATATTTCTGGACTTTCTCAATTGTATTAATGTCCGATATGCAGTGCAGGTTCCAGACAGGTGAGCTGTATTCGAGAATTGGTCTAGCAAACGTTTTGTATGCTCTAGTTTTGCGCTGTCTCTTTGTCTCTCTCTCTCTCCCCCCCCCTACCCG
>QLTV01001698.1:4128967-4154453 GCA_003457575.1 Thermophis baileyi
TGTATTAATGTCCGATATGCAGTGCGGGTTCCAGGCAGGTGAGCTATATTCGAGAATTGGTCTAGCAAATGTTTTGTATGCTCTGGTTAGCAGTGTAATATTGCCAGAGAAGAATTACACAAGATTAAATTAACAACTCTTAGTGCCTTTTTGGCAATTTTGTTACAGTGGGCTCTGGCACTTAGATCATTAGATATGAGTACTCCAAGGTCCTTGACAGAGTGAGGGTCATCTACAAGGTCATGTCCTCCAAGCTTGTATTTTGTGTTCTGATTCTTTTTGCCAATGTGTAAGACTGAGCATTTGTTGGTTGAGATTTGAAGTTGCCAATTGTTTGACCTCTCTGATACATAGTCAAGGTCTTTTTGAAGGGTAGCAGCATTGTTGGTGGTGTTAAATAGTTTAACATCGTCGGCGAAGAGAACACAGTTGCTTATAATATGATCACAAAGGTCGTTTATGTAAAGTATGAAGAGTATTGGTCCTAGAATGCTGCCTTGAGGGACACCACTGTTGACAGGTGCAGGATTTGATAGAGCACTCCTTATTTTAACCACTTGTTGTCTGTTTGACAGGAACACAGTTATCCAATCATGTAGGGGTCCAGAGATGCCATAAGATTTTAGTTTCAGAAGTAGTTTGTCGTGTACCACTGAATCAAAGGCTTTACAAAAGTCTATGTAAATTGGGTCTATTGCTTTACCCTGATCGAGTTGTGTAGTCCATATGTTTTTGCAGTGTAGGAGTTGCAGATTACAGGATAATTTTTTCCTGAAACCAAATTGTTCGTTAGTGAGTAGGTTGTTAGTTTCTAAGGGAAGAGTAATGGATTGGTTTATGATTGATTCCATGACTTTGCAGGTGACGCAACATAATGAGATTGGTCTGTAATTTTCAACGTTGCTGGGATCTCCTTTTTTGAAGATAGGGATGACCGTGGCTAGTGACCATAAGTTGGGTAAGGAGCTGGTCCTGAAAGATTTTTCAAAAATTATGCTTAGAGGTTCAGCTATGGCTGTGGAGAGCTTTTTAAAGAAGTATGCACATAGTCCATCAGGTCCAATAGATAGAGATGGTTTTAGGTTGTGTAATGCCTTTTCAATGTTATCTTCTGCAAAATCGATTTGTGTTAGATCGTTGTAATTATTTGTGGTACGACTAGGAAATATTGGGCATGAGCCATTGCTGTTTACAAAGACTGAGCCAAAGAATGTGTTAAAGAGGTTGGCTTTAACGGCTTCATCATTATAGTCTTTACCATTTGGTCCTTTAAGGGGTGGGATGGATCTCGAGTCTTTGAGTTGGTTGTTTACAAAGTTATAGAAGGCGCCAGTGGAATTGGTGCGTAGAAGGTTTTCCTCTTGTTTGATGTGATAATTGGTGCATTCAGTCCTTATCTGGTGGCATAAGTTTTTGTAGTGGTTTTTAAAGTTAACTACGTAGCCAGTTTTGTTTTTTCGCCAAAGAGATTTATTTTTTTTTGGATTGGAGCTTCCTTATTTTTATGGGTAATTTGTTTTTCTTGGCTTTGGTGATTATTAGTGGTACGTATAGTTTAATGACTCTTTTGATTTTGAGCAAAAAGATATCGTAGTGATCTTCGGCAGTATTACAGCCAGAGAATAGTATTTGCCAATCAAGAGATGAGAGATCGGCGTCTATGATATCATAGTTGGCTTTTTTAAAGTTATAATTGGTTATCCCATCATTATGGTGATTTTTGTAAGGACATATATTGAGACAAAAGTTAATCATGCTGGTCACTGTTGGAAAAGGGTTCTTTTATTTGTAGTCAATAAATTGAGTGTAAACTGTTGCAGAAGAAGCGATCGAGGCAATTGTTGAGTCTAGTGTTGTTTGTTACTAGTTGATCTAGCCCTAGTTTGGTAATAGCATTGTATAGGGTTGAATGTATGGGTTCAGTTGTACATTCATTTAGGGTCCAGTTAATATGAGGTAGGTTGAGGTCACCAAGAAAAATAAGAGAGTGTGGGTACCAGTCCCCTAATTACTTTTGTTGCACTCTTTCTAGGGTCTCAACATCTGTTTTGTATTGTGGCAACCCAAAACTGGATGCAGTATTACAAATGTGGTTTCACCGGTACGGTATAAAAAGGTACTATCACTTCTTGTGATTGTGATGCTATTCCTCTGTTGATGTAGCCTAGGACTGCAATAATTTAATGCTTGTTACTGATGAGGAATTTTCTGCCCACAGGTTAGCTTTGGCCCACAAGAGCTAGAGATCCTTGTTGGCCAAATCTAATCTGTGGACAGAAATCCCCCCCCCCCTTTGAAAAAAGATATTCCCTTTTCCCCATGCACAAACAGGGGTGCTTTTTTCTCCATCAATGCAGTGATAATGGAGCTGCAGAGTTCATGGTTCCCCACCATCAAATTGTTTGAATTCTTCTTCCTGTGCAAATTCCAAATTGATTTTATCACACAAGAAATTTTTTAAGCAATGAGTTCTTGATTCTTTTCAAGGGGGAAAGAGGAAAGAGGTGTACTTAGTATATTCATTTATTACTTGTAAATCCTACTCTTCCTTCAAAAAAGGATGAGTTTGGGATTATCATATTTTAGCCTTATGGTCTGCATGGCAGCTATTTTAAGAGGCAAATTATCTTTACTGATACTTTATACTCACAACAATACTTTACATCTGCTGCCCAGTGCAACTTGTGTCTTTTGCTTGGATTTGTTTTTCAGTGTTGGCCAGAAAGCCAAAGCATATTGATTATCAACTAAAGAAACTTGGCATTTGCTGTTATACAGTCAGAGCTAATAGTTGAAAATTATTTATATCCAGCAGAGCAACATTTTCTGGTATTTGGTTTCAGTGTGAAATGAATAAAAGACACCTTTCCAATCACTTGCAGCAGGATGCGTGGTGGATAATCTGAAAGTAATGTAAGGGGTAAGGTATCATCAACCAAAGCACATCTGTCAGGCTTACAGGTTCAACTTGATAATTTGCAATCTGTGCCATTCACAGAGCTGGCTTTGATACTAGACAATATAAGATGGCTGCATCGGCAGCTTTTTTTTTTTTTTTTTTTTTTTTTTTTTACTGTAATGAAAACTCAGCAACATCTCTACAAATCCAGGCAAGCTGTCATGCTCTTCTGTGGTGATCTGTTTCTCTTTCCACTGCTAATATATGTCTTTTTAATATTCAGTTCTCCACTAAGCCTTTGTGCAGTTTCTGCTATCTTCCTGCTCATACAGGAATTAGGGAAGTGCACTATAGATGATGACTCCATGAGCTAAAATCTGTGGCATAACTGAATATGAGAGCTGTTCACTTTCTATCTTAATTTACTTATTTAGGTACTGTTACTCATGAAACCTGCAGCATGAGTAATCATGGTTTATTAACATAGGACAAGGGTTTCCAATCTTGGCAACTTTAGAATAGAATAGATTTTTTTTATTGGCCGAGTGTGATTGGACACACAAGGAATTTGTCTTGGTGCATATGCTCTCAGTGTACATAAGAAAAGATACGTTCATCAAGAATCATAAGGTACAACACTTAATGATAGTCCGGGTACAAATAAGCAATCAAATCATAGTAGGAACCAGTCAATATAAATTGTAAGGATACAAGCAACAAAGTTACAGTCATTTGTGGGAGGAGATGGGTGATGGGAATGATGAGAAGATTAATAGTAGTGCAGACTTAGTAAATAGTTGACAAATAAAAATTATTTGTTTAGCAGAGTGATGGCATTCGGAAAAAAACTGTTCTTGTGTCTAGTTGTTCTGGTGTGCAGTGCTCTATAGCGTCGTTTTGAGGTTAGGAGTTGAAACAGTTTGTGTCCAGGATGTGAGGGGTCTGTAAATATTTTCACAGCCCTCTTTTTCACTCGTGCAGTATACAGGTCCTCAATGGAAGGCAGGTTGGTAGCAATTGTTTTTTCTGCAGTTCTGATTATCCTCTGAAGTCCGTGTCTGTCTTGTTGGGTTGCAGAACGAAACCAGACAGTTATAGAGGTGCAGATGACAGAGTCAATAATTCCTCTGTAGGACGTGTGGATTTCAATTCCCAGAATTCCCCAGCCAGCATGTCTGGCTGGGAAATTCTGGAGTTGAAACCCATGCGTCTTAAAGTTGCCAGGATGGGAAATTCCTGATATAGGAAACTTGGAGAGTGCAAATATCACTGGACTATAGTTCCCACAATCCCCCACCCATATAATATATTTGCCGAGATGTGTACTTCAGCACGCCGTTCCTCATTCCTGGTTTAATTATTGTAAATATGCTCGGTGTCTATCAAAATAGACTGCACTCGGTGTTCAATAAGTCAGCTTAAAAACCATGCAACACAAATTCCAATTATTTTAAGCAATTTTAAAAGAGCCCCCAGGAAAACACACTGCTCTTTGCACATCTGAAAACCCAATCAATATTGAAAGCCAGAGAGAGATCAACCTTCTACAGTAGACCTCGACTTAACGACCACAAATGAGCCCACAATTTTCATTGCTAAGCAAGACAGTTGTTAAGTGAGTTTTGCCCCATTTTACAATCTTTCTTGCTAGTTCTTAAGTGAATCACTGCAGTTGTTAAGTTAGTAACATGGTTGTTAAGTGAATCTTGCTTTCCCATTGACTTTGCTTGTCAGAAGGTCACAAAAGGGGATCACATGATCCTGGGACACTGCAACTGTCATAAATACATGCCAGTTGCCAAGTGCCCGAATTTTGATCCCGTGACCACAGAGATGCTTTAGTGGTCATAACTAGAAGAAATAGTCATAAGTCACTTTTTTCTCTGCTGTTGTAACTTCGAACTAAACAAATGGTTGTAAGTCAAGGACTATTTGTACTGTATGTAAATGAAAGATATTTGGCTGTAATCCTAAATAATAAGGTGTTTAATACAGGGTGGGGTGGGGAAACTAAGAACAAAATCCTTGAGATAAAATCTAACTGATCTGAACAAATGCCACTTGTTCAAAACAAGTTCTATTTCTTCAAGGAAGTCAGAAATTCTAAGTGGTCCTTTCAGGGCTGAAGTTTAGAGAAGTCCAGAATAAAGGGGCAGCAGAATAAACAGTAATATAAGCCTACCTTATTTTACATAAAGCCTTTCAGCAGTCCTAGAAAGTCTGAAGTCCAAAATAGAGCTCCTTGCAGGGTCTGGCAGTCTAGAGGAGAAAAATATCTCTTCTCTCCTGCCAACAGCTAAATCCTCTGCAGGAATGGAGGTTTATTTTCAATATGTGATATTAGTAGTTTTCATAATAGAGGATATTTATCTTGTCTGTTTATAATCCACTATAAATATAGAGCCGAACTATCAAGAGGAAATTAAATATTATTTTCCTTGCTCCAGAGAAAAAATAATAGTACCTGACAAGTATTAGGTCTGAGATATTTATTTTGAAAAAATTTAGTGATTACTATGTGATTGTTTTAGAGGATCATGTTCTTCCATACATGCAGAATCCTTCTGCAAAAGATCAATTTTAAATTATTCAGCATTTTTACTGACAGTTATGGTCTATAAAATTAGCTTTGAGTGGTCTATCATTTCAAACCCCTCCAGTTCATATGATAGATAAAACCTGACAGAATGTGTTTTGATTTAATCATTTGTAAATGCAAGTCACTGTTTCTGATGTTAACACATTTTAATACAGTAAAATTTTCCTTTATAGAATTCAAAGGTTTTAAGGACAAAAGGAAGCCTAAATGAAGGCTTATTACAGTCAGGTCCAGTTCCTGCATAACACATTATTTACATTTCAGGAACAACTTCTGAGGATATCGGTAGGAAATGGGGATGCGGGAAGAAGTGGTAGGAAAGAAAACAATTTGCAAGCAGAACTATTGTTTAGCCCAAGATCTTGGTCATAATGATCATGTCTCCCAATATTAAATTGATAATTATGTAATAAATACAAACTCACAACATTATTTTGGAAAATCATATTCTGAGTCCCACATCCTTATTCTGGAAATCACCACATTTGCATTCAATCAAATGGAAATTCATGTCTTAAATAAGACCAAAATCAGATGCTTGAAGCTAAACAAGTGTGCAGGGGCATAACTAAAAAGATTGGTGAAACCCTTATGGTTTCACTCCATTCCGAGATGCTCAAAGAAAGAATGTATATTTTTCAAAACAAATCTGGATAGTATTCAAATTGCTAATGGTATGCAAATTGTTTAAATGTTAAAAAAAGGAGAGGAATTGTTAGCCGTTAGGCTTATATAGTAAATGAAATCCTGGATGTAAAATCCCTCTAGACACCTTTCCTTGGAAAAAAATGGAAAGCTATTTATAATTCATTTCACTAGCATCCATCATGACCAGATTCTCTGAATGTAGAAAAAAGAATCCTGGACAGAATTCATGTTGATCCCTAACTTACACTCAATTACATATTAAATTTCAACACTGCATGCAGATATAGTAGTATGAATTGTGGGTTTTTGGTTTTTTTTTTCCCTTACTCAGAATTAACATTCACAAAACTGATCCAGAAATCCTATAATTCAACAGCACAGATATAACTTGCTTATCTGCACTTTGGGGTTCAAATCACAGCATGCAGTTCAAGATGTTCATATATTACTAAACCGGTATTTATTGTATTTCTTTTTTTTTTTAATGAAACCTAAAGCTCACATGATGAGATTGAAAACATTTACTGTACATTCTGCCATGGCTGGCAACAGATTAGGAAATTACAAACTCTAAAATACTGAAAAATATGAGATGTAGGACTAGAAAAAAGAAGAAGAGGTGTTAAATGCTATGTTTCATCACTAGGCATCATTAATAAACATGATTTAAAGGAAAGTGTACACAAATAATAAAGTTTTGACTATTTTCATGATAAGAATGTTATTAAACATAAATCAAGACTTGCAAGAGGTATTAGTTCACTGAAAACTTTCAAGTTATGATGGAGTGTAAGGCTGATTGCAGCAACACATTAAACTGGGATAAGAATTCAAGTACATTCCTCTTGGGGTAGTCATAAAAAAAGATCAAAAGGAAAAAGAAGATAGTCTGATAGGTGTGCTTTATTACCAAACAAAATATATTCCCCCTGCAAGTTCAGCATCATTTTACTAGTGGCATAAATTTATCAATACCAATGGGGTAGTGGGGGGAAAGGGAATCTATGAAGAGGGAAGAATCATCAAATAAACTCATTGAATATTTAAAAACAAAGAACATGAAAAGAAAAACAAACATAGTTGGGTTTTCATTGTACCTTTAACTGTTTAAACTTTAACTGTTTTATTATATGCCACTCAGAGTCACTCTGTGAGGGATATGGATGGTTTTGAAACATGACAAAAATAAATAAATAAAGAAAGAAAGAAAGAAAGAAAGAAAGAAAGAAAGGAAAGAAAGACATACATACATACATACATACATACATAAACTTCCTGAAGATTTTTTCAAGAATTTATCCACACTGCCCAGTTGCCCATTACCAAAACATGCAGGCAACCATTTCTGGAGAAACAGACATCACCGTCTATTAATTCCCAATTTTAAAGCAATCTTGGGAAGTGGTTTTCTGCTCTACTTCCAAAGCGACTATGTCGCTTCAAGTGTTAATGTCCATTTAAGCTAGATCATTTAATTGGTTGCAGGCTAACCTCAGAAGCTGATTGACTGTTTTTCTGAGAAGGAACCACACCCACAACTAAACCAATACTTTTCATGCATTTTGATAGACTCTACATCTCATTTTACCAATATAGTTGAAATAGTAGACTGATTAAAACCTTTACTTACTATGGAAAAAAATGCTGATTCAAAACCAGGTAGAACATTTTTAAAAATTAAAGTATTTCCCCCCTTCCCCAACCCCCCAGAATAAAGGAATAAAAGTTGCATCTTCAACAAACATTAAAGTGCCATGACCAAAAGTGAATTAGAAACTGGGTATCAGATTTTTATGTAGTAAATTACTTTATAGACATATTCTTGCAGTTTGAGCACCCAGTGCCCAATGTGCAGAAGAGGTGGGAAAGACAAATTCAAGATTTGTTCAAGTGGCTTTGATCAGTTACACTTATGAAAGAAAAGCCAAACAAGTTTCCACAAGGAAAGGGAGAGCATGCCCACCCAACAGGAAGGATGTCTCATTCCGTTTGAGACTTCTTCTGTTTCATGGGTGAAAGAGCTTTCCTAGCATAGGCAATGGGACTTATTGTACCTTGTGATATAATTTCAGGTCTAATTTGGCACTTGCAATGGGACCTCTTTTGCCCTGTGGTATAATTTGAACAGCATTGAGATTAAGAAAGATGGAGTAAGTATAAATATGGTTAAATATGTCCACTTGTTATTTCTGGTTATAAAATATAATTTGATTTTGCAGTGCAAATGTGCTTATTCTTAATTAAAACGAAATCATCCAGTAGTTTTACCTTTCCAGCTTCCCATGCTTCAGTTGAATGACAGGAAGAACCGCCACAAGGAAATGTCTTTCGTGGAGCTTTCCAGAATAAGAAGCAGGAATGGTCAGAGAATTGGAAAGAATGGAGACGAGGGTAAGAAAGATTACCACTAGCATTCTCCACCATTTTGCAAAAGTAAAGTAAGCTAAAATGAATTTGAAAGGAATCTTTTAAAAATGCAACTTTTTATCAAAGAGAGAAAAACAAAAGCCACAGGGGGAAAAAAATCTTTGGAGAGATTGGATGATACATTTTTCCACACAATTATTCCTGCCCACTGCAATTAAACATAGACAATCCAGTAGTCCATTATGGACCTTTTCCCACTTCCACCTAACCACAACATAAAAATATCCCAGAAATAGTTTTTCTGCCAATTTTCCAGAACACTGTCATCATCTCAGGCCCAGCCCATGAATGAGACAGGCTTCAGTTGTCCCTGAATATACTGGTTTTAAAGCAGTGTTTTTCCAGCCTGCCAGGCCAGCCAGCCACACAAGTGTGTAAACTTCACATTCATTATGTTTGAAGTGACCTGGAGCAAGTGGGATCAGAACGGCATTTGTGGGGCTGTTTCTCTCTGATCTGGGGATGCCCTCTCTACTTCCATTACTCTGGTCTCCAGTCAGTCTCTTTGTCTCTACCAGCATTTTGCAGAACTGAATATTTCAGCAATGTGCAGTGTTTAAACACCATGTCATTTACTGCTTCAGTGCAAGGCTGAAATAGGAGAACATTGGGATGGTGCAGCAGTAAAATAGTATCACAATGATATATCAACATCGGCTGCAACAGAGAAACAATGAGGGGACATCCCCCGTTGCCTCCCAAACTGAGCACAGAAAGACTGGAAGCCTGGATTTGTTGTTTATGTCAGAAGGAAACGGAAGGGAAGAGAAATCTTAATTAAAAGTGCTGCTTGTGACCCAGTTCCCTTTATGACTTTATTCAACTGGTTTTAGGAGGAATTGTTTAAGAATTAGGAAGAGGGACCAAGAAGGAACCTAGATCTGATGGACCATCCCATTCCTGCTGTAGCATCATGACTGGCCGATGTTTCTCCCATTGGATGATGGTGAGAAGAAGAGGAAGGAAGTAAAGCCACAGGGGAACACTGCATCCTACTGCAAATGCATTAACCCGACCAGCACCATTCAACAGAGATTCCAAACAGTTCAATAGAAGTAGGAGAGAGATTAAAACCATGAGGCAGTAAATCTCATGCCAACTCAAGGATGGGTAGATAATCTTTGAAATCGAAAAACCATACATCTGAGTCATTACATATTAGATTACAGCAGAATTGGCTTCTGATTAATACAGATTAAAGCTGTGAATAAAGGCCACTGACAAATGCATTGAATGGCTTCCAATACTGCAGTTATTCTTTTATATCTCTGTTTGATAAATTCTCACATATCAGTTGTGAGAGAACAAAAGAAAAGGAAGAAAATATATGGGTGGATGTAGACAATTGCCTGATGGTTGTCAATAGTTTAACACAATCATCTTGGACAATCACCAGAAGCATCCATGATATAGTGCATAGAATTCCAAGCAACTCCCTGAGGCAAAATGTGTCTTACTTTGTGAGTGTGCATGTTTAAATGTATACAAATCTATATAAAAAATCTGAAACTCATTACAGACCTGTGGTTTGTCAAATGGGAAAAAAAGAGGAGGAGGGAGAAGTAAAGACATGAAAAAATCCATGCAGGAAATCAGTACAAACTGGTGAGTTAGCATCAAATGTAATTTCAGCCTCAGTAATATACCACCTGCTTCTTTTATAGCCTGAAAAAAGCTATTTGAGGAACTGCAGCCTGTTTGTGGTTTCTACATCAAAGGCCAAAGATAATTAAATTATATAATCTAGTAAATCATATGGTTCGGGACACAAACTGCACTTCAGAGTAAGGCAGCTCAATCTTTGATGGACTTCTATATTGACTGCCTCATGAAGCCTTTGGACTCTGAAGTTTCTCCCCCTCGTAATGTTAACTTGTTGGCCTTGCAGAGCATGTTTTCACTCGAAGCCCTGTGGATATTCTGCAATGTTGATTTCCTTAGATCTTCTCTGCCAGCAGAGAACTGCTTTAGCGCAGTAGATCTAATATAGTATGAAAGCTCTGAACATGATCTAGAAAGCCTCCCTCACTCCTGGTTCTATCTATGAGTGATTTTAGATGTGGACTTATTACTTAAGCATTGCCTCACTATTGGAACACATACATAAATGCTTTTAAGTAAATATTGTAATGTAATTTAAACTATTTTATCTTGGCATATGATAAAATGATTTCTGCATGATTTCTGCATGATTTTCTGTTAATGCATGTTGAAATGTATTTTCTCTCAGACCATGCATTTATAAGACAAATATCAGAACATAGTGGAATTGAAAAATTGATGCATAGCTAAGAGTTATAAGATCTTAAAATCTACAAATGCTACTCCATTTAGCTCTCTGCTCCCTGTATAATGTGGAACACCTTCTTGCCAAAGGTGCATATTTTAAACTAAGCAGCAGAATGCTTAATAGTTTAAAAGGCATCACAAGGGGATCCCAGAGCCAGGAGACTGACATTTTGCTGTGCAACATACCAATCTTCACTTTTAAAATACTTTTTTTTTAATATAAAAGCTCAGGTGAGGCAGGAAACTAGATGGCGTGGATATAAGCTGAATTAAAAATTATTGAGGTAGCAAAGTGAAGCACGGGGGTTGTGTTTTCTTTATCCACAAGCAATGAAAGAAAAAGAGACCAACCATTCTTTGTACAGCACTGAAATCCCACCGAACTCTTCCACAACCAGAAGTGAGGTGGTGTTATCCAATGTGGCGGACAGTGAAAAGCTATACTGGCTTCCCATCCCTATTCCCTGACAGGTTGCTCTTACCCAGTGATTTTCTAGAAGGTCACTACACATATTAAGATGACATGCGTCTGGTAATCTTCCAGAAAAATGTTAGAGACATGTAGAATAACCCACCCCCACCTAGGTACTACTGCAACCAAACTGTTGGGGAGTCTGGCAGCCAGCTGTACCACAGGGAAAGTGCTTCTGCAGGCTGACTCCTGAGGTAAGGCTAATCTACAATGGGAATGAGATGAGGGAGAACAGCTCCTTTGCTGCCACTAACCTCATTCCATGAATATCAAGATATTGCCTGCAGGAGATTTACTGCCACTGACTCTTTTCCATGGTTCTCTTTATTGTTGGGAGAATGGCACCCAACAGACCAGCTTCCCTCCTCCTCTCCCTCTTTTTATTACTGCTCAAGGGTTGGAAAGAGAAGCGGAAGCCATAGAATTTTTATGCAATGCTGCCCTCATGATTCTTTTGTGGCCAAACGGCAAGTGGCTTTGAAAAACAGTAGCCAGGAACCAAAAGGTAGCTATGACTGCAGTAGCTTTAGGTGGCAAGGAGGAGCAGAGTGTGCCTCCTTGGCCCTAAATGTACCTTAGAACAATTCACTGCAGATTGACCACTTAGCATGGCTTCTGCCGCCAGAAATGGAAAAGACCACTTCTAAAATCCAATAAGGACAGCTGGTCAGAAAGTGTTCCCTGGTCGGCCAGGAATAACATCACATGCTTAGACCCTCAAGTAAAGTCTAGTGAGTCATCTTCAGGTCTAAGCAAGCAGGTCATGTGGATATCCTCACAGTCTATTCCACTTCCTACTGTTTTCCTCTTCAAATTTAAAACTGAAAAGTGTTCGATACTGGCAATTAGACTGTAAGAAAAAGAAGACAAGAGTGTGAAATGACACTAGGAAAGTCTTCACTCCCTGGAGCCACCTTCTTCAACTTGTCATTTCAGTTATTTGCAACAGGTAGAAGTTATAGTTGGAGATAATGACATTAAAAATCCTACATATCACAAAGGTACCAATTGGGAAAAAGTGCTATAGAGATATACCCCCATATTTTCTCTAAAAATAACTAAGATCCACAGCTTTCTCAATTCTGGCCTACATTAGGCACCTGGTAATTCCTCCTATAAAAAAAGTTTGCTTGATTTACAGTAACTAAGATGGCCACTTCATTCTGAAATGCAAGTAAGATGGCTCATCCATATTTCAAAATGCACGTTTCTTTCTCTTTGTATATCTTTAAATGCTCCTAATTATCCTTAATCTCAAAATCTTTTAAATTAACAGATATTTTTATCCATATAAGGAAATCAGAATGAATTTTGAATGAAAAGCTCAATGTGTGCAGAAAAACCTGTTAGTAAGCAACTTTAGTGCTTCTGATTTTTTAATAGACTAAGTTCACTCAATAGTATGCCTTCAATGTCAAGATTAAATCTTAATGCCCCGTCTTCTAATTGCAGTCTAAGAATCAAACTTCCAAATTCCACTTGTTAATATCATACCAGGGAATGGGTCACAAAACAGGTAAGGTGATGCCTGTAATGATAGCTTATTTACTTGCACCTCTACATTAAAATAAATTGTCTCTTCTTTGGAACAAAACAGAACAACATGTAGTAGCTTGAGGGACATTTTGCTAGGTTTTAATCAGATGAATTTTATCTAGGTAGAATATGAATAATTGCCTATTTAAATGTGGATAATTAGGCATTTATTGATTTTGCGCTGCAAATTATTCCCATTATAACAACTCCACACATCTTGCAGGTGTAGATGTTTGAATCACGTACAATGGTATTCAAACAAAATCTGTAACCTTTTAAAAGCTTATGTTACAACATGAATACTGAAATGAATGAACTATTAAAGCTTACATATTTTTTGTGGAGACCCTTGAATAGGTCAGCTAGCTCTAGATTCTTCCAATAAGAAGGGAAGTTTTAGTGCCTTTTATAAAGATAACTAAATATTCTGACAATTGATGGTCTATCTATCTACATCTATCTATCTATCTATCTATCTATCTATCTATCTATCTATCTATCTATCTATCTATCTATCTATCATCTATCATCTAGCTATCTAAATATATATCACCTAAAGTATTTCCCCCCTCGGAAAAACAAAAATTCAAAGTAGAAAACTTTTCAGGAGTGTCTCATTTTTTAAACAACATTCAAAAACTTTTAAAAAACTTAATAGTAGCTGAAGACAAATGATTTCTTCTGCAGAATTTAATGATGTGACAGTTTCCAGGGGAAAAAATCCTATTCTTTTGAGGTAAAAATATTATTAATAGCACTAAACTTTGTACTTATATTGTAACAATGTCAAAAAAAATTGACCTAAAGAAAGAGTTGCAGGGTGGGGGGAAGAAGGAAGATAGAAAGCACCTTTCTTTTTCATTTAATGTAAATCATTTTAAATTACCTCAAACACAATGTATTTCTTTTACTGGCAATTCACACAGCTATCCTCCATTTGAAATTGAAATATTTCAAATTCATTGGCAGAAAGTGGATGCAAATAACAAAACAAATTAAACCTAAAGGAGCCTGTTCTGTGCACTTCATTTTGGAAAGAGAATCAACATACCGTATGTTATAATCATAGAATAAGAGATAAATTTATAATTGTATTTATATCTGCTGTTTTATAGGGAAAAGGAATTGAAACACTTTTCTTAATTCCATACAATGAGACAACATTTGGAAGCGGCTCGAGCAAATGCTGCCATTCACTAGAGCAGGCTGGCTGAGGAATTCTGGGAACTGAAGTCCACAAATCTTTGAAAAACACTATGATAGAATCTAAGGAGGGAGATAAGGAGGTTCAGCACAATTGCAAGATTCTGTTATTAAAGCCAATCTCAATACAGTTAGTTTTAGCCTTTTTGTGGAGTTAGTTTCCTGGTCTGGCCTGCCTGATAGGGCTGACAGCTATGCATTGTATGCTTAACTTCTAATATTAAAAACAGCAGCATATTATAAAGTAAATACTTTATTATCATTCTTTCATGTATTTTCTAATATGGTACCTGTAAGTTGTGCCATGTCTCATATTTCACCGGTTGGTGTTCTCTCTCATTCTGCTATTCTGTTAAATGAATAAATATAAAAAAACAAGACAGCATCTTCTCTGAGAAAAAAATGCTCTCTTCTAATATATGGGCCAAACCTATATAAAAGGTTTACTACAAATGCAGAAAAGTCAGCCTAGCACATACTCATGTATAAAACAATATACCCATCTACTGTAGAAGCATATTTGGGTAACCCTACAGCGTTCAATTGGCTAATGTGGTACGATCATATTTTCAGCAGTTTTAAGCAATTACTTCAGGTTCATTACTCCCTGCTTAGATTTCAAAAGAGCACAGAATTTGGGCCCTGCTGTTCATCAGATTAATCTGCCCTTCTGCCAACCAAGTAGAGGTTTTTCTCTTTCACAACAGAATACAAGAGAATTGTCCTAAGCTTTGCAAAATGCACGAGTGCTTGGTGCCAAGTCCAGCAATATTGCAACGGCCCCATATGCAAAGCAGCCTGCTTATTAACCAGAGGTCTTATTAGAATCCAGCCCCGATTAGACGAGGCAAAAGCTACTGTCATCTCGCGCAGCTGCTGTGCACAAGCCTTTTAATATGCCTTCATTTCCCATGCAAGCCTTCATCTACAATGGGTGCCCAAGCTCTTACTTTCTGGCAATTTACAATTAAAACTCTTTCAGGCTAGAGCGCCTGCACTGCTCCTCAGATGAGGGGTGTGAGTTTTGCAGAGGGCCTAAAATAAATTCGACGTGAACCCTGAGATACATGGTGGGCCCTGGGGAGTTCAGCAAATGAAACGCCTATCAGTCTCTGACACAGCAGACGCTCTTGACAATTGGCAGCTTCACGCTTCATTATGCATGGATCAGATATATAGGTATGGCCTCAGGCTAACTCCCTGGTATAAGGAAGAGAGGCATGCTGGGAAAAGGCAAATGGTCTTTGCCCACGTATTAGAAACATGAAGGAGCAAGGGGGGTGGGGGAGGAAGAACTATATGAATACTCTATATGTCTTTTAGGAGACCTGTACGCACACACCGTGCAACGGTGTATATGTGGACTCACATACACATATATAGATATACAGATACACGTGAATGCATACATATAAATACAAAGAGAAATGCACACATGCCATATTGAGAGGCAGAGAGGACAGAAGTGGGGAACATAAAGCTTCTATTCTTTCTATTTCAAAATATTCTGGCAGAGAGCAATTATTCTGGTGTGGAACAATTATTCGTTCCACAAAAGAAAAACTATTGCTTCAATTCCTTTTTTTTTCCCCCAATGCACAGAAACAGCAAGCTTAAAAAAAAAAAAGTGTGGAAGGAGGAAGACTCAGTGCTGAGAGCAAAAAGGTCAGCAAAATTCTGTGATGTAGTCTTACAATAAAGTGGCATTAGTTCATCTAGTTCTGTTTCCTGACTGGTTTCTCTGGGAGGACTGACATCAACCTTGCAAGTCTGAAAGTATAAACTTTCTGCCTGCCATTTTTAACTGCCTGATCTATTAGGGCGAGTCCTTTCTCAGTTTCTTTCTGTGGTCATTAAGCAATTGTGGGCTTTTGCCCCTCTTGTCCGATTGTTTCCTAGGCAGCATCTTTCCTTCTCTTTCTTCAAGGCCACTGATGCATTCCACTATATCTGTTAACCAGGAACTTCAGGACTCAGCCCCAACTCTGAAAAGGCTGGGAAAGACTGGTCTAAACTGTCATGAAGGGTGATAAAAGTAAATTTGTGTTATTATTTTCCAAACAGGACAGGAATGGAGTAGGAGAGGTCATGTTTATGTATGTGGAGGAGACCTCTAATGGAAAATAATAAAGCCTGAAATATGTACTGTATGTTCAGTCATGGAAAGTTTTGAAAACTGGGGCTACACATCAATCTCAAATACATGTATTTGTTTTCAGTTGCAAAGTCTTTATTTTTTTAAAAAAAACTTGTACATACAATATACAGTATCTTTTAGAAAACACTCATATCTCTTCAAGTGGCAGTATGTGGTTCATTTTGTGGGAACTTTCATGTTAATCTATGAAACTAAGCAGGTTCAGGCCTCGTTAGTGTTTGGATGGGCAACAGCCATGTAATCCCAGGACCATAGTCAACCCACTTCCATAGTCTTTTCCATGAGGTAATTAAACATCAAGCTTGAATGGAAGACAACTACCCTTTTTACTTTCTTACCATTTAAAACAGTTAGTCCCTTTTAATAATTTAAACAATACAGTCAAAAGATGAACAAAGGTAGATGCAATTAAATGAAATGATGAAATGCAATGAAATGAAATGCTTGCATCTACCTCTGTTTGTTTTTTGACTGTATTGTTTAAATTTCTTACCATTGTTGGTACCCAAGAAAATTAAAATGAATGTATATTATACACTATACATTTCCTGTTAAAAATCAGAAATTATACTAACGACCTTTTGCTTAACAGTTGCTGGATGATGCCACAAAAAAGTCATCTTTTTATCACACCAATTGAGTGTTACTAGATTCTTCCTTAGGGAGCAGAGACTTGTCTGAATTAAAGTTCAAAATAAATTAATAAAATCCTCCAAAGGAGAGACATTTAAGAAGTTTAAGCCTTCAATGGGGCAGTTTTTAAAGTAAGAAAGTAAAAGGGGAAACACTACTAATGTTTCTCTCAGTGCTCTATCCAGTGTGTTCAGGCAAGTTGTGGTTAGGAATGTAAAACCTGAATTTAAAGAAAGTGCATCTGGTAGAGATTAAAAAGGATAAAGGGGAGAGGAATAGGTTTGATGTGTACTTCAAAATGCTGCTCATAATGTAGATTGTTCTGTTACATGAAAAGAAGGCCTTTCATGTTTTGCTTTTAAACCTACACTTTTAAAGTACCTTTTTATTTGCTGCTCTTGGTGTAGAATTGCCTTTACCTCTGGCTTTAAATCCAGGTTGAAGACTCTGACTTGATTGGCTTCCTTTGAATAAGCTTCTGAACTCATATTTTATCTTCTCTTTTACCCATCAATAGTGTGTGGGAATGCATACCTTTCTTCTACCAAATGGCATTTTATGGCCCAGACACTCCAAGTTTCTGTGGAGAAAATCAGCTGACATCAGTCAATGATTTTACAAAGAAAGATCTTTTGCTTTTTTTAAAAATAGATTTGCTGGCAATCACATTTTAGGACATATGTCAAGCAGGGGTGAAATTCAAAATTTTTCCCTACTGGTTCTGTGGGCGTGGCTTGGTGGGTGTGGCAGGAGAAGGATACTGCAAAATCTCCATTCTCACCCCACTCCAGGGGAAGGATACTGCAAAATCCCCATTCCCTCCCCACTCCTGGGGGAAGGATATTGCAAAATCTCCATTCCCACCCCACTCTGGGGCCAGCCAGAGGTGGTGTTTGCCGGTTCTCCGAACTACTCAAAATTTCCACTACCGGTTCTCCAGAACCTGTCAGAACCTGCTGAATTTCATCCCTGATGTCAAGTATATGCTTAAAATATCTTATATATGCTACTAAAAAGACCAATCGTTTTACATTTAGTTTAATCACTGATTGGAGCATCATGATGATCGGAAAACTATCTTTGGGAGAACAAATTCCAGTTCTTTTTTGTGGTGAGACAGTCAATAGATATTCTATCAAAGATCCGTACTTTTTTTAAGGGATTCAGTCACTACCGGTAGATGTAATTTTTGGTGCTTAAATTTAACTAAAGTAACAATGTTATCCTGACACATATAAAATAATAAAAATGTCTCTGAATATGTGGAGGTTGCATGACTTTCATCACCAAATGAGAAACAACTTAATTCACCTGTTACACATTACACATTATTATTGCTAGGCCTCAGTCATTCCTTATACAATAGCAAGGATGCCTATAATAATATTTTGTTTCCCAGTATTCACCTATCAATACTGTCTGAAAGAGTAAGAAGAGGGTTAGAAATCAGAACTATACAGATGAAAGGGAGCATTTATACCACTGAATCCAACCCCCCTTTAAATCAGGAATCTCATTTAAAGCATTCTCAGCAGATGGTTTGCTAGTCTCTGTCTGAATAGCCAATGAATGAGAGCAAAACGTCTCCAATATACCTGTGGAATTTCTCTTACTGATAAGTCCAAAATCAGTTTGTCATCAACAGCTAATTCAAGACTCAACTCATAAGTAACATTACTAGCCAATCTTTTTTCCATTCTATATATGTGCATTTGATTTCTGTTTCCTAATGAAGAACTCTGCATTTATGTTGTTTTCTTATTCCTTATGTTGTTCACTTATTCTGTTTTTCACAAATGTCTGATGGAATGCATATTCTCTTGTTGTAGGAGTTAGCATAGCAGTCAGGGGTGGGTTCCTCCTGGTTCAGACCGGATCGCCCAAACCGGTAGCGACCCACTGGTGACGTCACTGAAGTGGATCGGCCGGTGCCGGTCCATGGGCGCCATCTTTTTTTGTGAATTTTTTGCGAATTTTTTTACTGTTTGGAAGGTTTTTCCTCTTCTGCTGCTTGAAAAAGGGCCCTCCCGCCCGCCCCCGGGTTTATACTGACCTTTATTCCTTCGCCCGAAGCACAGCTGATCAGCTCCTCAGCTGTGTTTTGGGCTGATTGCAGCTATTGAGCATGTGCGGAAGCAAAATTATGCGAGTGGAGTGAGCGCGTGTGTGCAAAACGTCACGATGCGAACCAGTGGGGAAGGTAAGTGGAACCCACCCCTGATAGCAGTTGAATTGTTCTCTATTTTTTTCTATCATTGTTGTCTGTTAGCATTTGCCATCTTCACAGAGGAACTTGTACACTGCTTCTTTTCTCTTCCTTTTTATTTTGAATGTCTTGTTCTCTGCATCTTCTGCCAAGCATAGCTTATTTTGAGTTTTAACCTTTCTAACACCATCTCTGTATATCCGGATCTGTTGTATATATTCTTTTTGTCCTTAGTGATATTGTTTGCAATTGTGCTTTCAGTATCTTTAGAATCAATCTGTCTTGTGGCCCTTATGATTGTAGGTCTACAGTTCAATTTAAGCAATGCATCATTTTTACACAAACATAAAATCATAAATACTTAAAATGAAGATATATTTTCCTCCTAATAGATACAAGCTAAAATCACTTCAGGAACATGAACTCTCATTGCCAGAGAATGAATTTGTTATAAGTTTCCTTCCTAAAACAAATTAGATTATTTAAAGGAAATAATAAAGAAAAAGATTTCCAAAATATCTCCTGTTCCTGCACATTAGAATAGGTGAACAAACACAAAACTTTAACGTCACACATACACTAATGGGGTCTGAGCTAATGATAAGTAAACAGGAAAAAGATCTTGGAGTGGTGATGCATTGTGTAATGAACATGTCAATGCAGAAGCTTCACACTGCTCTAGAATCATCTCTCTACTTATATGATCCCATGCCATCATTTTTGTATGGCTGATGAGCAAACAATTTATTTCTGTCACACCTGTGATAGAAACCACCCTGATTGTTTATCTGATTATTTTCCATTGGCCATGGATAAACACAGGTAAATACATGGATGGCAAGCCGTATAATATATCTTTATGCCTTTGTGTGAAAGGCAGAGGGGTTTTCCATTATCCCAAGACCTTGGGTAGCTCAGAGTAAGACATTATTTTTTTTCTAGTGTTTCGAGATCAGCAAAAGTAAGGATAAATATAAATACAATTCAAATAATTTTTGAGAAATTGGGGAGGAGAAAATGTGTTAATGTGAAGATACCCCGAGTATATGACTACTGCAAAAATCCATTTGGGGAGATGTATATCAACCGACAATATTATAAAACCTCTGACGCAACTACAATAGGAAGGGAAAATATACTATCTCTCTCATATGTACACTATGGACACTGTAACAACTAACACCCTCACTTAGGCAGTTGAAAGCAGTAGTGAGTATGCTACTTGTTTACCCACCTTGATAAAGCTTCTCTCAGAAGTGGCACACGCCTTCTCATTTAAAGCATTCCCAGCAGAATTCCTACAACAATTCTTGTGTCTACAAAGGACTATCCATATAACCACATTAATAATACTTTCATAGGATTATTGAAAAGTCTTAATTCCCTCATTTCAGATGTTAATGTAGCTCAATATTATGAGAGCAAAGAGCCAAGCTACTAAGCAACGGATCAAAATAAGTTTTAAAATCTGAAAGTCTAGGTAGACAACTTAGATATCTATCAGATCAAAGATGCACAGTGCAGACTACTGAAGGAATTATTGAATCAAATCAAGCTTTGAGTTCTTCTGTGCTGAATGATCTCACATCAGATGAAAAATAGTAACAAGACTGGAGATTATGCATGAGGTCTTTGTGATTTCACTATGAGAGGTTTAAGGATGTGGTTCCTTTTCCCACATCAATCAAGGAGACTTCAAAGTCTGTTGGATCAAGCTTCAGATTTTTAGGACTATTCAACATCCCTCCTGTCCTAAATGGTAACTTCGACATATGCCGAGGTATAAACAAAAGCAGAAGGAAGTTCTAAATGTTTTCTCAAAAGATTGTTAAAATTGTTATCAAAATTAATGTTGTGTATATAATATGAAGCACAATTTTCTAATCCATGATTTCAACTTAACCTTCTGTGGGCCAAAAATGTACCCCACCAATCTTCATTGGTTCAAATACAGCTATAGATGTTGCATGAATTTAACATTCATATTTTGTAGATTCAGATAGCATATATTAGGTGTCCTATTTTTGTACTTCTTTTTCATGTGATCTAACAGTTCTTGAGCTGTGATGGAGCAGTGGTTAGAATGCAGTATTGCAGGTTAATTCTGCTGACTGCCAGCAGTTCGATCCTTATCAACTCAAGATTGACTCAGCCTTCCATCCTTCCGAAGTCGGTAAAATAGGACCTAGATTGTTGGGGGCAATAGGCTGACTCTGTAAACCACTTAGAGGGGGCTGTGAAGCACTGTGAAGCTGTAGATAAGTCTAAGTGCTATTGCTATTGCAATTCTTGGATGATGGTGGCAGTAACAATATCTTACATTCAGGAACTCAAAGCAACATACCTAGCAATTTCTTCTACATTTTTGAAAATTATAGTTCTAATGAGTAACTAATCATTTCTAAACATCATTTGTAGGCCCATTTTAATCTTTAATATCTTACTTCACATGTTTTTTAGTTATCCCATTCACCACTACCCAGGAAGAATTAACTCAAAAATAAAAGTAAAAACACCCATCTTTCATTCAATAAAAAGGAAGGCTTAAAATTGCACATAACCATAATTAACTATCTAGAATATTAAGACAACATTTGTGAATATTAACAGAATTATTATTTTTCAACATGTAGGAAAAATTTAATGAAAACTCTATCTTTAAACACACACATATACAAACGAGAGAGAGAGAGAGAGAGAGAGAGAGAGAGAGAGAGAGAGAGAGAGAGAGAGAGAGAAAGACAGAGACAGAGACAGAGAGAGATTTCATTTCTCCTCAGGGACTAATTAAGGTGCATGCATACATGTTGCTTTTGTGTGTATATGTGAGTCTAATCAGGATGGGTGCATGTGTGTTTCTGTTATCTCCTTAGGTTGCATCTGGGTGTGTTTGTATGCAAGAAGAAGCAGAGGATGGAGTGAAAACACACTGCTTCTGAGTTACATGACTGGGAAGAAGGAGGGGGTGTAGAATGGAGGACTTGGCAGCATTCCAAGGCACTAATTGCCTCTTGCATACAGACGCAACCAGGGATTTTTTTTTTTCCTTTGCAACCCTCATTCTGACCCAGGCCCTTTTTAAACTCAGCCTTTCTTCTTTTGGTTTCTCTCTCCACATCAAATCTGGTCCCATTTGATTCAGGTTGCTTTTTTTTTTTTTTTACACTTATCCCTTTGATTAGCAGAAAGAAGATTCACAGATATACAGGACCCTATTTATATGATTTATTTCCATAATTCTGCTGTGTTGGAAAGCATAACATGTGTTCTCTGGCCTCACAAAGGCTGACTGCTCTTGGACTAAAAGAAGGGTTGTTATGATGCTAAATAGGTTGCTTTGAGTTGTCCTGGGGGGGGGGGACTAAATGCAGAAAGAAAATAAGTAGTGTTTGCTATTTGATTATTTATTAACATTAGTTTTTTTTAAAAAAAAATTGCAAATATTTGCCTGCTTTTCTGTGTAAGTAGCTGGGGAATTCTGGGAGTTGAAGTCCACAAGTCTTAAAAGTTGCCAAGTTTGGAGATTCCTTATATAGATCAACCCAGCCTTACATGTTAAAGTCACTCCAGGCTATGGCTTGTCTACAAAAGTGCCTGCCCACATGATCGTGGACAATTTCACTTTGTATCCTATGGCTGCTCCCAGTGAGTGTATCTTCTGACAACTGGTACAAGCCAAAGTTGCAACTTTCCATGCCAGATTTCAGATGAATCAAATGACCCATTTCATTTCATTCAGGAGAAGCTGTCATAAGAGAAAGCAAGAAGTCCAAAAACTTTGTGCCGAATATACCTAGTATGATATCATACCAGAGGTGGGTTCCTCCCGGTTCGGACCGGTTCTTTAGAACCAGTAGTAACTTGGCGGTCTGGGTCGCTAGAACTGGCAGCGACCCAGGCCTGCCACGCCCCCAAACCGGTTCCTTTGGCAGCGCCATAGGCGCTTTTTTTTAAGCACTGCGCATGCGCAAAGTACGCACAAAGTGCACTGCGTGAAGCGAAGCGTGCACGAAGCAAAGTGTGCGTGAAGCATGCGTGCGCACGCCCACGCGGCGCGGCACTGAGCGAACCGGCAGCAAAGAAAAGAAGAACCCACCCCTGTATCATACACAGTTGTATGTGGCAAGGATAGAATAAGAGGCCACAAATTTAGGAATTCCGACATAATCCCCGGTTCCTATTGTGCTGTATCTATTGATAATGATATTTTCATATTTTCAATAAGTGATAGTAAAAAAGGTTGGCACTGTCTCTCATAATACTACAATATATATAATACATGCTGTAATTCAACTGTATTAGTAAATTAGGTTGCAAATGTCACTGGAATTTCTGGTCTTTGGCCAGATTTTTAATGTAAAGGTTTATCAAATGTTTTTGAGTACCATATATTAGATAAACTATGCAGGTTGTTACCGTAGTATGCTTTGGGGTTAGGGGACAAGACAGTTTCCTTGCTTAATCCTACTTTTATCAACATCGTTTTCCACCTTCCTTTGCAATACCAGCTGAATGTGTGCAAGTTAATAATCAGTGCTTGTTTTGATTTCTTAACCTCTGGAAAAAGGAGCAGACATAGCTATATGCTTTTTTTGTAAGAATGGTTAAACTCTTGACCTCGATTCTTTCTTAGTTTAGTCAAAACAGGTTTTTTTTCTACCTGCATAGCATCCTCCTTACTTTTACAGGTCCCATTACATAAATGATCTTGCAGCTATTATTATGTTGAACTGTTATATATGACTCTAAAGATGATGGAAAGTAATATTAACTGTTACTAGGGAAAACATGATAGTTCCCTTGCATGACAGGACTGCAGCAGTTTATGATATGTGTCTAGAACTGGAATGTGGATATAGAAATATTAATATCCCTAATAAGGCTCTTATTAATCCTACGGAAATCATTGTTTCTGTTTTACCAGAAAATAAAATCCATTGAATAAGGGAATGTAAAACCAAGCAGCCAGAGAATGAATGAGTCCAGATATACCTCATTTATATTAAGAAACATCATGGTTTAATTTAAAATGTGACTCTGCAAAGTTCAGCACAAAGCTCCAGGATTAGTAAGATTATCTACAGTGTACTTTACACACAGAATGTCTACAAAAGCCCTATATGCATGTTAAGTATTATTATTAGCTTTTGAAATATCGGCAGATATTTTTTTGGCCACTTAGCTCACCTTGGCTGATCTTGAAAGTTAAGTAGGGTTGGCCCTGGATAGTACTTGGTTATATGAATTCCAGAGGTGCTGAGCAGACTAGAAAGAAGGGAAGAAATATCCCAAGCAAAGGCAATGGCAAATCACTTCCATAATATTGCCAAGAAAACTGAAAGAATGCAGCCACCAAGAGCCAAGCTTGATTCAAGAGCATCTTTCTTTATCTTAATGGAGACTGATTAATTGATTGCCCACATTTATTTTGGTCAAGCTAAAGCAGCACACATACCTAATGCACCCGCCTCCCATTTTTCTCACACAACAACCCTGTGAGCTGAGAGAGAGTGACTGTCCCAAAGCCATCCAGCTGGCCTTCATGCCTAAGGAAAGACTAAAATTTAGTTTTCCTGGTTTATGTCTAGTATGTAATATCAACTATATATAACTAATATAGCTTGATTTGTTTGACCCAAAATTTACTAACGAAATCTGTTAGTATCTGTGTTTCAGAACTTCCTGTTGAATATTAACGGGGAACAAAACTCTCACTCTGGCACATATGAAAGAGAGAGGATTCTGCACTTATTCAGCTATTCTCTATTCAGCTGCTCTCTTTTAGATACAAAGATAGTTCTGTTTAATAGTGAACAAACTACAAGAGTTTGTATGAATGTCAGAAGAATCTTCTCATTCTTGCCATTGTGTTCTGGCTTTCCAAGGCGACCAGCATGCCTCTTATCATTGTGCTCATTTTCTGGGCTTTAATTTTTGGGGTGAGACAGAAACATGGACAGCAAGAAAAGAAAGAGTCTGGCTTTCTTTCTGCTACACAGGTATGGCTTTGTGCAGGGAGGCAGCTTCTGGTGAACCAGTTAAGGAGCCCAGATGATAAGATCTTCTAGTTTGTTGGACCAGTGAGGTGTCTCTTCTTGCTCTACTCCAAAAGCTTATATATAATCAATAGATTTGTGATTATTTGCATTTCAAATACAATGTATAACTTTTTCCAGTTATATATATCCTGTCCCATCTATCTCTTAGCTCTCTTAGTTGCGGTTTTTAGTATAGTTCTTAATAGTGTTAATCAGTGTTGTTTTATTTTTTCTAATGTTTTAAGTATTTTTACTTGTTTTATAATTTGTGAACCGCTCAGGGTCACTTTGCAGAGTAGATGGGCGGCATGAAAACTAGATAGATAGATAGATAGATAGATAGATAGATAGATAGATAGATAGATAGATAGATAGATA
>QLTV01001698.1:4170760-4228570 GCA_003457575.1 Thermophis baileyi
AAAATTTCCGCTACCGGTTCTCCAGAACCTGTCAGAACCTGCTGGATTTCACCCCTGCCTGGAATGACTGTGTTGTTACATCCCCAAACCCCCATAACTTTAACCTTAGACTGTCTACTGTTGACCTCACCCTATTCCTAAGAGGTCTGTAAGGGGCATGCATAAGCGCACCAGCGTGCCTACCATCCCTGTCCTACTGTCTCCATTAATTCGTACCCATTTACTATGTTCATATTTATGTTTATACTTATACCTGTTATCTTTTGCATGTTCGACAAACTAAATAAATAAATAAAAAATAAATAGTTATTTTCCCTTCTGAGTGGAGTTTAGGTGATGCTTCTCTTTTATCTGGGTCTTTTCCTTCCTTCCTTCCTTCCTTCCTTCCTTCCTTCCTTCCTTCCTTCCTTCCTTCCTTCCTTCCTTCCTTCCTTCCTTTTTCTTTCTTCCTTCCTTCCTTTTGTCCTTCCTTCCTTCCTTTTCTTTCTTTTCTTTTTCCTTTCCTCCTCCTTTCCTTTCCTCCTTTCCTTTCCTTCTTTCTTTCCTTTCCTTTCCTTTCCTTTCCCCTTTCCTTTCCTTTCCTTTCCTTTCCTTTCCTTCTTTCCTTTCCTTTCCTCCTTTCCTTTTTTCTTGTAAGTTAATCAGTCTATCTGCATGGATCCTCTAATGAGGAATCAAGCCAAAATATATGGGCTATATGTGCAGAATTTATGGTAGTTCTTATAATGAATTAGTATTTTCTGCTTGCTTGTTGACGAGCTGGACAACATTCCACATTCCTCCCATCATTATACCACATTCCTCCCATCGACCAGTGAGGTCGCACAGGGTTGGCCTTCTTCAGGTCCCGTCGGCCAGACAGCGTCAGCTGGTGGGGCCGTGGGGGAGGGCCTTCTCTGTAGCCGCTCCGACTCTGTGGAACCAACTTCCCCCCGAGATCTGTACTACCCCCACCTTACTGGCTTTCCATAAAGCCGTTAAGACCTGGCTTTTCCGGCAGGCCTGGGGCCAATAGTTGTCTGATTGGCCCATGTATGGTTGTGTGAATGCGTTATCTTAATATGGATATGGTTTTTTAAATTGTTTTTATATGTTTTATTTTTATTTTTTATATGATGTAAGCCGCCCAGAGTCCTTCGGGAGTTGGGCGGCATATAAATTTTAGAAATAAAATAAAATAAACATGAACGCAGATACAAGGCCCAGTCTCTCATATCCACAAACCCAACTTCTTTATAAACAAAAAGATGGCCTCTGATATTTTTCTCAGTTAACAAAGATTATATTTTTGTCAATGCAGATGATTCTTTTAAAAACAATCAAATAAGAATAAATTATACTTCTGCTTTGAAATCATAAGGCAACCATCTTGATGATATTTTTATTGCAATGTAGTCTTCCTTCCATTCCAAGCCCATTGCAAATATATCCCATATCCATGTATTCTGGGTTTGATTCAAAATGATTTCCCCTCCCAACACTTTTTAAGTATTTTTGATGGATATGGCACAAGAAGAAGAAGAAGAAAGCAAATAGCCTCCAGCATTTGATATTTCAATCAGAATAGAACTGGAAGGGACCTTGGAGGTCTTCTAGTCTAATCCCCTGCTCAAGCAGGAGACCCTACACCACTGATGGCGAACCTATGGCACGCGTGCCACAGGTGGCACGTGGAGCCATATCTGAGGGCACACGAGGCGTTGCCCTATGTCAGCTCCAGCGTGCATGCGCGCACTGGCCAGCTGATTTTCGGCCTTCTTTTTGGCCATTTTCGCTCTCCCCAGGCTTCAGGAAAGCCTCCTGAACCCTGGGGATGGCGAAAAACAGCCCAACGGCCCAACTGGAAGTTCGGAAAAGAACTTCCAGTTGGCCCGTTTTTTGCTCTCCCCAGGCTTCAGGAGGCTTTCCTGAACCCTGGGGACGGCAAAAAACGGCCCAATGGGCCAACTGGAAGTTCATTTCCGAACTTCCAGTTGGCCCGTTTGGCCGTTTTTCGCTCTCCCCAGGCTTCAGGAGGCTCTCCTGAACCCTGGGGAGAGTGAAAAACAGCCCAACGGGCCTACCGGAAGTCCAGAGGCTTCAGTGAGGCCTGTGCGCATGCATGGGGGGCCAGCGTGGGGGGGTTGTGCTCATGCGCAGGGGGCAGCGCCGGGGTTGTGCACATGCGGGGGGGAGGGCATTGCATTATGGGTGTGGGCACACGCGCATATGCTGTCGTGCGCGCGCACCCTTTTGGCACCCAAGCCAAAAAAGGTTCGCCATCACTGCCCTACACCATTTCAGACAGGTGACTGTCCAGTCTTTTCTTAAAAACCTCCCGTGATGAAGCATCTACAGCTTCTGAAGGCAAGCTGTTCCACTGGTTAATTGTCCTCACTGTTAAGAAGTTTCTCCTTAATTCCAGGTTGCTTCTTTCCTTGATTAGTTTCCATTCATTGTTTCTTGTCTTGCCTTCTGATGCTTTGAAAAATAAGTTGACCTCCTCTTCTTTGTGGCAGCCACCAAATATTGGAATACTGCTATCATGTTACTCTAATCCAGGGGTTCAAACTCGCGGGCTGGATGCGTCACGCGCTGACCTAGCCCACACCCGGTTTAGCGAAGGGGGGAAAAGTTGTGATACATCACATGACGCCGCCGTGATGACACGAGTTTGATACCCCTGCTCTAGTCCTTCTTTTCTCTAGACTGCCCATACCCAATTCCTGCAACCATTCTTCATATGTTTTTGTCTCTAGGCATCTTAGTTGCTCTTCTTTGCACTTTTTCCAAAGTCTCAACATCTTGTTTTGTAATGTGGTGACCAAAACTGGATGCAATATTCCAGGTGTGGCCTTACTAAGGCTTTATAAAGCGGTATTAATACTTCCTGTGATTTTGATTCTATGCCTCTGTTTATACAAACAAGAATTGTATTAGCTTTTTTGGCTGCTGCCAAACACTGCCGGCTCATGTTTACGTTTTAAATTTTGATTGTAGAAAGTTTAATTTTTTTATCCAACATTTCAACCAAATCAGGATATCAATATGTATGTAACTATACACATCAACATTTCATCTCTCCTCTTATTCAGGGGAATACATAATTAGGTTGGAGAGCCAGTTTGTTATAGTGGCTAAGGCCTCAAGATAGAAACTGGGAGACTGAGTTATAGTCCCTCTTGAGACACAAATCCAGCTGGGTGACCTTGGGCCAGTCACTCTTAGCCCTGAGGAGAAGACAGTGGCAAACCACTTCCAAAATCTTGCCGAGAAAACTGCAGTAGCGGTTGCAGTAATGGTTGTGGCAATAGTTGCCAGAAGTCAACACAGACTAGAAGGCACACTTCCTCAAAAAAAAAAAAAAACCCTCCTGGAAATGAAACCGAAATTACATTTAGAAACACTAGAGATTTAGAAATACTCTTTTTGGGAGTATTACTGAGCCATGGTGGTGCAGTGGTAAGAATGCAGTACTGCAGGCTACTTCTGCTGACTGCCGGCTGCCTGCAATTTGGCAGTTCAAATCTCACCAGGCTCAAGGTTGACTCAGCCTTCCATCCTTCCGATCAGTAAAATGAGAATCCAGATTGTTGGGGAAAATATGCTGACTCTGTAAACCGCTTAGAGAGGGCTGTAAACAGAGGTGGGTTTCAGCAGGTTCTGACCAGTTCTGGAGAACCGGTAGTGGAAATTTTGAGTAGTTCAGAGAACCGGTAAATACCACCTCTGACTGGCCCTGGGGAATGGAGATTTTGCAGGGAAATGGGGATGGAGTGGGGAGGGAATGGAGATTTTACAGTATCCTTCCCCTGCCATGCCCACCAAGCCACGCCCACCAAGCCACACCACGCCCACCAAGCCACACCACACCACGCCCACCAAGCCACGCCCACAGAAGCAGTAGTAAAAAAAATTGAATCCCACCACTGGTTGTAAAGCACTGTGAAGCGGTATATAAGTCTAAGTGCTATTGCTATTGCTATTACTATCTAACATCTCAGAAAAAGGAAAAAGATAGTAAACCCAGAAAAACAAGGAATTCCTCAAACTGAATGAATAAATAAATAGCTCATCTGATTGTTGACTGAAGGAATCCCACAAAGATTTTCCTCCTCAAATGCTAGTATTATGACATGCTTTGGTAACAATACTTCTATTTGAATGGTTCTAAAGGTAGAGTGCAAAGCCTATGTACTGTGTTAACTATGTTTATGTAAGAAGCCTGTTATCAGACTGCATAAGGAATCTGGAAGAATTGTTTAGTGTGCCAGAACAATTTATACCTTTCAAACCTTATATGTTAAGAAAAATATTTTAGAGATCAATTTCCTTTTCCTTTGAGAGCCTTTGTTGAGGAATTGCATACATTCCTGAAAGGTTTGGTAAATGTCTTCTTTCCTAACAAAGAAACACCCAGCTCATTTCCAATTTTCAGAAACCCAAGGTAAGTATGTATTTGTAGAGATATAAACAGGTGAAGGAGGGCTTTGAAAATACAGGAAAGAATAGTTGGAGCAACATTCCTATCTCATTTGCAATACTACATGCCTTGATCCTACACTTTTGATACTAAAATCTGTCTCTGTAATAGTATTTATTTTGGAAACCTTCTCGAATATGAGAGGGCGTTTGTCTTGCCATTTCATCTCTGGGAAATCAGAAATTACAGCCGTGCTCAAAGGGAATAGGAATCCTGGATACTCATGACCTTCATCAAAACCTCTTTCATCAGTTGTCAGTTTTTTTAAGGGGCAATTTAATTGTAACTCTTTGGTGGTGACAAGGTAAATGCTGGCATTTTGGCACTGTCATTCATTAGTTGTGTGCGATGTCAGCAGCAATGCCTCCAACATATCACCATTTCACCTCAGCGATGGCAACTCGGCTTTTGAGATGAATATTATTTGGCTGATACCTCCTAGAGACAAGTCTGCATGCCTTTCATTCCTGTCTATCAGGGCACTGCTTGCTTAGGAGTTTCAGGACTTGCAATACAAGAGTGTTGCCTAAGCAATTCGGCGCAACAGAAGAAAAGGGTGTTGCTTCAGACTGGCTATGTGGTAGAAGGACCCTCAGCAAAGGGCTAAAGTAGCTCTCCTTGTACACAGAGCGAGGGTGTCAGACCTGTAAGGCAGTTCAGATAAGAAGCACATCCAGAAATACTAACTCTAACTGTAGTCTATGGTTACATTAACAGAATCTTGCAAGTCTGGGGGTATATCTTTCCCCCCTCACCTTTATAGTCCAAAAAACAAGGAAGGGTCCCTTCTGAGAGGTTTGCCATGCCCCCATTCCTTCTATAGATTCAGCTGCCTCCATTCCTTCTGTAGTCTCAACTGCTTCATTCCTGAGGGTTGCCTAGTCTGTGGCTCTCCTTCCTGCCTCCCAAGGTTATTCCTGCATATTATTATATTTGACCAGCACAAGATAATTTTCATCACTATCTAAAGTGATGAACAAGATGGTGCCCTTTCCTTCTCACCTGCAGCATCCAGTTGGCCATTCTGTAATTGCTGACAGTTGGATTGCTCTGCACACCTTCTGCAGCCTTCTGAAGGCAATAGTCTCTTTTAGGGAGATTGTGTGACAAACAGAGGCTCTTTTTAAAGAAAAGAAGAGTTTGGAATTCCAGGAGGAACAGCTAGGAGGGTGCAATCACTGCTCTCCAATATCTACTCCCTCCCACCAAGGCAATTGCCTTGCACTAGGTAATGTTAAGTATAGTTGAATGCCATGGGAAGCCATCATTTTAAATTTTGATGGAACAGTGAAAGAGGCCAGTGGCTGCATATGCCACTGGGATTGTAAATATTTTGGAAGGGTGCTTTGTTGAAAACTTAAAACCAAAGTTCCAACTTGAAGCAAAGCCATGGAGTAAAGCAGCTTTTCATTCTGGGAAGTAGAAAGTCGCTGGATAGCAAGGCAACAGAATGTCTCACAGAAGAAAGTTGTTTACCAGCTCATCTTTTCTTAAGGTAGAGCCATCAATCTCTGTAAAGCCTTCAGCTGGATTGATGCACTTTGGGGAGGCAGGTTGATCTATATATGGCTAACATATACATGAACACCATGTTATGCAAATGTTCGCATGTGCATCTAAAGAGTTTCCTATTTCAGCACATAAGGATGCAAAGGTATAAATTTCTTCTCTTGCCATAGAGATAAATCTAAATGGATATTTTTTTTTCGTATAAGTAGACATTATGCAAATGTATTGGTTATTTAGGATGCCTTTGATGCCTACCTATATAGTTATGTTAATGCTTATGCTTCATATAAAAAGAGAGAAAAAAATATGGCAAAAAGAATTAAAGAACTTTTGGATGCATATGCAAAATGACCTGCACCAGAATTAGATAAAGCTTTTTACAAGTGCTAAAGCTTATGAGAGCTTAATTCCTTTCAAACACCTGAAACAGAATAATTATTGAGTTGTACAAAGCAAACATATTGAGAATGAGATAATATGCCTGGCAGATTATTATCCTCTTGGCTGAAACAATTGCAACCATTTAATATTACTTCTATTATTAGGAACATCTGGAGTAAAATATAAAGCGATTCAGACTCTATAAATCAACTTTAAAAATTATATACTGAGTCAATTGTAATAGAGAAAGAAATTAATGCATTTTTACATAATATAGATTTTTCTTAGATCACACATTATTTAGTTGGCTGTTTAGCTTTTCAAGAAATACAATTGCATTCATGAAAACAGAAAAAGTGGCTATCTCAGGTAGTTGTTTTATGGAATGCTATAAAATATTTTTGTGCCACTATATTATGAGCAGTCATAATTATGCCTTTTTCAGCCTCTATACTGAAACCTATATAGGTAGTCCTTGAAATATAACTGGTCACTGAAAAGCCATTCAAAGTTATGATAGCGTCCCCCAAAATGACATGCAACTCCGTTTCTAAATTATGGCTGCTGCAGTGCCCCTGTGGCCATTCACCCTTACAAACAACCACAGGGACTGTGCCCCCACTTCTTGCCCCCCCAAATCCTGTCCTGCTGGGACCTGGCAGTGCTTGAGCCTGCTCCCAACACACCTGCCACCCACCACACACTTACCTTTTGAAGATTTCCAGATTTCCTGTTGCAGAAGAAGGACAGGCAATGTGGTAGCAACACAGATGCATCAGTCATTTTGTCCCACCAGACAAACCGCTCCATTTTCTTACCTAAACAAGGTTGCACAGTGCTGTAGAAAACTTCTGAAAGGTGCAGAAAGCTTTTGCAGCACTGTGTAAATTGCATTAAGGCAGCAGGGGCCTGAAGGTTTCCTAAGGATTTGTGCAGACCATGTTGGCAGAGCAGATTGGGTCTCTTTGCCCCTTGGCGCCATTCCAGAAGTGGCCGCCTTATTTCCAGCAGCCAAACTGAATATTGGTAGCTGTAAATATCACCGCCATTTCCAGAATCGTGACACATGGCTGTGCAATAAAGCAATTTCTTCCAGCGCTCTGGAAAGCATCGGAGCTCTTCAAACGGTAAGTGAGCAGGAGGTTTTTGGCCTGGTAGGATGGGAATCAGGCATTAGGCCTGGGAGGATCTGGTGGGAGTTCAGTAACATCAGAATGTCAATTGCAATAAATTCTATCTACTTCTTATGCATTCTAATGTTTTTATGCAAAGTTGTAACAAATATTGGTCATTTGAATTTTTGGGAATAATTATCTCAAACTAAGATTCTTTATTTGAGCTCCAGTGAGGTTTTAAGGAAGCATAAATACAATACCAGCAAATATTATTTGAAGATTCTTATATTTAATTAGAGGGATATCAATACTTTCAATTTCATAAAATACTAAGCATTATTTAGAGGATGAATCTTTAGTATCCCTAGTTTTCTTTAACTAATGATTATCATATGATGATAGGGACTTCACTTTGAATTTTCTAATTTTTACTTTCATCATTGGACATTTAAAGTATCTAGATTGCCTAAAATGTTGATGTTATTATTTATTTATTTATTTATTGTATTTCTATGCCGCCCAACTCCCAAAGGACTCTGATGTTGCAATTTGCACCAAATATATTGTGTAAAACTCCTCAATTTTTGGTATTGGCATATGCTTTAACAAATCCTAAACCTAGGATATTCTTCTATAAAGAGTTAAAGATTATCACTCAACTGGATATTAGTTATTTGCAAGAACCTTTGAATAATGAGTTAGAATATTCTGTATTAGTAAATCAGGAAAGACTTTGTTTTTAAGTCAAGTATTTCTTATGATTTTAAGATGAAATTGATTCAATTTTTTCAGGTTTACTGGATTCTCAGAGAATGTTACAAAAGGGCTGGTCTTCAACTCCATTATGCTGGAAGGAAAAAATGGACGAGGAAATGCTTATATACACAATATGGACTTATTTTATAAATGTTCTGTTTTGATTTAGATAACTGTCAGTTTGTTAATGTGGTGTTACAAAAATTAGTACAATTTGAGGATATGAATGTACTTCTGAGATTATATATACCAGCATTCAGTATAGGAAGTCCACATTTCATGAAGAATAGGGAGGACAGCAAAAATATCAGACACCAATTCAATTTACACTTTTGGATCACAATTAGGTGTCTGCCTACTAACATAATGGAAGAACGGGTGAATATTTGGTGTGGCCAGGGTTTAATGATTTGTTTAGGCAGAATCATATTTCTTGTACATAGCATACCTTTTGACTTCTCCCCATCTACAACAAGCCCAAGGGAAAGCTTAGGAGGATCATATGTAGTTTATGACTGTGTATAGCCCGCACATGCTCCAGAGCATTAAAGGGGATTTACAAAGGGGTTTCCCAGATTCTTCTGCCTGCAGAAGGGATCTGGTGAACAATCAGTGCTGATATTGTCAGTGTGGCTCAAAAAAGTAATGATTTTGTCATCTAATGCTAAGATTGTTATTTGTATGCATTCTTGTCAGTTGGCATTGAATGTTCCTACCGCAGCAAATAATAACAATGCATTAAAGAAATAAAGCAATGGATGACAGTTTTCTAAAGGGAGTTGATAACAGTCTTCCTAGAAACAGCTGAAGACTTTTTTTTAAAAAAAAAAAAATCTCTTGGCCACATTCAAAGGTGAAGAAAGGGAAACGTATCCAATTTCAGCCAAGGCCTGATCACTTGCCAAGTAAAGATAAAATGGCAGATTCCCCAAACAGTGGATGGTGTCTCACTACAAATAGCTAGAAGGTTTCAGTGGATGGTCTTGAACATTAGCCCTGAAACCAGTCCAAAAATCAATTCACATCTATTTCATAGCTAGTCAAATGTAGAGTTTGGCATATTTATAAATTCCATTTGCATGCCAGTCTTTTGCAAAGGAACTCTGAGTGTCTTGAAAAAATTCCTAAGAATCTCTCAGTTGCCTTGCATTGGATAATTTATTTTGATTTACTTATTTTTATTTAAAACAGTTACATGGCTGCCCATCTTTCAGCCAACTCTGGGGGGCTCCCTATCAAAGATAGTTAAAGATAGATAATTTCAAGCTATTGTACAGGTTTCTGTCAAGTAATACAGCACTCTCAATATCCCATTCCCACCTATGGAAGAAATCAAATAATTGATTTCAAGGGAAAGTTTAAAAATATTATTTAAGAAATAGTAAATGGCCTGTACACAATGCAGAATATTTCCTGATACATTTCTCTTTTCCCTGCCTGAAGGAGAAATGTTCATTTCTCAAGAATTCTGTATTCATTTTCACCATTAAGGTTTAAAGCAGTGGTTCTCAATCTTCCTAATGCCGCGACCCTTTGGCGCGATGATGTCATCATGCCGCGACCCTTTGGCGCGATAATGCGGTGTCTCGGTTCCTAAGACCATCGGAAATATGTGTTTTCCGATGGTCTTAGGCGACCCCTGTGAAAGGGTCGTTCGACCCCCAAAGGGGTCGCGACCCACAGGTTGAGAACCGCTGGTTTAAAGAAACATCTGTGTGGTGTGGTGGCCATGGTAGTGCAGTGATTAGAATGCAGTATTGCAGACTGACTCTGCCCACTGCCAGGAGTTCGTTCCTGACCAGCTCAAGGTTGACTCAGCCTTCCATCCTTCCGAGGTTGATAAAATGAGGACCCAGATTGTTAGAGGCAATAGGCTAACTCTGTAAACCACTTAGAGAGGGCTGTAAAGCACTATGAAGCGGTATATAAATCTAAGTGCTATTGCTATCTGGCTGATGCTACTTTGACCAATCTGCCCCTTTAAACTGACTCCTACACCACCTCCCATGCTATTCCACAAGGCACATGAGTGCTCATCAACGTTTTCTTTTGGGGGTGCAATGGGAAGTTTATGTTGTACAAGGAACATCGAAGTCCCATTTCTCTCAGTTGTATCTAGAAAATATATAAGTTCCCTGTTAATTTTAAACATTGATCAATTGATGAACATTTCTTTTCTTGCTTAAAAAGAGTTTCTGTTCTTGTCATAATTAATATGGTAACCTATTCTCTATTTCTTAATTTTTGATTGCTTTCTTAATTCAAGAATTCAGCCAATGAAGTAATTTTTGGATGATATGAAAACTCTTACCCCATTTTCCCATTTTACTTATATTAATTATGATTTCCTTCTGCCTACCAATAATATAAGAATGTTGATCTAGTCCATTAGTACCCAAAACATACGGCATATAATAATATTAATGACAATATTGGCTTATAATTATTTATTGTTATAACATTTTATTGAAATATACCGCTAAGAGGCACACACAAAGAAGTACATTTCAAAGGTTGTACATCTTGCACTCTATTTTTAAAACATGAGAAAAAGACATTTTTTTCTTCCTTCAGCATCTTTGTTTTACAGATTTATTATGTGAAAATGGAAAGGAACATACAACCACTCTATTTATGATAAAATGCATTTTAATTTGCTGGCTCGAAGTAAGTTCCATATGCAAGCAAAATAACATATGCCGAATGTACAGGAAATTGCTTCCCTAAAAATAACCTTAGTCTTTTGTTTTATCCTACGTGGTAAATTGTATTTTTACCCTGCCCTTCCTGAAAGTTTGCCCTGTTCATCACTGAACTCCTTAATGCCAGAAGCTGAAGGCCTCCAAAGAAAAAGGAAAGGAAAATATTTTTTTTCAAATGGTTTGAAATTAATATAGCAATGTTAATGCATCAATCTTACATTGTTAAAACTATATCCTACATTTTTAGAAATGGACTTGATTTTGTTCAAGGCGTTGCCAGTCCTTGAGTCTATTTAAAAATGGTGTACTAACATCCAGTATTAAAATCTGGATCAAATTTCCTGATGTTTCATTTTACTTGCATTTATTCATGCTTACGCTTATTGTTTATATGACATTTCAAATGACATCTTTACCATGACCCACCCTGAGGACACGTTAAAATATAAGCACAATTCATAAAAGCACCATAGATTTTTTTCTTTAAAAAAAATACATCTGATGCTCCTCCATAATCTGGACATAGTGCAAGCTACAACTACATGGATTTTCTGCCGCATTTCCCTTCACTGTTAGGATTCACACAACTTGCTAAATCTAACGTTGCTACAGAAGTCAATAGCAAGGTTTTGGGTATAATAAGGGCAGCTGGGGAAACCTCACCAAATCTAGCAAGGGACTTGGACTTTCCATCTGCCAATGTCCAGTACATGTCACTATCTGGAACAACAGGTCCTATCCTGTAGACCAGAGGTCTCTAACCTTGGCAACTCTACAACTTGTGGGCTTCAACTCCCAGAATTCCTCAGCCGGCCATGCTGGCTGAGGAATTCTGGGAATTGAAGTCCACACATCATAAAGTTGCCAAGATTGGAGACCTCTGCTGTAGACCAGGGGTCAGCCAGGGCCCTGCAATGCATCAAATTCTGGGAGGGGGGAGATAATGCAATAATGGCAATAATAACATTTCCTTTTATATGTATGTTCATGAAATACAACTCTCTCTGAACCGGAACTATTTTTCTGTGACTTTAAGTGAAATCTGCTCTTATAAATAGTAAGAAACAGCTACTGTATGTTAGTGCCCTATGGCGTTTATGTTTAACTTCCATCAGCAGCAGAGTTTGCTAAAATGTCTGCTTATATAATGGCTTGCAACAGCTTTCATTAATAATGTGACGCTTTACATAAAAGAAATGATGGGAAATCATTGTTCTGAAAGTTTCTCTGCACCCTGCCGTGTTGGCACAGGTTGGACTAGGTTCACTGCTTTCAGCCGATCTATTTAAATCTTCTTTAAAAAGTATACTAGGTCTAATGTGTTGTAATACTATTTTTTCCTGATTACAAAGTATTGGCAAATCCATCTGAAACTACAGATATAGGTCTCTGTATATGTGTGTGTGTGTGTGTGTGTGTGTGTGTGTGTGTGTGTACATATTCAGAATTTTCCTTCAGCAAAATTAAAATATTGGTTCTGAAGCAACAGTCATAGCTGCACTAATCTTTTTTTATCAAAGAAAAACAACCATGATTTTAGATGATCTTTTGCAAAAGGGAAGGAAAAGAAATGAAAATAAAAATCTCCTGCCTTACTATACTTTCGACATGACTCTTTCATTTTAAAAGTGAAGTGAGAAAAAAAGTTAGACTTTTTTCAGATGAATATGTCATCTGGGAATAGAATTCATCATACAAAATGGGTTTTATTTCAGAATAAACACACATAGGATTCCTCTATAGGGCTAAGCATCTGGTCCAATTCGGATTTTAACTCCATAGCATGGGGATGGGTTATCTGAGGGACTGCCTCTCCCCAATTATATCTGTCTCACCAGATTTGGCAGAGTAAGCATGCTGCTGTCCCATCTGCCAGAGAATTACATTTGGTCTGTCCCAGGAAGTGGACCTTTTCTGCTGTGGTGCCAACCTTGTGGAATTTCCCCCCCCCCAAAAAAATAAGGTTAATTCCATTCCTCTTAACATTCCACAGGTCCCTCGAAATCTGGCTTCAGATCTGATGGTCTCAGGGCACTAGGGAGACCTTGTAATGGCTCTCTTAAAGCCAACATCACCCTCTGTTGTTTTTTGTGGGTTTAATAGTTTTTTAAAAAATAATTAATGTTTTTCTATAGTTATTGATTCTTTTAATTAATCTGGGTGGTTGTACACAAGCCAGAGTCACATTTTGTGAGATGGGTGGCCATACCAATTTAATAAATATCGATAATGAATAATAATAATTTGTAGACTAACCTGTAGATAACTTGTAGAATTCAATTCCACAATTCTCAACAATGTCTTGGAAATGCTAGGAGTTGGTGTACACATCTGGAAGTTTCACAGGTTGGGCAACACAGCTCTTGAGGATCTTCAAGACCTAAAGGAAACAAAGCTTTTCAGAGAAATAAGACATTAAATCAAACAAGCATCTTGATTGGATAAGAAGACCAATGCCCCATCAATATCATTAAAACTAATAAATTCAGTGTGCCTAGATAGGGATAAATTTGCAGATGACTGAGGATTGATGGATGATAGACAGATAATTTTAAATCTCTGTATAAATTCTATAGGAAGTTTCCTTAAACTTATCATGTATCAGTGTTAATGATTACAATTATTATTATAATTCAGTTTAAACAACTTTATTAAATTGTTAAATATATTCAGTCTTTTATATACCAAACGATTACTTTATTTTAAGGTTTCCTATTTGAAACAATGCACAACTAATTATCAGCACCTATCTAATCATGAAAAAACAAAAGGCGGGTCAGATTTGGTTGGCACTCAGATGGGAGACTAGCAGGAAATCACAGACTTACTGTATAGACTACTGGAAGTTTTCTTTAAAAAAATAATCCCAAAATAAGACAAAGGGAAAGTTCTGAGCCACTGAGAAAAATATATGAACATGTCCATCCAGTTACCAAGAATTGAGCTCAGTTGAAAGGAGATGTTACCTTTAGTTGTATGCAATACAAGGAAATACTACATTTTTAAAAGCTAAGTTTGCAATTATTGCTGGAATGTCAACAGACCAGGGGTGGGTTCCAACTTACCTCGCTGCCGGTTCGCTCCCTCCCACGCCGCGTGGACGTGCATGCGCAGTAACAAAAAATCCCCCCCCCAAAAAAAGCCAAAAAAAAGATGGCGACCACATGCACAGTGCCGGAAGTCTGCTTCTGAGCATGCTCAGAAGGGGGGGAAAAATAAAAAAATAATTCAAAAAAAATTAATTCAAAAAAAAAGATGGCGGCCCCCACAGACCAGCACCGACCAATCCGGTTCAGTGACATCATTGTGACATCACCAGCGGGCCGCTACTGGTTCGGGAGAACTGGTCCGAACTGGGAGGAACCCACCCCTGCAACAGACCAAATTCTTTAGCTCCCTACTTCTTTTTATAAGCTGTATTTAGCTTACCCGTTCTGTCATGAAATATAATGCATATTGAGCAGACGCAATGGTTTCCATAGTTTTGCCAAAAAGTGTACAATATTGTTCTTACGTTCCTGAATTTATTTTATTTCCCCCTTAACTGGAGAAAAAATGAAGCTTTTTTCAAGGCCTTTAGAATTACAATACAGGATTTTTTTTTATTTGAGCCTTATCTTTCTTCACTGCTACTATGTATGAACAATGACCATTGAGCTCTGAAATGTAATCTTGGTTTCAAATAGAGAAGTCCATGGGAGTCACCATTCAGAATTCTGTCTAAAAGTTTAGCATCAACATATTAGAGGAGTTCTTTTATTAATTTTATTGATTAGCATCCTATAGAAAATAATAGCTAAAAACACAATTGTTGAATCTGCTTTCAGTTTTAAAAGTTAACACAATTATAATTTCTAGATGCATGGCATGGAAACACGTAACAAGATAATTAGCCACCTATTAATTCATAGATGCCTTTTTCAGTTCTGGCCTTCAGCAGGAAGTTTAGTTCATCTCTGTATTTGCAACAGTTGATTTTGCCCATCTCGATGTTTCTTCAGGGATCGACATTTTTCCTCAAAGAAAAAAAAATAGCCAAGAGTATTCAGGGAGAGAAGCAAAAGGATTATTCATAGGTTATTCATAGGTTATTCTCCCCCTTTCTAGAGGTATCACTGCCTAAGGGAATGTTTTTAGTCTGCTTAGTCTGCCTGTCATCCAGTGGTGGGATTCAGCCGGTTTGCAATGGTTCGGGAGAACCGATAGCTAACTTTCTGAGCAGTTCGGCGAACCAGCTGTTGGAAGAACTCTCCTTCCAACAGCCTTTTGTTTTTCCCACCTTACAGGGTTAATCCTGTCAGGAAGGCAGGAAGGAGGCATTCTGTGCCTCTGTGTGTTATTTCCAGCCTAATCCTGCTTATCTTTATTGCCCTGCTTAAGTGTTTTCTGAAACTGCCTCTGTGGTTAAGCCTTGTTACATTGTAACAGCCATCAATGGTTCTTGGCAGTACTCCCAGACTTTCTATAGCCTGAGCAGCTTCTCTGGAGTTTTTTTTTTCCTTTGCTGGTACTTTTATTCCGGGGCTTCACTTTCTTAAAGGGGAAGGGTTGTTTTAAGCTTTTTACACTGCTTTAGTGGTTCCTGGCACTGTCCTTTTGGGGTGTACTTCCAACATGACTGAATCCCCTCCCAGCCACTCCTTGCCTCCTCTGTTCCCAATTAAGGGTGGGAGGGGCGATCGCAGGCCTCTTTCTTCCCTGGATCCATAATCTTCTCTAAATGGAGTGATGTGGCTAGTCTTTGACTTCTTTGTTTGTTTGTTAGGGGAAAAAAGGGCTTCGGAAGGTCTTACCCCCCATGGGAAAACGATGAGGTAATCTTTTTGGACTGCTGCCTGCCTGATCAAGTTAAGCAATGGCTAAGAAGGATGCAAGCTTGGCACTCTGTCTGACTTTTTTTACTGCCTTTCTGGGGGCATGTGATCTTTCCTTAAATCTGATTTCCTTAGGATATCTTGTGAGGTGAGTGAGACCAGCCAGTATCTTTAAGTGGTGCAAATGGATCAAAGGATTGCTTCTCCTGGGTGGGAAAGGGTGCTTTGTCAGTTCACTGAGCACAGGAGTCTCTTGTCTATGGGGATTCTTCCAGGACCTAGTTCTTCCAAATCTGATTTTTGCAAGAGGCAACAGGACTTTCTTGGTTTCCAGAAAGTCCAGTTGCCTCTTGAAAAAGCACCTTTGGGACAAGAGTCTCTTGCATTGCTTCAGAGTGGCCAAGGCACATGATTGCTCATTGATAGTAAGATTTTTTAAAAAAATAGGAGGTAGGGATGTGGATCCTCCCTCCAATTTGTTTTAGTTTTCTTTCATGATAATAAGGCTTAGTAACATGGCACCAGGCTTGAAGTTTATTTAGATATTAGTGGTATGTACTAATTTTATTGTGATCCTGACAAGCTTGGTGTCAGGGTTCCGACAGATGCCCTAATTAAATCATGAGCCTCCAGCCAAGCTTCAAAAGAAATCCAGTTATTTATTAGGAGCTTCATGCCGGCACGGACCAGGTGGAGCCAACTCTGACCTCAGTTAATTCACACTTTGCCTCTGACCCTGTTTACGCCTCCCCCAATATGTGTCATCAGTCACATTCCCCATTGAAGCAATTTCACGGGTTATAAAAGTCACTCCCTCCGGCCACTGGATACACTTACAACCTTTGCAGCATCCCCACGGTCACGTAATCAAAATTCAGATGGTTGACAACTGTCTTACATTTATGACGGTTGTAGTCTCCCAGGGTCATGTATCCCCTTTTGCAACCTTCTGACAAGCAAAGTCAATGGGGAGGCCAGATTCACTTAACAGTCGTGTTACCAAGTTAACAACTGCAGTGATTCACTTAACAAATGTGGCAAGAAAAGTCGTGAAATGGGGCAAAATTCACTTAATAAATTTCTCACTTAGCAACATAAATTTTGGGCTCAATTGTGGACGTAAGTCAAGGAGAGGCTGAGCGAGGTGAGGCGAGGCCGGGCATGACAAGGAGTGGCTGGGAGGGGAGGGGTGAGGGGGAGCCAGGCGTGGTGAGGAGAGGCCAGGTGAGACGTGCCCCTCGACGTGAGTGACGTCGAGATGGCCATGCCCACCCAGTCACATGACCACCCAGCCACCCCTACCCGGCCAGTCATTAGGGCAGAGAACTGGTTGTTAAATTATTTGAATCCCACCACTGCTGTGATCTCTGGGTAGTCTCCCATTCACATACTAACCAGGCCCAACCCTACTTAACTTATAAACCCAGACAAGATTAACCAGATGCTGCTGCTCAAAGGATATAACAATAACCTCTTCAAAGTTCCCTGAGAAATAAAGCCCTCCAGAAGAATGAAAGAAGCCATAGAAGACAAAACAGAAGTGGCACTCACACCCTTCTCCCCATCTTTTTTTTCTCTTCATGTTGACAGACCAATTATAGATTTGTACCACAGGCAATTTCTAAGTTTTTGGGAGGATATTTAAAAAAAATAAAAATACCCTTTTACTCAAGCTGAACTACATGGTCACCACCATGGAGTTTCATGACACAGGACTGCAAAAGTTTGTCATTGTCTTATGGGATGTGCTAGTTTTTCTGGTCAATTCCTGGTCAATTTCAAATACTAATGAGGCCCAACTTTGTTTATCTTCCAAGGCCAGACAAGTTAGTCAGATGCTACAACCTGCTGAAATAGAGGGCTTTTGTGCATCTGTGAACAGTCACCCAGTATTAGCTTAGATATATTTATTTTAGGTGCCTGAGAAAAAACTCTGCAAAATAGTCAACTGGAAAATAGTAAACAATAGCAGTAATCCTAATATTAATTTTCAGCTGATTAGTCATGAGTAAGACGATTTAAGAAAAAGAGGAGGGGTGGGAAGTTTGGCTCCATCTTTTGCATGAGTGAAGACAACACAGCTTCTTGAGATTAAGCTCAATAGATTCCCACGTAGAGGCTAGATGAAACATAATTTCCAGACAAAGCCTTCTTCTGTATAATTTATTGGTTACCCATTTTTTAATTATTCACTTTTCTGATTAATGAAAATATGCTAATTAAGGATTCAGTGTTTAAAAGGTATAAATATCTTTCATTGCCTAAAGTAATTATGATAAGTAATTATTTAAACATTATGATTCAGACGTTAAATAATTTCTATGACAAAAATGGAAGGAAAAAAGATATCTGCGTAGCTTGTACAGGATAATTTAGCCTGTTCGATGCTAATGAGAGTACAGGCATTCCATTTCGATGAAATGCCTCGTAAAAGATTTTGTGGCATCATTTTGCTACTTACATGCAAGCTCACCTTCACATTCACTGATGTGAATTTATACAAGGCTGAGCTCCTTGGCACTTATTTAGCTCATTGTCTAACCTGGCCCTCACCAAGTAGATTGAGACTACAAAACCCAGAATCCCAAGCCTGCCAAAGCAACACTCAGAACTCTAGGATATGAAATCCCAACCCATTTGGAGAGGGCCATAGAACATAGAATAACAGGGTTGGGCGGGACCTTGGAAGTCTTCTAGTTCAACCTCCTACTTCAGCAGGAGACCCTATACCATTTCAGACAAGTGGCTGTCCAGTCTCTTCTTAAAAGCCTCCAGTGATGGGGCACCCATGACTTCTGAAGGTAGTTTCCATCCATTATTTCTTGTCTTGCCTTCTGGTGCTTTGCAAAATAGGTTGACCCTCCTCATTTTTGAGGTAGCCCTTCAAATATTGGAACACTGCTATCATGTCTCCCCTAGTCAGAGGTGGGTTCCTACCGGTTCTAACCGGTTCTTTAGAACCGTTAGTAAACCGGTGATGATGTCACAGAACCGGTTCTTTCGGTGTGTTCCGTGGGTGCCGCCATTTTGGATTTTGCTTCTGCGTATGCGCAGAAGCGAATTTTTGCTTCTGTGCATGCGCAGAAGCTATTTTTTGATTGCTGCGGGGGTGCAACCCTGAGTGAACCGGCAGCAAATGGATCCAGAACCCACCCCTGCCCCAGTCCTTTTCATAGACTAGACATACCCAGTTTGGTTCTTCATAATCAAAATGGGGAAAGCTGAATCAACAAAAGACTTAATAGCTTTCCTGGCCTGATACCAGTAGGAACATCACCAGAAAAAAATATTACAGAGAGGATGCCTCCTACCCCCAAGCAGTCAAAGTAGAATGCTCCAAGCAACTATTTTGTGGATGTATTTATACAAGTCTTCGGCATTTTACCACCTGGTAGGAAAGTGACCTGAAATGTCAAGCAAACTATTACAGAAGACTGAAATTTTTTGAAATGGAACTATGACGGTTGGCCTTGTGGAGCAGACGAGACAGGAATCCCAACCAGATGAGCTCATTCTACTTTATAAAAAAACTATATTGGCAGAATCTTGAAAGTCTGAAAATACAATTCCTGCCTCCATCTCCAGTCCCTTCTGAGCTGCTTGCCCCGCCCACTATCAGCTGTCTCTTATACGACAGTTCTCTTGGCAAGGGCACAGTCTCTCCAGGTCTTCCTCACATGCAATTCCAACAACCGATTCAGCTCAACCTGCAGAGGGTCTAGGACAACTCACCATGGGAAAACTCGCTATGGCCAACTTGCTGTGGGACAACTCACTGCAGGACAAAAGTTACACTAATGTCGAAGAAATTGTGGAATAGAATCATTAAACAAATGATGCAAAAGGAAGGGCAAAATGAAATGTGAATGACAATTTTTTTAAAAAAAAATAATTATTTTAAATAATTACATTAAATTGTTGAATTGTCCCACAGCGAGTTGTCCCACAGTGAACTGGCCATGGCAAGTAGGCCGTGGCGAGTTGGCAGTGGCAAATTGGCTGCAGCGAGTTGGCTGTGGCAAGTAGTCCCATTCTGACCTGGAGAAGTTTCCCGCTGTACTGAAATTTTCTCTCTTGTACTTGCTGCAACTTTACGGCTCCAACCCAGCAAGGAGTTGATTTCAAGGGGACACCGCTCAGCTCCTTTTACATTCCTGGCTGTGGGCCTGACATGCCTCACTTCACCACTGTCTGCGCAGATAGTGAAGCGGGTCAGTTGCATATCATGTGTACAGGCTAAAAAGATCGAAGCTCAGGATGAGCCAGATTCCTTAGTGTCACATCATGAAGCACCATGCCAAGAGCTGGGTCAGCGCAGGTTTGTTCTGTGTCACCCTGATTATTGCCAAATAAATCTCTTACTTGCAAGGCACTGCACAGTTTCTGACTGCTGCAACTCTACCCTGCATGAGCAGCAGCTTCTGTTTGTCTGGAGCAAATATAAATGTCTACCACTCAGAAGAAAATTAATTGTGCGTGGTTCCTTCAGCAAGCAAACCTTTTCTAACGTTCCAAGGAAGTGAGTAGAAGTGTTTGTGTGTGTGTGTGTGTGTGTGTGTGTGTGTGTGTGTTGAACCCCAGGCAAGGCCATTTTCTCATTAAATAGCAATGATTGCATTAAGAAATTAGCTAGCAAGCAGCAATAAAACATGTCAACATGGCTGCTTCCTGTCTTCCTCATCCGACAGCATGGTGTGTAAAAAGCAGCAACAGACTAGTAACTGGGGCCTTGCCTGCATGGGTCTTTTTTAAAAAAAAATAGTGCCTGAATTCTGAATCAACAACACGCTGCATTACTGTATAATTGGCTCATTTATATGAGCTGCTATTCAGGACACTCAAGAAAGCCCCTTCCTCTGCTCAGAATATCTTGCCAGAGTTCACCCCTGCTAAGCAGAGCTATAGATTTCCAGCTTAGCTTCCTCTCCCATGGAAGCTTTTGAAAAAGAGAGCGGGAAGGAGGCAGAGAAAGAGAGAAGATGGACCCCACTGGGACAAATTCCACGTATGTATGTTCTGTGCTAGGGTTGGGGCTTGCTTTACGGTATACCAGCATGCTTCAAATTACCTTTAGAAATCAGTTTGCGGCACGGCCACATATTTGTCACAGAATCACATTGCATAGACCCATGTTTTTCAGACTTGACATTTCTGAATGGGTAAATTTCTGCTCCCACAGTCCTCAGCTCTGGCCATGCTGCTTGCAGAATTTTGAGCTGAGTCCCCATGTCAGGAAGTAGACATCTTTGAGAAACACAGCTATAGACATCCCCCTCCAAAACACAATTATTTTTCAATGCACTGTCTTTACACATCTAGGAAACACATGTGGGGAAAAAGTGGATCCATGCTTTTTGTCTCACCTCTGGAGCCAGTGGGGGTCTGCAGGAGCAATCTGAACCCTTTGCTCCTTTGCCCATATGCTGAATGTGCTACATCAGCAGCCCCCAACCTTTTGGGCAGCAGGGACCGGTTCCATGGAGAGAGGTTTTTCCGTGAACTGGAGGGGGCGTGATTTCGGGTGCTGCCTGCATCCCGCAGATGGGGCTTTGCTTGTTTTCACGGCCTGGTTTCAGGCATGCCGTGGCTCAGTGCCAGTCCACAGACTGGAGATTGGGGACCCCTGTGTTACATGATTTGGGACTGATGTTCTCAGCTGAGAATCACCCAATACTGCATTCCATAACACAGTGATGGCGAGCCTTTTTGGCACCGGGTGCCCAAACCGGAACGCATGTGCCGGAGCACTGGAAACCCGAAGACCAGCTGGCCGGTGTGCATGCGCGCGCCAGCCAACTGGTCTTCAGGTTTCTGGCATGTGCATGTGTGCTGGCCAGCTGGTCTTCACATGTGCCGGAGCGCTGGAAACCCGAAGACCAGCTGGCCAGCTCGCACATGCGCACCGGCCAGCTGGTCTTCATGTTTCCAGCGCTCTGGCACGCGCAAAGCAGGGGTGAAATGCTCCCAGTTCGCCACGGCCGGTCGGTCGTCGGAGAGCCGGTCGCAAAGGCAGCGAGAGGCTCCGCCCACCTCCCCGGACACTGCCATTTGGGTTATTTTACCCTCTATGCATGCGCAAAGCGTTCTGTGTATGCGCAGAGGGTAAAAGAACCCAAATGGAGGCGTCCGGCAGGTCAGCGGAGCCTCGGTCTGCCTTCGCGACCGGCTCTCTGACAACCGACCAGCCCGGGCGAACCGGGAGCATTTCACCCCTGGTGCAAAGACCAGCTGGCCAGCGTGCATATGCGTGCCAGAAACCAGAAGAGCAACTGACGACGGCGCGCGTGTCCACAGAGAGGGCTCTGCGTGCCACCTCTGGCATGCGTGCCATAGGTTTGCCATCAAGGCCATAACAGAATGGATGCAACCAAAGCAGGCACAAAAATGGGTTTTTAGAGTGATCAGTAAAGACTTCTTTTCTTCTGGATATTTAATCAAGGTAGAATCTAGCACTCTTAAGTGAATTGCACTACAGAGGCCTTTTAGTGATCAATATTAAGGCAGGATAACAAGAGTTCTGTAGTTGGGAGTCAAGATTTACTTATTTAAAAGGATTGTTATTTTCGGTGTTTTAATTGCTTTTTCTGAGCTAGCATATGGCACCATTTATTGTGCTAGGCTTTGAAATTAAAAGTGCTTCTGAGTATGGACAGAATATAATTTCATTGTGAATCATTTCATAAAAGAATATAAGGACATATTGCCCATCTGTAGTAATTTCACTCATTCTCTTAGTACACAACGTAATATATAATCCTCTTGTGATTCTTCTATTATTATAGCTACCCAGAGTTGCTTTGGGCAACATATAAATTTAATAAATAAATAAAAATTAAATTTCTCGTTCAAAGGAAAGAAATTACTTTGCCACATTTTTATAGTTTTGCTTCTGACTTGGAATAAATCAGGAGATGCTTAGTTCATCTGCCTCCTTCTCCTTCCAATTACTGTATTATTACTATTTCAGAAGCCTAATTTTCAGTGTCCACCTACACCAATTGGCATTTATGGGGAGGAAATGTTGTCATCATTATAAAGCTGACCTGCATTTCCTGAACATGCACTTCCGTCGTGATGCAAACCGGTGGGGAAGGTAAGCAGAACCCACCCCTGCTCTGGAAGAAATGGAAGCAGAGGAGAAGGCCTGAGAAAGGGCTCCTCTACCCCAGCCTGAAGTGGGCCAAACTGTCCCCATGTACTACAGGTGTGCCACTGACAGAACAAGCAGTCAAGTGTGTCAGATTTTAAACAACTGCAAAGAGTTGCAGGGTGGTGCTGCAACTTAGGAGAGAATGCAAATGCTTTAAAACTAAGCAGGAGCAGCTAAGAATTAAGCCTGTCTTGATTGTGAGCTGAGGAAGAGATGAAGGCAATATAATGAGCACATGGTAAGAGCAAAAACTTGCCAGTCTTTGTAGCCAGTTTAAGTGCAAATGGGGAACAGCCTTGAAACAGCCCACCACCTGGTTCTCCATATCTATTGTTGATCCAGCGATGTATTCTGGGTTGTTATAAATCTGGTTGAAACCTTCCTATGCATTTATGACAGTTTCCTATTATGTGACTCCCCCCCCCCCTTCACAAGTTATATGTGAAGTGTCTTTAAGAAATTTAAGAAATTTCCAACCTCTCTCTGGCTTTCTTTGACCTGGCTAATTGGATCCAGATCCCACCTGCTTTCTAGCTTTGTTCAAAAGAGCTGTCCTGAAGATGAATCTGCATGCAGGATTATGCTCCAATTTCTCATTCTGCACTATCTTGAAGCTCACGATGGCATGGGTGCTCCTTCCCAAAGTGCCTACAATGTTTACCTCTTCAAACAGTTATTCCCTATTGGTTAGGATCAGATCTAAGAGGAGAAATCACCTTGGCAATGCAACATCTTCACTACTGAGGAGACCCTGATTGGTGGAATTCAACCAATTGGAAAGCTACCTATCTCCCAGTACTATAGATTTTTTTTTTCAATTCAAGTTTTGCAGTAATGCTATTGTGAGAATCCGTCCTCCAAATCCCTTTCAGAAATGTGTACTTATTTTACCATATGATGATTAGTTCTTAAAATCCACCTTCAGAAATCAAGATGGTGGACTGGTTTCCCCTTAGTAGGACATTCACATTTATGGAGTCCTTGAGCTTGATTGTTTGCTTGCAGATATTTCATTTACAGGCAAGGTTACATCTTCAATGCACATTCATATTTTGCACATCCTTCCTATTCTTGGCAGACTTCTCTGCCACATCTGCATTATTTGGAAGGCTCCCCCACTAAGATTTTGAGGAGTCAGACACTGGGAGCTGCAGAACCCATGAGATAAAATTCAAAATTAAGTACTGTCCTTTGCAGAAAAAGAAATGCTTTCCTCTATTTCCATACAATATTGATCTGAGTCAAGGATCAGTTGCAACAATCTTATTGAAACTTCACAACTGTCCAAATATTACACCGATAGATTTATTTATCTTATAGATCAAATAAATATTTTCCTCTCCAGCCACTGTACTTTCCTTCTTGCTGCTGAGCCATTAAGCTGTGTGTTGCTTTAATAATGGTAATCAAAGCTGCATTTCAAAGGGAATAAAAAACAAACATGAGATTTCCTCATCAAATGCCTTTATGAGATGCTCAAGGCAATATAAATCACTAATCCCTGGACGAGTTGTGTAAAGATTTCTCTCCTCCTCCCCCCTTTTCCTTTCCCCTCTTTTCCTCCTGGTTAGATTCTTCCTGAAAACATCATTTAATTAAAGTACCTGGTGTGGAAGGCTGAAGCGCTTTGAAGTCAAGCATGTGTGTTTCATGCTGAAGAATTTAGAAACCTACATATTGCTACATATTTTACTTTTGTACCATTAAAAAAAAAGGATATGTGTTTTTAATTATAAACAGCTTGTTGGATGGACAATCCCAATCTTTTATCAAGGTGGTGATATGCTCCAGCTATAGCTAGGAAACTTTATCCCATATATGTTATTTATTTTATTATGCTAGTAGTGCAGGAGTGGGTTCTAACTTACCTCGCTGCTGGTTCGCTTCATCCCGTGCCACGTGGGCGCGCCTCATGGGCGCATGCGCATGTGCAGGGCTGAAAAATCAAAAAAAAGAAATCCAAAAAAAAGCCAAAAACAAGATGGCGACGCATGCGCAGTGCCGGAAACTCGGCTTCTGCGCATGCGCAGAAGAAAAAAAAAACCCGGAAAAAAAAACCCCCGAAAAAAAAACAAAACCAAAAAAAAAACCCCAAAAAAATCCCATCCCCAAAAAAATCCCCACCCCAAAAAAAGCTAAAAACAAAATGGCGACGCATGCGCAGTGCCGGAAACTTGGCTTCTGTGCATGCGCAGAAGAAAAAAACCCCGGGGGAAAATTCAAAAAAAAAATTCAAAAACAAATAAAAAAAAAGAGATGGCGGTGCCCACGGACTGGCACCGACAGAACCGGTTCCATGACGTCACTGTGATGTCACCGTGACATCACCAGCGGGTCACTACCAGTTCAGGTGAACCGGGAGGAACCCACCTCTGTAGTAGTGTATGTGGCATGTTACAAGCATTTGGTCAATAGTGGTCAGCAAAAAAATATACAATGTGTTGCCCCAGGAAGGAAGGGTGAAAGAAATGGAGGAATATAGAGGATACAGAATAACACAGTTGGAAGGGACCTTGGAGGTCTTCTAGTCCAACCCCTTGCTCAAGCAGGAGACCCTATACCATTTTAGACAAGTGGCTGTCCAGTCTCTTCTTAAAAGCCTCCAATGTTGGAGCACTCACAACTTCTGAAGGCAAGCTGTTCCACTGGTTGATTGTTCTTATTGTCAGGAAAATTCTCTGTAGTTTTAGGTTGGATCTCTCCTTGGTTAGTTTCCATCCGTTACTTCTTGTCTTGCCGCTGTTCTTTAAAAAACAGGTAGACCCCCCCTCTTCTTTGTGGCACTGGAACACTGCTATCATGTTACCCTTAGTTCTTCTTTTCACTAGACTAGACATACCTAATTCCTACAACTGTTCTTTATATGTTTTAGCCTACAGACCCCCCCCCCTGATCATTTTTGTCACTCTTCTCTGCACTCTTTCATATTTTTTATATTGTGGTGTCCAAAATTGGATACAGAATTCCAAGTGTGGTCTTACCAAGGCTTCTTGGAGCCATGGTGGCGCAGTGGTTAGAGTGCAGCACTGCAGGCTACTTCAGCTGACTGCTAGCTGCAGTTCAGCAGTTCAAATCTCACCGGCTCAAGGTTGACTCAGCCTTCCATCCTTCCAAGGTGGGTAAAATGAGGACCCAGATTGTTGGGGGCAATATGCTGACTCTGTGAACCGCTTAGAGAGGGCTGTAAAGCACTGTGAAGCGGTATATAAGTCTAAGTGCTATTGCTATTCTCGGGATCCTGATTCTATCCCTTTGTTAATGAGAGAGAGCAGAAGAGAGAAAGAAAGAAAGATAAGAAGAGAAGAGGTTAGAACAGTGATGGCAAACCTATGACGTGTGTCACAGGAGACACACTATGTTATGTTCGGTGGCATGCCAGCCCCCCCCCCCTTGTGCAAGAGGGCCTTGCTCTTGTGTGGCCTCTGGAACATCTGAAAATCATGCAAATATTCTCATGTGATTTTGGGAGGTTCCAGGCCTTTGGCATGACTTTCAGAGGGTCTGAAATGTGCTTTCCTGCTTGACTTACGACCAGTCACTTAGCCATCATTAAGACAGACCACAAAAAAGGGACTTATAACCCGATTTGACCACCATTTACAACATTTTTGCCAGAAACCGGGATTTACTTCTGGTTTCTGGCAACAAATGCCCGTAGTGAACAATGGGTTTGCGTAATGACCACAGTGTTCACTTAACAACCACTGCAAAAAAAATAATAATAATAAAATTAGGCATGGTCAGATAGTGACCCATTTTAGGACCATCATGACTTACAACCAAAATTGTGAATTACAGTCATAAATTGAGGACCACCTATATATTTGCTCAATAGTAACTCAAGAGTTTCAGTAAGCTGGAAATAACTATGTGCACATGTAAAATTTCAGTAGGCTGTTTAATTTTGTCATCCCAAGAAAGCTATTTCTGCAAATAAGGGGGCTCATAGTATCTTTTACCACTCAAACTAGTTCAAATTACTGTGTTTCATTTATTACTAGTTAACTTCAGGATTACAGAAACAACAAATAGATTATACACACACACATATATACATGCGCGTATACATACATATGGGTCTTTTATCATTTTTTTAATTGGGGCATTTTCTAACAGATATTTAGAAATATGAGTCTGGATAACTTGATTAGAGACGGAGGATTAGCTGTGATTTCCTGATGCCAAATGCGGAATTGTTGTAAATTTGTGATACCATTCAAGAAATTCTGAGAAACAGTAAATGAAATTGTTTGGAAACATTTGCAGAAGTTGCGTCAGCTGCTTTAGAAGCGCTTCATGGTTATACATCTTTTATGTGATAGAGAACATCGCTTTCCCAGTCTCTAATTCTTAAATAAGATGATTAAAAGAAGCAAAATGCAGCTCTTTGTGTGACAGATCTGCAGCCACGGGAAGGGTACTTTAATTAGTAGAAAACCAAGATCAAAGTCAGACGTCATCAGAAGATGACCTTTCTATACACTGTATCTGATCAAGAGAACGCAGACAGTGTATTTTAGGATTATGTCCACCCAAAACAGGAGTGGGTTCCTCCCGGTTCAGACCGGTTCTCCCGAACCGGTAGCAACCCTCTGGTGACGTCACGATGACGTCACCGATCCGGTTCGGTTGGTGCCGGTCCGTGGGCGCCGCCATATTTTTTTTGAATTTTTTTTGGAATTTTTTTTAAAAAAAATTTCCTTCTGAGCATGCGCAGAAGCCAAGTTCTGGCACTGTGCATGCGGTCGCCATCTTGTTTTTGGCTTTTTTTTAAAAAAAATTGATTTTTCATTACTGCGCATGCACACGCGCACGAAGCGTGCGCGCACCCATGAGGCACACCCACGCAGCGTGCCCATGCAGTGCGCCCACACGGTGCGGGAGGGAGCGAACCGGCAGCGAGGTAAGTTGGAACCCACCCCTGACCCAAAAGTGTTATGAACCAGCAAACATGATTTAGGCCTAACATCATTTATGAGGCTAATGGTGTTGCTGTCTTCCTAGAATAATTTATATTGGATTTCTTTTGTTATATTTTAAGGCAACACTTAAATTACAGCTGGTGTAAGATTTAAGAGAAAAGAGTGTTTCCTTGACTTCTATAATGGAATGGTTGTTTGAATTCTTATGTTTACTCTTACTGACTTTTTTTTATTGCTCTGGCATAGAAACAGTAGTTTCAGTAATTCTGAAAGTTATCCTTCCTTCCTTCCTTCCTTCCTTCCTTCCTTCCTTCCTTCCTTCCTTTGAAATCTATAAGGCCAATATTCTAAATTGAAGTCCTTCCTGAAATGTCATATTCTTTAATATGTATTCTTTAGTGTGAATGAGATAGAAGTAGAGTGAACAAGATAGAAATTTCCGTCAATAGAAACTCAGTTATAGCATAGACAATAATAATGCATGAAAACAGTAGTAACGTAAGAAACCAGTTACATTTCCAGCTTCAATCCTTACCTTATCAGTAGTAATGTAAGGAGCCACCATTCCTTATTCATGACTCAGAAATTTTACGTAATATTTTGGAAAGATGTATATACCTAAGAGAGTGTGGCATATAAACAAATGGAATATAGCTGAAGGTTAAAATAATAATTATTAAAATTGCACACTAAATTACTTCTAGTACATAAAGTTGCATGCAACGACATACCTGGATTTGTTTTGGAGTTGTGTTTAAATTTGAAGAAAATTTGTTTTCAAACATGAGCAAATTGTTTGTGATGTACTGATTCTTTCCTCGTCTCATGTCAGTTCATTTTTCTTTAAGCTGTCAATATAGTTAACCACAAGCTTCTGAATTTGACCAGTGCATCTTAAATGAATCAATCAAAATACATTTCATTCTTTTAGAACAGGCTTTTAACTTCCCCCTGGATACAATCTATTTCGATAGGTAAATATGCATAGGGCCTACAGTCCTTCCTTTCCACATGTTTTGGTAAAGCATTTTAAACCCCCTTTTTCCAGGAGGCCATCTCTGAACAAGGTAAGCTTACAGAACCTAAAATGCAAAACCCTTCCCTCTTTATATCGTTTACTGTCGCCGGTACATTGCGTATGGTTGACAACCATTAAGAGTCACGGAAAAGCAGCTGTCGAAAGAAGGAAAATGGCCTCAAAGAATTGCCCCTGGTCTTTGGCAAAGGAGGAGCACAGGGGTTTTTTTTGCATGACTCTGATCATCACAGCTCATGACTAATTCCCTGCTTCATTTGAATTTGCTTTGTTGTAGCAGTACCCCTGGGCAATTGCCAGGTCACAGTATGAAGTAGTACATACAAAGATTAAACATGCAGTGCTATAACTCTGTGAACTGTGGCAGAAAGGAACAGCAGGCTCCTTTTCAAATAAAAACAAAGCATAATCTCTTTCTCCAGACGTCCTTCCCCAGCACCATGTATAATTAAACGCATTGGAAAGATGGGCTCTTCTTCCTGTCAATCAAGATCAGCAGAGATAGTTAAATCCATTAGATCCAGGAGGATCAATGGATAGCTCTCTTGTTTGAATTCAGAAAGGCAACAGCATTTGTCTTGGGCCCACAATTCTTTTATTTCCACATGGTTGAATCACATGACGGATGGCCCCAGTGGCTGGATAGAGAGATACAGCAATATAGCCCAAGCATCTAACAGTTACAGAACTGATTTGCATGTTATACTTTCCTTCCCTCTTCTGCTTTAAAGTTTCCACTTCGCTTCTTGGAAACACAAAGTCATTATTTCTCGATTGCAGTCATTGAAAGTTGCAGCCCTGAAACATTAGTCACAGACACGTACCTCAAGAAATAATCATATAAAATCTAGCAATGTTCCCAGCATGTATCGATGTTTGCACTTAATGATAAACCTTTAATAATAGTATTTTTTTCCACATTGCATCCGATGAATTATTCATCGAGGCTAATGAGACATATCAGGTAAAAGGAAGTTCGGAAAAAAGGTTTCAAGGCAAAGGAATTACTCTTTTAAAAAGTGCAGTTTGGAGTACAAAAGGCCCTTTAAAAAAAAAAAGAATTTCACACGAATGCCGCAAATTGAAATTGAAAAGAATATCTAAAAAATCCATTTATTTCTGCCCCGTATTAAAATCACTGCTAATAATTAAGAAAAGTGACTATTAAAACTGGGTAGAGCTGTTCAGTCAACTCTTTCAAATCTTATGATGCAAGGCACGTATGAACTAATTTATTTAAAAGATTTTTAAATCCAAAAGGGATTTCAAAATGTTATAGATTGAATGGTTAGTATAGCAAGAAGAAAGCTAAAACTGTAAAATAAGACTGGGAGGCAGAGAAGTGATTTCAACCAATTAAAAATGCACATTGAAATAGAAAAACACTAGGGTGGAAAAAGCAAAAGCACCTTCAAGTGAAGCTCAATTTCTGGAGATATCCGGGACACATCCATGCAGTTCTCTGGGAAAAATAAAGTTTTTGTTTTATTGGGTATGCCACTCAGCACTACTATATGAGATAGGCAGCTATATAAATGTGATCAATTAATATTTTACAAAACCTACACAATAGGTCATTGTTTTGTTTCAAGATTTGATTTTTCACCTTGCCTTCTTCTCTGGAGGAATCCTACAGAAGTCCAAACCAGGACAAATTCTGCTTAGCTTTGGAGCCCCCACAGGATTAGCCGGGTACTGCACCTGCCTGGAACCTAAGGAGATCATGGCACCCCCACCGAGTTTATCTCCCACAGGAAGGAATTCCAAATGCAAAGCTCTATTTGTGTAATGGATTTCCTTGTAGCTCTGCAAGAACAGATTAAAATGAAGGATGGCAAGCTTTTAGATGTCTGGGTCCTCCAATCATTTAAGCTTTTAATAGGAAACCCCACAATCTGAGTTGCTCTCAATCATAAATAGGCAACCAATGTAGTTTCTCCAGGACTGATCAAATATGGTTCAAATTAGGCACACCAGGGAATTGTACCAGCCAAATCTATGAACCATTTTCAAGGAGAAACTATGTATAGGTAGTCCTTAACTTACTATATAATGGAGCCCGGAATTTCCATCATAAGTCATAATGGTCATAAGTTGAGTCACCCACATAGCTGGATCCAATTTTATGGCTTTTTTGTGTTGGTTGTTAAGCAAATACCACAGTTGTTAAGCAAATCAAGGTATTTTTATAGGCATTTATTTGCCAGAAACCAGCAAAAAAAAATGTCATAAATTATGGTCACATGACTCAGTACACCACAACTGGTCATAAAGGTGCGTTGGCTTCCAAGTGCCCAAAATGCAATCATGTGACTATGGGGGAGGTATGTAGCTTTTGGGGATAAGCAATCAGTCGTAAGATAAGGACTAGTAGCTATATAGGCACTGCAGAAATCCAGTTTAGGGATTTCCAGAATATGAAGAACTGCAATTGGACTATTTCTGGCCAGGAAAGACAACAACTGAGAAATAAATCGAAGATAGTAAGTTGTGCTCTGGGCCACTGGCTTTACTAGAGATTCAAGTAATAAGGTTGGATCCAAGGCCAGAAATCATATAACTCATAGAAATATGGGAAACTGATAGCAGAAAAAGACCTAGTGGTCCATTGGGTCTTCCCTTTGAAGTTTTTTTTCCTTTCCGATGGACAAATGTTTATCCCAATGTTTAAACCCATTTACTGATGACTGACTCCTACTCCCCTGGAAGTTTTTTCCAAGCTTCCGCTACTCTTTCTGTAAAGTAATACTATCTAACATTACTGTCAAGATTGAACCGCTTCGCTTCTTTCAAACTCTATCACTATTCAACTTGCCAATAAACTGGGGAGAAGGAAGGGTGAAATGGAATGCTGAGAAGCTGTGTACAGATCATGAGAGCCTGGAAGCCATCAAGGTCGTCACTGCAGGTGCTTGAGAGAGAGATGGACTGTTCCCATAACAAAAGGATGTCTCATAATTGGACAATGTGATCATCCAGGGGTGGGGAGAAAGGGAAGCTATTGTTTAACTAAGCAAGCATTTGTGCGGAAAAACCAGAGCTGGTTTTGATTCTTCAGTACCAAAATGGTGTATCCAATAAAGTTTTACTTTTGGGAATTCAAAGCTCATGAGAGTGTTTCCTTGTTTTGGGTTCACTAGTTGGACAGTTGATAATTACTTTTGCACTCCCCTCCTGTCAGTTTGAGGTTATCCTCCCCCCACCCATCTTCTTGATTTTTGCTTAATACTGAAAATACTGCTTATTTGCACCCTTAATATAGACCCAGATTGTTGGGGGCAATATGCTGACTCTGTAAACCGCTTAGAGAGGGCTGTAAAGCACTGTGAAGTGGTATATACGGTAAGTCTAAGTGCTATTGCTATTAATACGGTATGTTTAAAGGTTTCAATCATGCCCCCATTTTCCCTTCTGTCCTCCAGGCTGTACATATTCAGTTCCTCCAATTTCTCCTGATATATTTTGTCCCTCAGACCTTGCACCGTTTTTGTAAAACTCCTCCTTCTTAAGGAAAAGGAAGAAAATGATAATGCTTTCATGATGCCTCCATGACTTGTAGGATCATTCAAAGCAACGGATGAGACTGTGCATAAGTAAGTGCATAGCGTGAATACCACAATATCTGCAAGAACATGTGATTTGAATCAGAATGATAAAAGTAGATATGCCCTGTGTGTGACATCATAGAAAATGGGCAGGGCTTGCAGCATGATGCTGTAACACTGCTGACAATCCTTGTCCCACCCTGAAAAATCCCTTTGGAGGAATAACCTGTTCGTGGTATGGGTAATTAGGTGGCTGATTGCAGTTTCAGATAATTTTCCCTCTGCCTTTGAAGAGACAAACATTTGGGCTTTGCAGGCTGAAAACAGTAAGATTTATGCAGAGAGTTCAGACTTTGGACTCACTTTCCGTTTGGGTCAGTTTGCAAACCTAATAAGTTGGGATGTGGTATGGGAGCCATGAAAATAATCTGTTTCTTCAGCAGAAAGAACATGGAGGCAAGATGAAAGCAGAGGAGAGGAAGAGAAAGAGAAAATCGATTGAATAGATAGCCTTTTTATTTAAATCGCTATAATGTATTCAAGAAAAGACTTCCAAAGGCATAATGACTATCATGATGATAACTGCTTGCAATCTCATTTACCTGAAGGACCTGGGGATACAAACTTCATTAAAACAAACAGGAGAGATACAAACTTAGCGTGCCATGCAGAACATAGTACAAATTCAGAGCCAGTTCATCTCTTCCCACTGCTTGCTTTAATCCTTAGATGAGTGGCATGAATGGGTTGCACTCGGACCTCAGCCTTATACACCTTTGATATACCTGGAGAATTTATCTGCACAAGGACAGGATTCAATGTATAAACCACAGGTATCACGGCCTGGATAGGGAACAAATGTCAAGCTTTTTTTTTTTAATTATTCTACAATGTGCTTACTCTCTTTCAAATCCCACTGATTGGGGAAGAGATTGGTGAAATAGATCCAGATTGTTCTGTTTTCCCTTCCTGGCTAAAACAACAAAACATTCCCCTTTTTAAAGAACACAGGAGGGGGTATGATGATCTCATGACTCTGATTCATTATGATCCTTCTGTTGGATCGGAACCAGAGATTTCTGATAATTGTACTTCACAGCATCGGAGATTACGAATGTTATTAAAATTAGGTTTGAACTGAATGGAACAGGAGACAGTTTGGAATAAGTAGCTCCTTGGCACAGATCAGCAAAAAATGTTTAACCGTAGCAAGAAAATTAGCATGTTAAACAAAAACTAAGGATAAAATCTACTATGCCTATTTTTTAGCCTCAAGATTTTCGTCATTATATTACTAAATAAATATACTAAATATATTCACTAGTTGCCTTTGGCTAGATTTTGAAGGATCTTTATTGGGTAGATTTAGAATTGTGTAGTGAAATCTGTGATCTGTATGTAGTCAGGAGCAGTGTTGAATTGGCTCTGTAGCCCAAAAAGAAGGATGAATGATTCAGTCTAATTCCAATTCAGTCCAATTCATGATTATTTCACTTTTTTCCAATTCATAATGTCATGCTGTCCCATACATAGAAACTGATGACATTCGTTCGTTCGTTTGTTCGTTCGTTCATTCGTATGTACATTCGTTCGTTCGTTCATTCATTTGTTCATTCATTCCCCACCTTTAATATTTTCACAAATAACTCCTATTTTGCCCACAACAGAAATCCTGTGAGGTGGGTTGGGCTGAAAGAGAGTGACTGGCCCAAGGTCACCCAGCTGGCTTTCATGGCTAAGGCGACACTTGAACTCACTGTCTCTTGGTTTTTAACCTGGTACATTAACCACTAGACATGCATATGGACATACAATAAACTACAAGATTACCCAAATGCTGCTTGCTCTGTCTGTCTGTCTGTCTGTCTATCTGCATGCCTGCCTGCCTGCCTGCCTGCCTGCCTGCCTTCCTTTCTTCACAAATAATTTATCGAACTCTGTTGATGTTTCCTGTTTTATATTCCATGCTTTAACCTGCTGAATAAATACTATACAGTATTTAAGTAGAATATCTCCTGGCCTCAGCCCCCCAGAATTTTGTCCTACCTACCTACCTACCTACCTACCTACCCACCTACCCACTCATCATCTTGCACAGGATGCCTTTCTCTGAGACTGTGTTTTGTATTTGGCTCCTATTTATTGCTATTTCATACCTTGTTCTAACTGATGGATCTTGAAATTCTAGTAGAAATCTTCCTTGGTTCTAATTTTCTACCATTTGTGTGAATATGCAGTTAAGATAGCAATATCTCTGGTAGCAGTGTTTATATATCTACAGTGACTTATAAATGCCTTGGACTTCATGAAGCATGCAAGCTTAGCACCTCTCTGCTATTGATAAAAGCAACCAGTCTTTCTTGAATATTCTGTGTGAGCCTGAAAAAGAGGACTCCCTGCTTTGCGAGGAACTCTAACGAATGAATTACTTCAAACAGCAGCTGGAAAAATGTTGGGCTGCTTTCATGTATAGGAGAGAGGTGCAATGCTCATTCTAGGTCTAAAGCACATCTTCTAAATTACTTTCAAAGCCTGATATTTGGACACCTGTCCTCCAGTGCATTCTTTGGTTTCTGCCAAGAGTGGATGGCTGCTGGACGTCTGCAGACAGACAGGGTCTCCAACAGGCAACAGCTAAGATGACACGGACCTCCATTCTTTCAGTTATATAAGAATGGGTACAAGAGCCATTTCCTCTTTTCACCCTTTCCATTTATGTCATACAGGATATTCCTGGGATATCATAGGGCTTTTCCCACTGCTGAGTTGATGTGATAAACCACTGGTATAGCAATAACATTTAGGCTTATATACCTAAGCTATAAACTACCCTTTAGATGGCAGAAAATTATGTCAGCTTGAAATTTATCCTCTGCACTGCCAACTCCACCCTGCCTCCTTGGCCTACAGTTATTGAAATTTCTCCAAAGCGATGAGTGACAAAGCCTAATAGATTTTACACACCTTGAGGTTGCCCTTGAATGTTATCAGATTAAGAGGGAAAATATTATTTTAACTCAGGTGCTCTTATGGCCAACTAGAGCCTGGTCTCCCCGGGATGCTGGGGAAGACGAAGACTACAGTATATTATGGGGATATGGCAGAAAGCAATATTTTTGTGGGTGATGTTAAGGTTGTTCTTCAATGAAACTGGGAATTTTATTTATTTTATTTAGCGTATGTCATCTACAAAGGTCATGCAATCACTGATATACAACACTAATAAAACACATTATACATACAGACACACATGCAACAGGGAAGAGGCCCACCCAATGGCCTTAAACAGATGAACAAAAACTGACAAATGCTGCAACAAATATAAAAGATGATTCAAGGCATCCTTAACAAATCTTCCATTTTTTGTGACCTGGTTTTGACCCTGTCCCACCCTGACCCCCTCCCTCAAACCATTTCAGACCTGCTGCTAGCGGTGCTAAGATGAATCTCGGGCCTTTTCCCCATTAGTGGCATGACATTTTCATGGCTTCGGACCTCACCCCATCTCACACACACACACACATCACTGAAGGGATAAAAAGCTTCTCCTTGTGATTGTCGTTTTGGCAGAACGCTTGGATGACTCTCATAGATGCTCATAGGTAAATACACTCCGAGGCAGAAATTCAGGTGGCTTTCCATATAAAACATGGATTCAGTCAGCCCCTTTGTTTTCTGTGGAGACTTCTCTCTGCGTCCCTTCCAAAAACCACCTCTCTGCTAATCATTTATTTTCTACATAACAATAACTACAGTAATCTTCTGTTTGATATGTTGTGTTGAAAAGGGCGGTGGTGCCATCAAAGCAGCCCGGGGTTCTCTGGTCATAGCTGAGCAGTCGTGGCTCACCAGATTAGCCCGAGTTTATGACGGGCTCCTCGATTACAGCTATTGGAAGCTTCACAGCCAAGGCTGTGATCAGTCCGGAGCTCCATTAATCTAGTCCTTCTTATCCTTTTCATGTGTCGTATGATAATGATAATGAACCAAGAAGTACCCATTTGTAGACTGCACCGTTGACATCAACAATTCATCATTCTCTGTTTAATTAAGGGACAACAATAAAATGAAAATCACACCAAACAGCCTAGCCTCAGCTGAAGGATTCATGATTCACGCTGGAGTAAATGACACACTGGCCAGCAGTGCCCTCCACAGATGAGCTCCAAGAAACCAAGGTGACTGTAGTGGCGTCTAAAGGGCGCCGCAAATCCCAAGGAGGCCTCTGGCTCTGCTCCACCAGTCATGTAAATTGTGGGTCGGGTGTAAAATGTGCATCGGGAACACTGAGGGATAAAAGCACATGGGAATCACAGAAAGGCAAGCAATTAAACAGCTGTTCCTGGCTTGGCAGAAAAGGCAGGAAGAAATAGGGATGTTCTGGAGATGGACCTGGGTTTGAATTGCAATTGTGCTATGCCTGGTTTGGGGATATTCAAATTCTCTGGCAAAGATTTGGGTTCAGAAAAGACAAGGCATGGGCAAATTTGCCCAGTTTTGTTTTGTTTTTTACATTTTAACAAGAATCCACATCATTTAGCAATGTTTTTTTTTTAAAAAAAATTAGCTTTAGCATGTAGATTTTGCATAATGTAAAGTGCTTGTATACATTTTTTTTCTCCAATTTCCTGCACAGTTATCTTTAATATATACCTTTTTATTCATCCTGTTGAAATAGCAAACTGCATAAGAAAATTCTGGAAAGTTCAAATTGTACTGTATAAGTGAATGCAATGGTTTGGGAAAATGAAAATTAGGCAGGTTAACGTAAAAAGTACCAACTAAAGAACTTGAAAACCTCAGGCAAAATAAGTTATTTTTATCCAAGCTTTTCATTAATAATGGATGCCATTTATTTCATAATTTTATCCTGAGAATTTACAAGAGATTATTTCCCCCCAGAATCATTTCCATTGTATGAAAGGGAAAGGAATGCTGAGGAAGGGTGGTGATCTTGGTAATAAATATAAAATCTCCAGAATGAGAGGTCAAGTTCTGAATCCACTGGATAATATCAGATCATTATATTACCAATTTATTAGCGCTGATGTCGCCTGAGAGGGATTTTGTTAGAGCCTTTTGGTTTCAAGATGAGAAAATACATGATGGATGAAGAATTGAGAACAATGGACTTGCTTGGACTTCTTAGGAGATTCAAAAGAAGTTTCATATTGTTTTTATGATTACACTCTCTTTTTCAACTGATGCTTTTGCAGTGTGAAGATCCCTGGAGAAATAAAGAAGCCAGCTGTGGAAATTATATGCAAAACTGTATGAATTATATACTGTAGGCCCTGGACACCCTGAAGGCAAGAAAAGAGAGAAGAGGTTAGGATAGTGGGTTCAGGATAGGGAAATCCAGGTTCAAATTCACCTTCAGCCATGGAAATTTGTAAAACCGGAAGAAAACTACAGGTAGTCCTCAACGTACGGCCATTTGTTTAACAATGGTTCAAAGTTATGACAGCCTTAGAAAAAATGGCTTACAATCTGTCCTCAAAGTTATGACAGTTGCACCATACATGTTGTTATGTTGGGTGAGTGAAGAGACTGGAAACAGGCTTCTGGCAACAGCTCTTTATTTGGCAACTATGTACAATTCAGCAAAGAGCCTGTCTGACAGCTTGCCCTTATATAGGGAGCTGTCGGATGGCTCAGCCAATCAGGTTCGGGTATTTTCCCACCTGAATAGAGGACCTGAGTGAAACCTTCAGGCTATCAGTATCTAACACCCCTCCCCTCCTAGTTGGAACAATCCACTTTGCATACGTAGTCCCACAAGTAGGTGGGGCGCTTGCAGACCCTTTCAGACCTGTGCAGCTCAGTGGGTATTGTGGCAGCGGCCTGAGAGGTTGGGGCTGCTGTCGTCTCCTGGTCTAACCATGGGAGCTCCTGGAAGTTTTCTGGTGAGGCCTCGGCCTCAATTGGAACCGGTTCGCAGTGGGATCATCGCTGGATACCCAGTTCTGCAGGTGCGTGCTCCAGCTTCCTCATGCTTGAGTCAGCTGTAGAGGGAGTGTATGTTAGGTTATTTTCATTTGGATTTATAGTTACCTTCCGGTTGGTTTGTGTTTGGATGGAGACGGCTGCGTAACTGGTCTATGTGCCGCCTCCATTGTCGCCCATCATCTAACACTATTAGGTAAGATCGGGGGCCTGTAATTTTGAGTATTTTTCCAGGTAGCCATAGGGTACCTTCGGCATAGTTTTGGGCAAACATCAGGTCCCCGATGCTAAAGGACCTGGTGGGGCTGATTGGTTCCTTTGTTTTCTCTGTTGAATAGTTGGGGTGTAGCCGGTCTAAGACCGAACGAAGCCGGCGGCCCATTAACAGCTCGACCGGGCTTCTCCCTGTTGCTGCATTTGGAGTAATATGTTGGAATAGCAGGAATTTGTCCACCCGGGCTTGCCAATCTCCGGGCCCTAAGCACCCAAGGGCCTCTTTGGCAGATCATACCATCCTCTCCACTTGCCCGTTACTGGCCAGGTGGAAGGGAGCGGTTAGGGCATGGTATATTCCCTGCTCCGCTAGGAATCCTTCAAATTGTGGGCCGTGAACTGTGGTCTGTTGTCTGAGACAAGGACATCGGGTAGGCCATGCATGGAGAATAGTCTCTGTAAAACTCGTTTGTCCGCTTCTGCTGTAGTCGTGCCCATAAGGATTATCTCCAGCCATTTGGAGTACGCATCGATGACTACTAGAAAGGTCTGGCCGTGAAATGGCCCCACAAAGTCAATGTGGACTCTGGACCATGGGGCCCATGGCCGTTCCCATTCCTGCACTGGTGCCTTTGGGGGTGCTGGCCATGACTCTTGGCATGGCTTGCAGATGGCTAACCACTCCTCTATCTCACTGTCCATGTTAGGCCACCAATCATAGCTTCTTGCTAGGGCTTTCATCCGGACAATCCCTGGATGCCCTTCATGTAAGGCCCTTAGAATAGGTTTGCATAAAGTTGGGGGTATGATCACCCGATCCCCCCCCCAGTAAACAACCCCCCTGAGCAGACATTTCATGTTGCTTAGATACAAATGGTTTAAATTCAGTGCCAACCGGGCCTTTAGGCCATCCCCTCCACACCCAGTTCAAAAGAGTCACAAACACAGGTTTTTTTGCCGAATGCTTCACCACCTCGGCTGAAGTCACCAGGCAGGAATCAAGACAGTCGATGAGAAGGACAGGAATGCCCGGGGTTGAATCGTCCACAAGTTCAGGCAGCGGGCACCTGCTAAGGGCATCGGCATGCCCCAATGTCTTTCCAGGCCTGTGGAGCAGTTTGTAACTGTAGGCGGAGAGGAAAATGGCCCACCTGGTGAACCGGGGGGACAGGGAAACTGGAGTGGGGTGGCCCCCAGCCAAGAGCCCAGCAAAGGCTTGTGGTCCATGATCAGTTCGAAATCCCTCCCGAATAAATACTCATGGAATCTCTTGACCCCGGCCACCGCAGCCAGCGCCTCTCTGTCCAGCTGGCTATAGTTCCTCTCTGCACTGGACAGAGTCCTGGAATAGTAGGTGGGCCTCGTTCCCATCTGGCAAACGGTGGCTGAGGACAGCCCCAACACCAAAGGGGGAGGCGTCACAAGCAAGTACCAAAGGCAAAGTGTCATTATACTGAATCAGGAAACTGTCAGCGGAGAGCATCCCCTTCACTGCCTTGAAAGTGGCCCCCTCCATATGCCCCCAGACCCAGGTGGCCTTCTCAGCTAGAAGTCTGTGGAGGAGTTCAGCAACTGTAGCCTTATTTTTAAGGAAAACGCTGTAAAAATTGAGCAAGCCCAGAAACGCTTGCAATTCGGTTTGGTTTCTCGGTGTGGGGGCATCTTGGATAGCCCTGATCTTGCTCCTAGTGGGGTGGATACCCTCCCCGTTGATCCTATACCCCAGGAATTCGACCTCTGGGACAGCGATCTGGCATTTTCTGCTTTTGACGTGGAGTCCCGCAGCCCGGAATCTAATTAGCACGTCCCGTAAATGGGATTGGAGCTGCTGTTCATCGCAGGCTGTAATTAATACGTCATCGAAGTACGGCACTACCCCAGCGATTTTTTTGTAACAGCCTCTCCATGACACTCTGAAAAAATCCTGGAGCTACGCTAACACCAAATTGTAATCAGTGACATTTGAACGCCCCCCTATGCGTTACGATGGTTTGAGCCTCTGCCATAGTGCCATCTACTGGCAGTTGCTGGTACACCTGCGTGAGATCAAGTTTGGTGAATATCTTGCCGGGCCCGAGGGAGTGCAGCAAGTGTTGGAAAATTGGTACTGGATAGGCGCTCTGCTGTAGGGCCTTGTTCAATGTGCATTTATAATCAGCGCAGATGCACACAGACCCGTCCCCTTTTATAGGAGTTACGATGGGGGTCTCCCATTTTGCATGATCAATAGGCTCGAGAATGCCTTGGCTGATCAGTTTGTCTAGTTCCTTGTCGATCTTAGGTTTCAGGGCAAAGGGAACCCTACGGGGCTTCATTCTAATGGGCACAATTTTGGGGTCTAAACTAAAAGAGATAGGGATGCCCACATACTTGCCAAGTTCTGGGCTGAAGGCGTCCTGAAATTCTCAGATTAGGTCATCCGCGCAGTTGTTGGTAATGGCGTTGATGCCTGTCACTCCCATACCTAGAGAGTCGAACCAATCTAGGCCAAGCAGACTAGGGTGAATCCAGGTTTCTGCTGACCACAGTCATTGACAGCTCGCCGTTGAACTTGCCAAATTTCACATTGAAGGTTCCACAGCCCAGCACTGGAATGTGATTCCCCTGGTAATCGCTGAGCTTGAGTTGCTGGTGTCTGAGCTGTCTCTTCTGGAGTTTAGGAATCACCTTCTTTAATGCTGTCCAGGAAATGATGGTCACCGACGATCCCGTGTCGATCTCCATCTCACATGGTGACCCCTCGATGTGGACCATCACATGGAGTTTTTTGTGGCAGGGGGTGCTCGTTTGCCCGATTCTGGTTTGGTTTGTTTCAGGTGCCCCTGCGTTGTCAAACCTGTGCCTTGGCTTCCACGAGTCTCACTTGGGCGGCTTTGGGGCTTCAGCCTGGGTGGCTGCTGGGCGGCTCTACGGTTTGTTGGCAGGTTTGCCCGGCAGGCTCTCGCTAAGTGCCCCATTCACTCACATTTGCCCGGCAAATGGCGTCTTGGTAATGGCAGGTCGCCCTTGGATGTTGGCCCCCGCGACTGGCACATGGTTGCAGTCTGTTCCTTGGCTCCAAAGGCTTCCGTCTTTCCGTGCAGTAGACCTCTTCCTCGCTGTCCTCGGATCCCTCATTTTGGTAGTGGCCTCTATGGATGGTGGACACTGTTTTTTGTGTCGCTGGGGCTGTGGCATGTCTCTGGAGCGATTCTGCCGCTCTATTCGATGACTTGGCGGCTCTTGCCTCATCTAATGCGGCTTGAAGGGTGAGGTTTGTCTTGGCAAGTAATCTTCATTGTAAATGGAGGTCCTGTACCCTGCAAATGAGCTGGTCTAGGAGAATGTCATTCAAATCCCTGAATTTGTAATGGGTGTCGGCCTTTCATAGTGTCGTGATGTATTGGTTTATGGACTCCCCGTCCTTCTGCATTCGTTGCCGGAATTCGTGGCGTCTCACGACCTTGGATGGAACTGGAGCATAGTGTGTCTTCAGTGTGTTCTGAAGCACTTGCCATGGTACGGACTGTACCGGAGTTGGTTCAGACAGGGATTCTGCCATGGCCACCACAGTGGCTGAGAAATAGTGCCCTTTTTCGGTTGTCTGATAACTTGAGGAGGTCGTTGGCCTCCATGAAGCATTCGAATCGGGTCATGTAGGAGTCCCACTGCTCCTTGGTTGGATCAAAGGGCGTAGGCGGGTGGAACGCCACCATGTTTGCCGCTTTTCAAACCGTTTGGATTTGGCATGCAAAATGGCCGCTGTTCCGCGTCGTTCACCTGGTTGGATTCAGTAGTGTTCTGTCGGCTCTTTTTGCTTCAGTTCTTCTTCACTAATCCCATCCTTGTTGCCAGTGTTATGTTGGGTGAGTGAAGAGACTGGAAACAGGCTTCTGGCAACAGCTCTTTATTTGGCAACTATGTACAATCCAGCAAAGAGCCTGTCTGACAGCTTGCCCTTATATAGGAAGCTGTCAGGCTATCAGTATCTAACACATGTGGTCACATAACTCTGACTCTTGACAACTGGCTCACATTTATGGCAGTTGTGGCCTCTTGCAGTCATGTGATCTGCCAGAGATTTGCCACCTTCCTAGCCATCTTCTGACAAGCAAAGTCAATTAAGGACTTCCAGGGAGTGCAAGGAATCCTTGAAACGTTTCCACAGCATGAGAAAGTAACCATAAGAGATGTAGGATGAAGGAAAGAGAGCTGCAGAAACTGGAGGCAGAATGATCGTTCAACTTTTTTTCAGCTTTGCAGTGGGGAAGTTATTTTTTTTAATATTAATAGGTTTGTTCCAATACCTCAGGCAGAAGAAAGTCCTACCCAACCTTGAGAGAATGAGGAGTAAGCTGTATGTGCTAGGCATCAGTAGGGATGTAACAGAAATCCATTAGAGATTATTCTTATGTCAAAATGCATTGATCTGCAAATTCTGCCATAGCCTGGGCAACAGCAGGGAAAGAGCCTGTGGTTCCTATTTGTCCTTCACCAGAAAAGCTTATAAATATCAGCAAGGAATGTTAAATAAAAAGAGGGATTATATTTCAAAAAGTAGGTCAGTGCTATGACACATTTAATTATAAATTATGTAGATAAATGTGAAAGAAAAGGGGGGAAAAACAAAAAGGGAAAAATATTGCTGAAAATATTGCCCCCAGCAGGAGAGGATATTTTAGATATTTATTTATTTTTTAATAGTGCTGGAAAAATCCCAACTTGGATTAACTCAGTCTTCCCTATCTGTGCTGGATGGGAATTTGGGGAAATATAATTCCAGAGAATCATGAGGACACCAGGTTAAAGACGGATTTGCTGCCAGAAGCAAGTAGAAAAAATGGAAAGAACCACTTCCTTCAATATTTGTATGGGATACGCAAGGCCACCAATTCTCCAAATCCCCTTGTGTCAGACTTACTCTCCAATTATTGCTGGGGGAGAAATAGTGGAGGCATCCGGTCTTAGTATCAAGTCAAATGTTCAGTTAATTGTAGTAATTTGTGGTGACTTTACAACCAGTCCAGGAAGACCTTCTTGAATCACTGCTGGCACAATATCTTGATCTGACTAGGGGTGTTGTTCTAAGCAGACCTATATATAAGTCAGTTCATCAGTTCACGATTAAAAAGAAGAAAAAAAGGGGGACAGGATGAATGGATCTCCTTGGCTTTTAGTTGTAGACAGCTGTGATGGGCTGGGTAGATAACATGTTGTACAGATTTCTTACTAATAACTAACTGCCCTGTTTCTGTATGAAAAGAAAACCAAAAACAACACATTACCGGTATAAAAATAATTCTTGCTAAAGCTTCCTGTACATAGGAAAAGTGAACAAGAGGAAAGAGAAATGGCAGAGTTGACCTAAGCTCACTGTACCCATCTGTAGCACATTGGCTATTTCTGAGATTTGGAAGAAAAAATCTGCGTAATGCAACTCAGTACTAAATAAAAGAAGCACGAGAACAAATTTTATTATAATTTGAGTAAACTCTTTTACTAAATATTTGTTGAGTAAAATAATTCAACAAATTGAATAATTGAAATAATTCAAGAGCCGAGGTGGCGCAGTGGCTAGAGTGCAGCACTGCAGGCTACTTCAGCTGACTGCTAGCTGCAGTTCGGCGGTTCAAATCTCACCGGCTCAAGGTTGACTCAGCCTTCCATCCTTCCGGAGGTCGGTAAAATGAGGACCAAGATTGTTGGGGGCAAAATGCTGACTCTGTGAACTGCTTAGAGAGGGCTGTAAAGCACTGTAAAGCGGTATATAAGTCTAAGTGCTATTGCTATTGCTAAATATACAAATTCAACAAATGAGAACAGATAATTCAATATCTCAGGTAATTTATACATCCTTGCAGACCAAATTCTTTCCAATCCAAAGACAAATTGCTGAAAACAGAAAGATATCAGATGAGCACAGATTGCTGTGTTTGAATATCCATAGTTTTTCTTCAAGTTTAGCAGAGACTGCTGCTTGTTCTGTGTTCTGCCTATCAGAAAGCATCTCTCTGTATTTATGCTGCTTTACTTTTTCTCAATGACAGCAACAACAAAGATTCCTTGAAAGACTACATCTTAATAAATTTATTATCATGGAAATGTTTGTAGACTATAGTCTAATTAAAGCTTATAGGATAATAAATTGGTTGAGTCACTTCAAAAGACTAACAGGATACCTTTCTGGAATCCTGTCAAGGATGTGTTAATTATGGTTTGTTTGTTTGTTTGTTTGTTTGTTTGTTGCTTGTTCTCACAGGTCTTTGAACGCCTAGATGCCTATTTTTATAGAGACCAATTTGCAATCTCAAAACAAATGATTTTACAGTGTGTTGGCACTGATGCTCCTCGGCTGAGTCCCCTGATTTAGAGTCGCTGTTAGTAAATATATCTAAGGATGGTGGAGGAGATGAGTGAAAAAAATTATAGAAAAAAGCAGAGAGAGAAGTAACAGAGGGGTAGAGAGATGCCAAGGACATAGGAAAGGTTGTTGTTGTTTTTAAGGGATCTTGGGCTAGCTGTGTCAAAATGCACTATTTTCAAAATGTACATTAAAATTGGAACGTGCACTTCTTACTCCTATAATTGACATTTTCGTCATATAAATAGAAGCCATTGCCAAACAAAATGAAAAGCACTTACCTCTCTCAAGGGGTACTTTACATACAGAAATTGCAGCATTTATAATAGAACCTAAGTAAGAAGAAATCAGTAGTGCTGCTTGTGGTAACCACTCCATCGAGTGTACTGTAGATAATTTGGGGGAGGGAGAGTTTCTAATGAGTCAGTCTTGACCCCTGGCAAATGACGGACTGACATCCCTGCAGTTTTCTTGGTAAGATTTCAGAAGCGGCTTCTTCAGAAATCCTTCTTTTCAGGACTGAGGGATCGTGACTGGCCCAAGGTCACCCAGCTGGCTTTGTCTCCCAAAAGTGGGACTAGAACTCACAGTCTCCCAGTTTCTAGCCTGGTGCCTTAACACTATCAGCAAACTGGCTACAGTGTAGATGTTTATTTGTCCCACATAGTATAATTAAACTTTATGTTATATTATATGATGCCTAATTATGAGATGTAAGTTTCACGCAGATTGTCATTCAATAGCTTGTAGCTGATCTTGCTATATCAGTACAACTTAAAAGGTTTACCTCATGACTTACTTATAAGACATTTATATCAGGGGTGGGTTCCGAAAATTTCCACTACCACTCTGTGAGCGTGGCTTAGGGTTACGCGCGCGCGCGCTCCCCTGGTGCAATTCTGTGTCCGTGCATGCTCAGTCACTATAATCTGCCCGAAACACAGGAGCTGATCAGCTGTGCTTCGGGCGAAGAATAAAGGACAGCCTTAACCCGGGGGTGGGTGGGACCCAGTACGAACCGGGAGGAACCCACCCCTGCTCCTAGCAGTGAAGGGCCCTTTCCAAAGCAGCAGCAGAGCACAAACAGCCCAAAACGTAAAAAAGCCGCCAAAAATTCCTGGAAAAAAATGGCGGCACCCACGGACCAGCACCGACCAAGGCGGGTCCACGACGCCATCATGATATCACCAGCGCCTCGCTACCGGTTCGGGCGACCCAGTACGAACCGGGAGGAACCCACCCCTGATTTATATGTCTTACTTACTTTCGCAGCTACTGATGCCTCTGAAATTTGGACTCTGAAAAAGGCAGATAGGAGAAGGGTGGACGCCTTTGAACTGTGGAGCTGGAGGCGACTATTATGCATCCCATGGACTGCAAAAATAACAAACAAAGAAGTCTTAGACTGAACCTCACCAAAAGTATCTCATGAAGCCAAGATTGCCAAATAGAAGCTGTCATACTTTGGTCATGTCATGAGAGCTGACTCATTTGAAAAGTCAATCGTGCTGGGAGTCATCAGTGGAAAAAGGAGAAGGGGGCTGTCGTAGCACCGGCTGGCTGGACACTATTAAAAGATGACACTGAGATGACCATGGCGGAGGCAGTGCTAGACAGAAAGGCATGATCAATAGAGTGGCCGAGGATCGGACATGACTGAATGGCTGATGACAACAATGAAATGTCTTATGGAAAAAGTTAAATTAAGAAGACAAGCAGAAGCTAGTATAGTAAGCTAAGAGAGAGGCCAAAAAAGAAAGAGCATATACTGTAGCTAACCAACCAAACCTTCTAGGAATAAATGCTGCAACATGACAAAGAACTAAAGCTCAAAGGTATGAAGTTGTTTTGTGTACTAGAAGCTTGACTGATATGGAGAAATCAGAACTTGTGAACCTCCTATTAGCTGCGTCTCAGATTCTCCTGAAAGAGGAGCTGAAATTAAACCAAATTCTTCTTACCCTAAGAGTGGGGAATTTGGACCTTCCAGATGTCATCAGGTTATCAGTTTTTAGAGTCTTCAGACAGCATGGACAATGGAGAGGAGAACTGAGTTTGTGGCTCTCAAACTTTAGCAGCCGCAAGTCCTCCCCTGCCCCTTTACTTTATCAGAAGTATTACAGATGATGGAGGAGGGAAGCTAACACAATGTGAGTTGCCTCAAGCTATCCTCTGAACTCATGGATGATCCAAATGAGATTCAATTACTTTGATTTCACACAACAGGCAAAGATAGTTATGCTGGCCATAATGGAAATGTCAACATTCTTTCCTAAGGGAAACACTTTCATTAGGCCTGCCCAAAGGTCATGAAATGGAAAGCAAAATGAAAACTGGCATGTTGTTTTGTAGGCTTTGAGTTGGTTGGTCCTATAAATATATTTTATTTCCAAAAAATGGATTTGGGGATTTGTTACATCATACTGAGTGGTTTTAGGTAATATGTTAACTGCTCTATAGTTGAGCCGAAGGGTTGCAATAACTGAGGCGACACCGTGCATGCTCTAGAACACAACCTTTATTAACTGTAACTCACTAACAACCTAGTTAACGATCTGAGGTAACGCCGTTTGACAGCTCCCTTTTATAGTCGGCTGTCAAACGGCCTGGCCAATCACGGCCGTTCTTTGTTCCTGCTCCTAGAGCAGCCCCTAGTGGCAAGCCGGAACATTACACCCCTTTCCGCCAAGTTGGCACAAGCATAATCCTGTAAATAGGCCGGATGGCACCGGATCCACCCGGATCTTCGTGGCTCCGCCGGCCTCTCATCTGCAAGTGGAGTGGAGGCCATCAAGGTCAAGGCTGGTCGCCTCCCTAATGCTTCTGTCATCGGATCCCCCTCCCAGGCTGACTCGGTAGATTCAGGTAAGTCCAACTGGGGCGTCTCGTTGAGGGGTTTGTCTATCGGCATAGGCTGTATGCTCTGACGCGGATTCCCTAAGACCCATTCGGGGGCGTTGGGTGGACTCTGACCCTGTTCAGGAGTTGCAGCCATGGTCCACCTAGCCCTCAGCTGATCGAGGTGGCATCGCCACACGTGACCGTCCTCTAACGAAACCTTGTAAGAGCATGGGCCACCCACACCCACAATCGTGCCAGGCAGCCACAGGTGGTGACCCTGAAAGTTCCTAGCATAAACCTGGGTGCCTATGTCATATGAGCAGGAGGGGCGAGCTGAATCCAGGGGTTTCTCGGAAATGAACAGGGGGTGTAATCTGTCAAGAGTAATTCTCAGGCACCTACCCATCAGTAATTCAGCTGGGCTCTTGTTGGTGGTTACACAAGGCGTTGTGTGCTGAGTTAACAGCAATTCCCCTAATTTCACCTGCCAATCTCCAGGGCCTAACTTGTTCAGGGTCTCCTTGGTCGTTCGCACCATGCGTTCAGCCATTCCATTACTGGCCAGATGCCAGGGCACGATCAGGCCGTGCCTGATTCCCAAACTAGCCAAAAAACTCTCAAATACTGCTGACATTAGCTGTAGGCCATTATCCGAGATCAGTAGATCCGGTAACCCGTGGGTGGCGAATAAAGCCGTGAGGCTTCTGATGACGGCTTCCGAAGTGGTGGAAGGCATTAACCGCACCTCCAACCACTTGGAGAATGTGTCAACCACCACTAGGAACATGTGCTCTTGCACCGGGCCGGCAAAATTGACATGGATGCCCTGACCATGGTCCCGCAGGGGATTCCCACTCCCGGGGCGGGGACTTCGGAGGTGCTGCCCTAGTGTCCTGGCAAGGATTGCAGGTAGACACCCATCCCTCAATGTCCTTATCCACCCCCGGCCACCACACGTAGCTACGAGCCAGCGCTTTCATGCGCACAATGCCCGGGTGACCCCTATGCAACATTTCCATCACTGGCCTGCACAATGAGGGAGGAACGACCACCCTATCCCCCCAGAGCAAGCAGCCCTGCAGAACAGAGAGTTCCAATTGGCGGGTCTTAAATGGAAGGAACTCCTGGTGTACCTTATCAGTAGGCCACCCTCTAAGGACCCATGACATCACCCTGGACAACACCTGATCTCGTGCAGCCGCACGAGCAATATCGAGTGCAGTAATAGGAAGCTGGAGGTCAGTGATGGCGAGGACAGACGCCGCAGGGGCAGGGTCCTCAAGGACTATTGACAGGGGGCAGTGGCTCAATGCATCGGCATGCGCTAAGTGCTTCCCCGGACGATGGGTCAGAGTATAGTCATAGCTGGCCAGGAACACCATCCACCGGGTCATTCACCAGACAGAAGCCCCAGTAGGGGCTTATGGTCAGTCACCATCTTGAAGTGTCGGCCGTAGAGGTAGTGATGAAATCGGCATACACCAGCAACCAATGCCAGTGCCTCCTTGTCAATCTGGCTGTAATGGCGTTCAGCCAAAGCCAGGGTCCTAGAAAAGAAAGTGATAGGAGCCTCCGAGCCATTTGGCAACCTATGGCTCAAAACAGCCCCCACGCCGTACGGCGAAGCGTCACAAGCAAGGACTAGCGGCAGGTGTTCACAGTACTGAGCAAGGATGGCATTTGACAGGAGCAACTGCTTGACAGCTGCGAAAGCAGCTTTTCCCCGCTTCCCCCAACACCAGGGGGCATTCGTATCAAGAAGGCGATGCAGCGGTTCCGCCACCGTCGCCTTATGCGGGAGAAAAATAGCATAAAAGTTCAAAAGGCCAAGGAAAGCCTGCAGTTCCGGGCTGGTGGTGGGCGCTGGTGCGTCTTGGATGGCCCTAGTCCTAGCAGCAGTAGGATGGATTCCGGAAGAGTCCACAAGGAACCCCAGAAACTCCACCTGCGGAATGGCGATGAAGCACTTTTCGTGCTTAACTCTGAGGCCGACTTGCTGAAACTTAGCAAGTACGGAACCTATGCAGGTCATTAGTTCAGAGCGGTTGGAGGCCGAAATTAAAATGTCGTCAAAGTAGGGAATCGTCCCTGGGGTTCCGTGTAAGAGGTGCTCCATTAAGCTCTGAAACACCCCAGGCGCAATGCTGATTCCGAACTGGAGGCAGCGGCAACGGAAAGCCCCTCGATGAGTAATTATGGTTTGGGCTTCAGCAGCTGCTTCATCCACAGGCAGCTGCTGGTAAGCCTGGGATAAGTTAAACTTAGCAAATATTGCACCTCTGCCCATGGAGTGGAGAAGGTGCTGGACGACAGGCACAGGGTATGCGTGGGCAGGTAATGCACGGCTTACGGTGCATTTATAGTCAACACACAAGCGAATGCTGCCATCTGGTTTGACAGGTGTCACAATGGGTGTCTCCCAACGCGAGTGATCCACCGGTTCCAACACACCTTGGGAGATCAACCTGTTGAGTTCAGCGTCCACTTTAGGCCTCAATGCCAGGGGCACTCGACGAGGCTTGAGGTGAATGGGCACCACTAAGGGGTCCAGGTTAAAAGATATCGGTGTGCCGGTATATGTGCCCAATTGTCCATTGAAAATGGAGGGAAATTCCCATGCTAATGAGTCACATTCATCCTCCCCCCTCACTGCATTAATTCCTCCTATGGTTAGCCCCAATGAGAAAAACCAATCAAGTCCCAAGAGGCTCGTGAGGGGATTCTCTACTATGACAAGGGGTAAGAGGCCACTGAACTGTTTATATTGGACATTGAAATACCCCTTGCCCACAATAGGAATTGAAGAGCCCTGATAGTATTTCAGCACCAAGGGACAGGGCTTTAAGCGACGCTTGGACATCTTCGGGATCAGTCGCTTAAGCATGCTCCAAGACACAATGGACACGGCAGACCCCGTGTCCACTTCCATAGGGCATGGCTGACCCCCCACCATGACCGTTATGTGGATCTTATCCCCAGGGCCCCACTGCATTTGGCGGACTACAGAGTGAGGGAAGGGGTCGCATCGGTAAATAGCATAGCAATTGTCTTTTTGTCTAAACGATCCAGATGGCAACCAATTCACAGACGGTTTATTGGCAGCTTAGCCGAGCTGCCACGGAGGGGGCTTTCCCGCTCGACAAACCCTGGCAATGTGGCCTCGCCGGCCGCAACGGTGGCAGATGGCATCCTTAAAAGTACACTGCACCCTCAGGTGAGTGCCTCTGCAACCCATGCAGGGAGTTTTCTTCTGGCCCTCATTGAGGCGGCAAACCTCATCATCAATGTCAATCTCGCCCTGAGGGGTGTCGAGTATGGGGTCGATTGTGTTGGTTCACCTCATTGAGGAAGGGCTTTGGGACACATCCATCAGCCAGAGACTGGGATGACATTTCCGCGGCACGGGCCTCGTCTAGAGCAACCTGAAAGGTGAGGCCGTGCATAGCTAGGAGGCGGCATTTGAGGCAGCTATCTCTCACTCTGAATACTAAACGATCCAAGAGATAATCTTCTAAGTTGTAAAACTCGCAATAGAGTGAGGCTTTCATCAGAGCCACAATGAACTGATTTATTGATTCACCCTCCCCCTGGTTTCTATGGTAGAAGGCATAATGCCTCGCACATCGTGGAGAGGAGGGGCGTAGTGGTCTTTGAGTTTGGCCAGCATAGCCTCCCAGGAAACAGTATGGATGGACTGAGGGGCGAACAGTGCCCTCGCTGTCTCAAAAATCTCAGTCCCACAAAATCCTAAGAAGTAGGCACGTTTCCTATCCCCCGATAGCTCCGTATATGCGTTGGCTATGAGGAAACATTCAAAACTGGCCATGTAGGACTCCCACATCTCAGTGGGTGGGTTAAATGGCGCGAAAGTATGTTGAGTCGCCATTCTGTTCGTATGCTCTTTGAGGGTGGCTCAGGAATGGCGTCACTTCACCAGTGACAGTTCTGGATATTGACTGCTTTTCGCCTCAGTAATGCGATCCCACCTTCGTCGCCAGTGCTCTATAGTTGAGCCGAAGGGTTGCAATAACTGAGGTGACACTGTGCATGCTCTAGAACACAACCGTTATTAACTGTAACTCACTAACAACCTAGTAAACGATCTGAGGTAACGCCGTTTGACAGCTCCCTTTTATAGTCGGCTGTCAAAAGGCCTGGCCAATCACGGCCGTTCTTTGTTCCCGCTCCTAGAGTGGCCCCTAGTGGCAACATTACATTAACTCCATAGTATGCTTTGTTTGGTTTGGGCTAAGCAACCTTTTGCAGACCCAGACAATAACTGATTAAACCAATCATGGCTTAGTGGTTTCCAAAAAACCCTACAACAGCTGCTTGTAGGGTTAGAGGCTCCCATATAAGTTTGTTTATGGTCAAAGACATAGCCTTATTGCGACATTCAGGGGTTGAAATCCTTCACATTCTTCTTAATCTGCTCAGAATTGCCTTGAAATATGAGATGGGTGGCAAACAAACAAGCAAACAAACAACCCAACTTTACCATCCAGGTGCCATGGGTAGGATTTGAAGCAAGGCAAAGCCTCCTTGCTTCAAAGTTTTATGGTTGAGACTCCTTTATGAGTTGGACTCTAAGCATCTAGAAAGCCTAAATCATCAGAACGGTCTCTTCCATTCACATATTCAATATCTAGTTTCACTGGGGACTGCCAGAATTACCGTAGCTAAGCAGCATGGTCACATGACATCATGCCTTATGACCCCATTGAATGGAAGTTCCGTCCCAATTATCATTGTTAAGCAAGGACTAACTGTACAGCTTTATATACATTAAGTTTAACAGAGGAGTATTTTAAAGCATCCTCATGCTTTGAAGGCTTTCCAGGTTCTTCTTGGAAGCTTGAAAAAAGCCAGGCTGCTTTCACGATGTGAACAGAAGTGTTGTGTCCCTGTTCACACAATGTCTGGAGGACTTTTTTTCCAAATTGTTTTGAAACCATAAACAGACCGATTTGCATTTGTTGAGATGAATTCATTTTGCTTTTGTTTTAGTGTGATACGTGAACCTAACAGTAGAACATAGAATATCAGTGTGGGGCCTTGGAAGTCTTCTAGTCCAACCCCCTGCTCAAGCAGGAGACCTTATACCGGTGATGGCGAACCTATGGCACGTGTGCCAGAGGTGGCACGCAGAGCCCTCTCGGTGGGCACGCATGCCGTCGCCAGCTGGTTTTTGCGGGTGCTGGAGCGCCGGAACACGGCCCGTAAAAACGGCCAAAAAACGGCCAAAACCAGCCAAAAAACAGGCATGCGCACGCCGGCCAGCTGGTCTTCGGGTTTCCGGCGTTCCGGTGCATGAACATGCACGTGCATTCCGGTTTGGGCACTCGATGCTGAAAAGGTTCACCATCACTGCCTTATACCATTTCAGACATGTGGCTGTCCAGTCTCTTCTTAAAAGACTCCAGTGATGGAACACCCACAACTTCTGAATGCCAGCTGTTCCACTGGTTGATTGTTCTCACTCAGGAAAGTTCTCCTTAGTTCTAGGTTGGATCTCTCTTTGTTTTCCGCCAGTTGTTTGTCTTGCTTTCGGGTGCTTTGGAAAATAGGTTGATAGCAATAGCAATAGCACTTAGGCTTATATACTGCTTCATAGTGCTTTATAGCCCTCTCTAAGCGGTTTACAGAGTTAGCATATTGCCCCCAACAATCTGGGTCCTCATTTTACCCACCTCAGAAGGATGGAAGGCTGAGTCAACCTTGAGCTGGTGAGATTTGAACCGCCAAACTGCAGCTAGCAGTCAGCTGAAGTAGCCTGCAGTGCTGCACTCTAACCACTGCGCCACCTCAGCTCAGTCAAATCCCTTTTTCTTTGTGGCAGCACCTCAAATATTGGAACATTGCTATCATGTCTCCCCTGGTCCTACTTTTCACTAGACTGGCTATACCCAATTCCTGCAATCGTTCATTATATTAGTCTCCAGGCTCCTAATCATCTAAGTTGAACTTTTCTGCACTTTTTCCAAAGTCTCAACATATTTTATAGTATGATGACCAAAACTGGATGCAATATTCCAGATGTTGTCTTACTAAGGCTTTGTAAAGTGGTGCTACTACTTCATGTGATCTTGATTCTATCCCTTTGTTAATGCATCCTAGAATTGCATTTGGTGCACCGGTTTAACCTTTTTAATTGAAGAAATCACACGGGTCAGTCTTCCATAAGACACTAAGCTATAAATTGAGATTTACAAGCTATGAAGTTTTGTCCAACACGTTAATCAAAAATCAAACCAATTCTGATTAGCCACATGTAAAGTTTAAGTCATACTTTTCGATCCAAAACTCTAAGTCCTTATCTTTCTTCTCCATAAAGCCTTATGCCTGCGTCATAAAAACAAAATTTAACAAAAATTGCTCAGGCTTCAAAGCTGGTTAATTCTTGCAATGCAAACTCCATTCCTTACATATGTGTGTGACATCACAACACACCTGCAAAAGGAATAGAGTTTGCATGGTGAAGGTGCAACCCTTGTTTTGTGATTTGTCTGTCCTCTCCCTCCTTTGTTATTCCATTTTTCCAGCTGAATAGGTACGCGGTTCTACTTACCTTGAGATAGATAAACCAGGTTTTATGCGGACTATGGTTAAAAATGAAGACATAATGTGTCATGTCAATTTAATTCCTATGGGTAAAAAGCATGCGACCATGTTACAGACATATGATGGAAGAACTGGGACCCCTTATTTGTTTCTCCTTGTCTGAGACACGAAAGCCCTAAAGAGAAGTAATCAGATCATGCATTTTGAATGGCCCTGGGTTAGAAAACATTGAATCATCATGCTTTTTTGGCATAAGATTTTATTTCATAACACAGATTAAAGCTATTAAATTCATTGCTGTTAAACAAATTATGAGAGTTTCAATTGTTCTTCTGTTATGGAACATTGATTATATTCAGATTCTGAGTATATTTGGAAGCCTGAAAGCTTTTAACAAAAAAAAAAATGCAACTAGAACAAGTTGGGTGGAAATTATTAGAAGGCAGGAAAGAAAGCAAAGAAGGGAGACCTAGGCTGCAATCTACCCAATCTATATCCAATTCAAATTTATGAGAAAAATATCTAACATCCATTTCCAATAACAGTGCCAGAGAGAGGGATTTGTGGAAGTCAATAGAGAAGCCCGCAGAAGGTGCTGGGTCAATGAGTTGGTTGTTGGTGGGTTCTTTTCACTTTAGAGACAGACCATTCATTGATTAAACTATTGGATAGTTCCTAGGCAACTTATTAGTTGCCTTAGTTTTCATTCAACTGCCAATGGCTCTCTAGATGTCAATCAAGAGATTGACACGATCAATATTAAAGGGCACAGACATCTGTCAGTCAGAACAGCAGAAGGGCTACACTTTCCAAAGACCTGCTGTAAACATCCAGGGATCGCATGAGATGTTTTATTCATGTTTGAGCGAATGCAAGTCCTTCAGGGTGTAGCTGGGTAACATTTTGACAGAGGAAGGGATCCTGGGGGTGTGAAGCCCCCTCTCATGGACCGATTCCTCATCTAGGGGGTTTCTGGTTTGGAGTGGCTCACTGGGCATAAATATCCAGCATTGTTTTGAGGCTGTAAGTTTCCCCTCAGCCTTGTGGGAAAGTACCTAAATAGCCATTCATGCATACAAGGGCAACCACAGTTAGAGTGAAACAGGTCATATACCACCGAAAGCCGTCTTGTAAAAACTCCTCTAAGAATGCACATGTGTATTTTGTGTGTGTGTGTGTGTGTCTGTTAGCATGGGTGTGCAAACCGACAAACAGATAACAAGGTAGAGCGTAAGAGAAAATCATAATGTTTCTTTTTCAAAAAAAGGAAAAGAAAAAAATATTTATAACAGTGTGCCAGGAGAAGAGGAACACACGCATACAGCAAATATGGGGCTTTCCCAACTTTTTAACCCCCTGTCCCCTTCCAAATAGTCCACAGGCTGAAGCAGTATCTTGCCTTTGCATCCCGGGTTTCTCATATTACATAAACAGGGCTTGGCTGCTTTCTTCTATAGGAGCATCTGCTCAGCTGACAGTCCCCAGTGAGGCAGCTTTGTTTTGTCCAAGGCACCGATCATGAGTAATGGATCTGGCTAAGCCTGATAGTGCATGATGTAATTGTCAGAGGATTTTAATTATCAGCACATTTCATGTGGGATTTTTTCCTCCCCCCCCCCCTCAGTTTGGGGTTTGGTTCTCTTTCAGACAGTTTTGAATTTGCATAAACTTTGGCAAGTTCAGATAGGCCAGGAAGGAGCTGCCATATTTGCATGTCCACTCTTTTCCTCCTCCTCCTCCTCCTCCTCCTTTCCTCCTCCTCCTCCCGCTGCAAAAGGAATGGGAGAAGGAGCACAAGCAATTTGCAAAAAATGAAATGATTGGCGGTGCAGCAGCATCTTTAAGGGGATAGATATCAAGGAGGGTGCAGATTACAATCCAAATGTTGCATGCAGAGCTTTAAAAATATATTCTTATGATCCCATCGGGCATTCAATAGATGTAGAAATGTCAACAGTAATTGAAAGTGGCAATCACTCCATATTCTTTCCAGGCCAGTTGTCCTTGGACTTGGTTTTAACGGTGCTGCTTATCTTACCTCAACTCTGACAGGGTCAGAGGGGGAAAAAATGTGTGTCAGACGACTTGGAGGAGTGGATTTCAGGGTCTCCTGTTTAAGTAAGAACAGGCCAAGCTTCAAACCCCCCCCACCCCCGGAGGGCAGATTTAGATGTTTGCTCAGTCTGTTTTACTAAAAATTATTCAAGTTGTGTGCCATTTTTTAGTTTAGTATAGTTTGGGTGCTTTATTTCATTTCCATGTTCCAATGTTCCTTTTCTTTTTAACAGAAAAAAAGCAAATCTTAAACCAGAGGGCCTCAACCTAATTGATTAACTGAATCATCTCTGGAAGTCTGAGAAATCCTGGCTAGGTAAGGTAAAAAAAAAGTAGTCAGGTACAGATGTGCTCTTCAATAAATAGAAGATTGTCTTACCTCAATCAGAGGTGGGTTGCTCCCAGTTTGGACCGGATCTATAGAACCGGTAGCGGGAATTCCCCCCTGCTCGCCGAACCAGGAGCGATGGCCAGCTGGCCACGGCCACGAACTGGGTCTCTTGGCGGCGCCATAGGCGCCGCCATTTTGTTTTTCACTTCTGTGCACGCGCAGAAGCTGTTTTTTGCTTCTGCACATGTGCAGAAGCTGGGTTTTTGGCACTGCGCATGCGCACACGTGACCACGTGGCGCAGGAGGAAGCGAACCGGCGCCGAGGTAAGTTAGAACCCACCCCTGACCTCAATGGCCAACTATTCACTCTGTATATGACAGGCCTTGGGTGAACAACACACATCAGACTGAATGAAAGCCTAATTAAGCTTTTTACAGCAAGTCAGCACTGCCAAAATGGATGGGGTTACAGTAGTTTAGAGCAGGGGTCTCCAACCTCGGCAACTTTAAGACTTATGGACTTCAACTCCCAGAATTCCTCAGCCAGCGTGCTGGCTGAGGAATTCTGGGAGTTGAAGTCCACAAGTCTTAAAGTTGCCAAGGTTGGAGACCCCTGGTTTAGAGAGTATTTTGGAGGTACTGTAGAGGTAATCCTTGATTTACAATCACGGTTGGGACTGTAATTTCAATCACTAAGCGATGTGGTTGTTAAGTGAGTCATCGTGTGACTGGACCCAATGTTATGACCATTTTTACCATGGCTAGTAAGTAAATCACATGACCTTTACGTGAATCATACTTCCCCCATTGACTTTGCTCGTTGGAAGCTGTCTGGGAAGGCTGCAAATTGCAATTACGTGACCAATTGTAATTACAACTGTTATAAATATGAGCCAGTTGCCCAGCACTGAATTGCAATCTTGTGACTGTGGAGGTTGTGTCACAATCGTAATTTCGAAGAAGGGTGGTAAATCACTTTTTCCGAGGCCATCATAACTTCAAATCGTCAAATAAATAGTCGAAAGTCGAGGACCATCTGCATTAAGGAATACAGTGGATCTCTTAAGCTTCTAAAGTGCCCAATTCATCCCTTAAATTCATCGCCAATGAAAAGAAAAAAAGAAAGCTGTG
>QLTV01001698.1:4237509-4261060 GCA_003457575.1 Thermophis baileyi
CAGGGTTTGTGGCACTGCGCATGCGCACACGTGACCACGTGGCGCAGGAGGAAGCGAACCGGCGCCGAGGTAAGTTAGAACCCACCCCTGACCTCAATGGCCAACTATTCACTCTGTATATGACAGGCCTTGGGTGAACAACACACATCAGACTGAATGAAAGCCTAATTAAGCTTTTTACAGCAAGTCAGCACTGCCAAAATGGATGGGGTTACAGTAGTTTAGAGCAGGGGTCTCCAACCTCGGCAACTTTAAGACTGCAACTTGAAGATGCCCAGAATTCCTCAGCCAGCGTGCTGGCTGAGGAATTCTGGGAGTTGAAGTCCACAAGTCTTAAAGTTGCCAAGGTTGGAGACCCCTGGTTTAGAGAGTATTTTGGAGGTACTGTAGAGGTAATCCTTGATTTACAATCACGGTTGGGACTGTAATTTCAATCACTAAGCGATGTGGTTGTTAAGTGAGTCATCGTGTGACTGGACCCAATGTTATGACCATTTTTACCATGGCTAGTAAGTAAATCACATGACCTTTACGTGAATCATACTTCCCCCATTGACTTTGCTCGTTGGAAGCTGTCTGGGAAGGCTGCAAATTGCAATTACGTGACCAATTGTAATTACAACTGTTATAAATATGAGCCAGTTGCCCAGCACTGAATTGCAATCTTGTGACTGTGGAGGTTGTGTCACAATCGTAATTTCGAAGAAGGGTGGTAAATCACTTTTTCCGAGGCCATCATAACTTCAAATCGTCAAATAAATAGTCGAAAGTCGAGGACCATCTGCATTAAGGAATACAGTGGATCTCTTAAGCTTCTAAAGTGCCCAATTCATCCCTTAAATTCATCGCCAATGAAAAGAAAAAAAGAAAGCTTTGACCATGTCCATTCTGAGCCTACAAAAGGGAGACAGGCAGGCAGGATGCACTGTTAAATGCCTGCAGTAAGTTACAAATTCAATTGCAAGCATCTCTAGGTGATGGATTTCAAGCAGAGGTGGGTTCCTACCTCTATAGAACCGTTAGTAATGTGGGGGCCTGGGTCGCTGGAACCGGCAGCGACCCAGGCCTGCCATGCCACCGAGCTGGTTCTCTCGGCGGCCCCGTAGGCGCCACCATCTTGGTTTTTTTGCTTCTGTGCATGCGCAGACGCTTTTTTTAAAGTACTGTGCATGCGCACACGCGCACACGCGGCGCGTCCCTGAGCAAACCGGCAGTACCTGAATCCGGAACCCACCCCTGATTTCAAGCCGTAGGAAAGGTCTCTAAGACTTTGGGAAAGAACTGCTAGTTATAACCAGGGACATTTGGCTGCATGGCCCAGTTGCCAAAGAACTGATTTAGGAAACAAGAAAAACATGAGCACCCACAAGGTGGCAATAGCTCCCAGGAATAAACAATGGGTGAGTAGCCTCCTTTTCGTCTCATAGGCCTCAGACAATCGATAGATGTTAGCAAATGTATATGCCTAAGGGAAAGCAAAGACATGGGAGGGATGCATTGGGGTTCCCAGTGGCCTTGCCTTTCTTTAGTGGTGAAATGAAATGCTTTGAGGCATATACTTGAGGAAGGAGTCCCCAGGTGCCCACTCCCTCAAAGGAACTCTGCATCCATGCATTGATATCTGAGTAAGGTGTCTCCATGCAACAGTCATACAGGGTCTAGGAGAGCAAGTTCAACCCATCTGGCCCTCTCCAACTGCCAGGAATCATCTACCACTACCCCGTGGGTTTAGCCATATGACATCATTTTCTTGACTGCTGCCTGTAGACCATCCACAGCTTCTTCATCTGAAATACCCCCCTTTTTTGGGGGGGTCTAGATTTGCCACTGACTCTTCTAGAGCAAGAGGTCAACCTGAGCTCTTCTATTGATCCTGCCTTATATCTTGTTCTCTAGTCTTGCCTTCTCGCTTTGTCTGTTAACTCCGCTGATGTCTTCTCTTTGCTCTTTGCTCTCGGTTCTTGGCTCCCCCTTGTTGTTTATGGCCCCATTTTCTCATGAATGTTTTTATTAAGAAAATGGGTGATGGAGTCATAGGTATTTCATTCTTACAGCTGTCATATCTTCTAAAAACATTTTGCAGCAACTGATATTGTATTGGACTGTTACACTTGAAAGCCTCCAAAAAGTGTGATAGTTGGCTCCACTGATGTAGAAGGTTAATAAAATTTAAATTTCATTATTTTGTGAATCAGTGCACGTACTTAGGCTAAACTCTAAGCCCTTTGGTGCTATGCAGTATAATATAGTCAATATAGTCTGCTGCTATAAGTCAATATACAGTAGTCCTTGACTTATAGCAGCGGCCCCCAACTTTTTGGGCACCAAGGTCCGGTTCCGTGGAGAGAGGTTTTCCTGTGGACCGGAGGGGGTGTGGTTTTATGTGCTGCCTGCATCCCGTGGATGGGGCGTCACTTGTTTGCGTGGCCCGGTTTCTGACATGCCGTGGCCCAGTGCTGGTTCATGGACTGGGGGCTGGTGACCCCCTGACTTACAGCAATTCATTTAGTGACCATTCAAAGTTACAACAGCACTGAAAAAAGTGACATGACAGTTTTTCACAGTTAACAGCCATTGCAGCATCCCCACAGTCACATGATCAAAATTCAGACACTTGGCAACTCACTCATATTTATGATGGTTGCAATGTGCCGTGGTCATGTGATTACTTTTGGTGACCTTCTGACAAGCAAAGTCCATAGGGTAGTCTGATTCACTTAACAACGGTGTGACTAACTTAACCACTGCAGTGATTCACTGAACAACTGTGGCAAGAAAGGTCATAAAATGGGGCAAAATTCACTTAACAACTGTCTCTCTTGTCAACAGAAATGTTGGGCTCAATTATGGTTGTAAGTCGAGGACTACCTATACATAAAATTCAGTCATAGGTATTTCGTCCCCACAGCTGCTGGGAAGACCCATCAGCTGGGGAATTGTCCAATGGGAATATATAAAAATGAAATGTCTGGAAGTTTGGGATCTTCATATATTCCTTCCGTGTTTTATTCAGGCATTGTTTGCATTAACCTCCACCCTCATGCAGGTTGCCACGTCAAATCACCACTGGCACACTGTCATCAGACTCATCTCTGGCATATTATTGTCAAGGAGAAATGTGAAGTGCTAATTACATGACAATGGATGGGATAGAATACGTTCCCATGAGATTCCATTTTTATCCGACGTCTACAATAATGGCCTTGAATCATTAGCACCTAAAAACTTAAATACTGACCAAAGTCAGACATTATTACAGCTGCCACAGATCCTTTCCAGACAGACAATCCTTGTTTAGTGACCATAATTGGGACCCGCACATCAGTGGTTAAGCAAAGGGGTTGCAAACTGAAATCACAACTGTGTTTATGGTCTTACTTCAGCTTTCCTTGGCTTTACAGACCTGCAAAGATGGTCAATGAGGGGATTGATCTCAAAGTTACTTTTTCATCACCATCATAATAGTTGTTAAACAAGGCTAGCTGCTAAAGAAGGGCTACCTATATACAGGCAAAATACTTGGCCAGGTGCTTTCATCAGAAGGCATAGTGCCTTCTTTTGACCCTCCCCCACTTGGCATCTGTACCCAGACTTGTACCACTGAGGAAAGAAATCAAGTTAAGTGACCTTGTGGATTTTGTCAAATTATTTGGTTAAGTAATTATTCAACTTGCAATCCTAAACGTACTTACTGCAGAGAAATTAACTGGGTTATATTTATGTTTGAGGAAATGTGCTTAGAATTATGCCTTCTAATGTCCCATTATGTGGAATTATGACAGTAAACATGGTTTGCATTATGCTACAGATCTGCATACATTTGCCTATGAGAAAAAACAGTTTAAATATAACTAGTGTTATATTAAAATTAAGCTTATTGCTAGAACAGCATTCCGATTCTTCTTCCTTAGCAGGGCATTCTTCTTTTAAGCCACTAAGTGGTATATGAACAATCTTTATAGGTATTTTAGGAGCTGTACGGGTAGTTCTCAACTTATGACCACAATTGGTATTGGAATTTCAGTCACTGAGCAAAGTGGTCATAAACTGAGTCACCCACATGACCGCTTTGGTCAATGATGACAATCTCGGCTCTCCTGGTTTGGTTCTTAAGCAACAGTACTTTAAGCATACAAAGCTAAAGAGCTGCCTGTGGAAGGAGGGCAGGCAGCTCCCTCCAAGTGTGGAAGGGAATTCTTGCAATGGACTTCAGAAGCAAAGCTCAGATCTTCAAGATCCAAGCTTCCTTTCTGCAGCCCTTCAGAGAAGTTCCTTCCCCTCCAGGCATGGAAGGGAACTCCTTTGAGGCACTGCAGAAACAGGGCTCAGATCTTTGGCATCTGCCCTCGATTTTTCCAAACCAGTAACGAGTTCCTCTCACTTCTGTGTGTGGTGGGAAACTCCTATACTGGGCTGAAGAAACAATATGTAACAGTAACAGAGTTGGAGGTCATCTAGTCCAACCCCTTGCTCTCACAGGAAACCTATATTATTTCTGATAGATGGCTGTCCAGGCTCTTTGTAAAAGCCTCCAGTGTTGGGGCACCCATAATTTCCTAAAGCAATTTGTTCCATTGGTTAATTGTTGTCACTGTTAGGAATTTTCTGGTTAGTTCTAGGTTGCTTCTCTTCTTGGTTAGTTTCCATCCATTGTTTCTTGTCCTGCCTTCAGGTGCTTTGGTAAATAAGTTGGCCCCCTCTTCCTTGTGGCAGATCTTCAAGTATTGGAAGACTGCTATCATGTCATTCCTGGTCCTTCTTTTCACTAGACTAGGTATACCCAGTTCCTGCAATAATTCTTATTATGTTTTAGCTTCTAGACCCGTAATCATTTTTGTTGCTCTTGTCTGAACTCTTTCCAAAGTCTCAACATATTTTTTGCATTGGGGTGACCAAAGCTGGATGCAGGCTTTGTAGAGCAGTACTAGTACTTCACGTGATCTTGATTAACCCTCTGTTAATGCAACCTAGGATTGCATTGGCTTTTTTGGCTGCTGCCGCCGCACAGTTAGCTCACCTTTAAAAGGTTGTCCACTAGGTCTCCAAGATCCCTCTTGCAGTTACTGCCACTAAGCCTGGTTTCAACTAGTCTGTACATGTACTTTTGATTTTTCTTGCCTAAGTTGTAAAACCTTGCTTTTCTCTACGTTAAATTTCATTTTGCTGGATCACAGAGATTTGAGCTTTGTTTTTGCAGCAGGACAAAGAATTTATGCCCCATCCCAAAATAACGGAGGACCCTAAAGTAATATAGGAAAGCATTCTAATAAGAAAAATGTGTATATTTAAGAACAAGGATCTGCAAATACAGAACAAAGGTCCATCTGGGCTAGTAGTCTGTCTAAATTTAAAGCAGTTAACTACAATTTTCTTTGTTTAACCCTGCTTCCTTCCCCAAATTTGCAAGTTTCTGGAAGGGAATTACATTTTAAATTTTGTTTGCCTCGGGGTGTACTTGAGTTTAGACTTTTGGATATTATTAGGCTTAGAAATAAGTTTCTACTTGCTTCCTTTTCTTATAAATTGCCAACAATATTCTTAAAATTATTATATAAAAAAGTAGAAGAAAATTTTTAAATACTTTTTTTAGTTTATGTAGTCATAGACCCAAACAAAATCTAACAGTTGCATATTTATTTATTTTACAAAATGTTTAAATTTATCCCTTAAGATTTTTCATTACATCAAAACTATCAGTGATTTGAAATCTGCCATTATCAAAATCTAATATCAAAATCTAATTGTTTTTTAAACAATTGAAAGAGATACAATCTCATTTCTATTGAGTACAGCTATTGTACTGACACCTATTGATCTTGTGTCAGACTATTATCAAATCCACTGACCATCAATACTTTGGCTTAGCATTTCTTAGAAATATTGATATATCTGGCATCTGCTGTAATAGAGTCTAGCACATAGTCTGGTTTTAAGGGTGTCTGTGGAAAGACACCCTTAGAGCCGAGGTGGCGCAGTGGTTAGAGTGCAGCACTGCAGGCTACTTCAGCTGACTGCTAGCTGCAGTTCGGCGGTTCAAATCTCACTGGCTCAAGGTTGACTCAGCCTTCCATCCTTCTGAGGTGGGTAAAATGAGGACCCAGATTGTTGGGGGCAATATGCTAACTCTGTAAACCGCTTAGAGAGGGCTGTAAAGCACTATGAAGCGGTATATAAGTCTAAGTGCTATTGCTATTCTAAGTGCTATAAATTCTTAGCCATTTTAATTTAAACATTTGTAAGGTATGTTACAGTTTAACTTACATTGAAGTGTGTCATTTTAAAAAGAATAAACCTATAGATCTCTCAAGAACAAGCTCCAGGAATTACATTGCTGACTTCCATTTTAGGTCAACTCCATTCTTTTCTTATTTTATGCAATGCACAATTGAATTGATTATTGTTATGCTTCATTAGATTTTATTTGGGAAAAAATATTTATATTGATCCTAAGGCTTGTAGCAAGTCTGAGTTACATTTGGAAGCATACTATCTTGTTACTAGCCATTGGCTTGAGTATAGAAGACACGTATCAGTTAATAAGGTTATATGTGATAGTATCAAAACTACATTTTCTTCTTAGACTTGCTTTAAACATGAGCAAAATTATAATTAGAATGTATATATAGTTAATTAATATTTCCCTTTTTGGTTATTAAAATTGCAGAGCATTCTTCCCCCATGCTGAAGGGAAAAATAAAACAAAAACAAAATAATGGATTACACTAAAAGACATATTTTCCTTTCTGAATTCTACCCAAGCAAGAAATAGATTTTTAAAAAAAACCCTGCCTGTCATGGCATCTGATGGACCTAAAATAATATTATCTCCATCAGGAATAGTGAACCTCAGGCCTACCTACAAAGTATTTGACTCTGCTCCCTCTTCCAAAACTCTAAGCCTCTGCCTCCTGAAAAGAGTTGATTATAGAGATATTAATTTGATTTATATCATGCTTTTTTATAAACGAAGCAGCAAACATAGTGTTCCCTCCTGCTGCTTTTCCCACAGCAACAACCCTATGAGGAGGGTTGGGCTGGGAGAGAAGGTCTCACCCAAAGAGAGCTTCTATGGCTGAAGAAGACTTGGACCTGCATGTTATCTACAATCAAATTGTAGTCCATGGGGCTTATATTAAAGTCTCATGGGCACAAGGGGGAGAATTTTTAGGGCAACAATTTTAATAGATGGAAAGAGAGACAACTTTCTTGAAGAATCTCACCCGTGCTACCATGAAGATCTAAAATAACATCCATTGATATAAATGGAGGTTATTTTACCTGTGCTGCTGCATGGAGCAGCGTCCCTCAACCTTGGAGAGGTCTGGACTTTAACACCCAGAATTCCATTTTGAATTCTTAATCATATTAATTAATTCAAATTTAATTTAACAATTAAATTTAATCATTATAAAACAAATCACATGAATTAATTAATTCAAAATCAATTTAATAGTTTAATTTAATCCCTATAAAAGCAATTATACGAATTAATTCAAAGTCAATTTTGGGAATTGAAGTTGGTTGAGAAACACTGCAGTTTTGAATACGATGAGAGAAACTCTAGTGTAGAGGGATTGAAGGCAGGGGGTGGGGAGGGTTCACTATTGTAGAGGAAAGGGCTAATTAATGCAAAAACAAAACAAAAACACCCACCCACCCATTTTCTATTTCAGACAATTCTTTGCTCCACCAAAACGCACACACACAAACACACACCTATTTAATAAAAGAAAAATAGAATTCTGCAAAAATATCATTTTTCTAGCAGGAATTATAACCCAGGAAGATAACTGAAGACGTGAAGATACTAAAAGGATTTTCAGACATGAATGAAATAATTCCATGCAACTTTGCTTGCACAAGTCCTGAATAAAAGCTGTCCTAAAGTCCCTCCTTTCAACAGCTTGAAACATAGCTATTGAAGTCGGTTGGCCGGATTCTCATGCCAGCTATACATATGCAAAAAAAAAAAAAAAGTATGTAAGCCAATTGCTGTGCCTATAAATAGATACTGGATGTGCAATTCATAAGAAGCGAGAGTTGCCTACGTAGCTCCTTAATCGTTCATTTTTGTTTCTTTTTTTCTTTTTAATATTTTTTTTAAAAAAGCGGTGCATAGAAGCATTGGAGAAAACCTGTTTAACATTTTACAATATGTGCCCAAAACATAAGCGCAATTAAATGGTCTGTTAAAATATGCTTAAGAATATTACAGTTTTAATTTCTGACCTTTTCATATTCCCCTCCCAACGAAAAGTTCATTTTCTTAATAGGATACCTAAAACTAAGCCGTTCATGTTTGAATCCACTAACCTTTGACTGCCAAATGTTGAAGGGAGTTGATAATGGATACCCAGGTTCATTTGCTTCAGACCTGTTCCAAAGTGGACGTACACACACACGCACACAGACACATTTGATGGACAGAAATTACAGATGGTTGCAAAGAGAATGGTAGAAAAGTGAAAGGAAATTTCTCAAAACAGCATTTTTTTTTAACCAAAGAAACCGATTGGGAATAAAGGCAGATTTCTTCATATATTAGCTTATAGAATTCATTTCACAAAATTGTGGTAAATTGATGACTGCCAGAGATTACAGATTGTCCTCAATGTACAACAGTTTGTTTAGTGACCATTCGAAGTTATAACGGCACTGGAAAAAAGTGACCTATGACCGTTTTTCACACTTATGACCACTGCAGCATCTCCATGGTCACGTGATCAAAATTTGGATGCTTGGCAGGGGTTCACTTAACAACCATGGCAAAAAAGATCATAAAATAGGTCAAAACTCACTTAACAAATTTCTCACTTAACAACAAAAATTGGGGGCTCAGTACTGGTTGTGAGTCGAGGACTACTTATATAAGGCTTTAAAAGAAGACAGGTTTATACATGGAGAGAGTTTTTACCATGATACTAACCAGTGAATGGAATGAAAGGAAACTGAAACTGAATAAAGTTACAAATATAAAAATACTGAAGAAATGTCATGGTCTCCATACTCAACCCTTAGGCTTCTTAAAAACATCCGTGTTGCCACTGGTAAAATCAAAATGAGGGCAAATGTGTCCAGCTCTCCCCAATTTGATGACCTCCAAATATTTTAGACTACAAGTCCCATCAGCCATGATCAACATGGACAAGTTTAAGGACGATGGGAAGGGCTCAGGTGGAAGAAAGCTGAGATATACTGTACTTTTAGACTGATGTTTTACATAGCTAGATAAAACATTGGTCTTGATCCAATTATTTTAAGAGTCCTTCAGATAACTTCAGATAACTTATCTCAACCAATGGTAACATTCTACCCAAAACATGTCTGGGCTCAGAAGCTAAATAGCTTGAAGCCTGGCCATATTCCCTACATTTGGGGAAACAGTCAGCAGGAATGGGACAACTTGGCACAGCCAACTCGCCACAGCCAACTCACCATGGCCAACTTGCCACGGCCAACTCACTGCAGGACAACTCATTCACTGCGGGACAACTCGCTGCAGGACAATTTAAAAATTCTATTTAATTATTTAAAATAAATAAAAAATATTTGAATTTTTGACATTCACATTTCATTCTGTCCCTCCTTTTGCATCCTTTCTTTAATGATTCTATTCCACCATTTCTTTGATATTACTGTAACTCTTGTCCCACAGTGACTAGTCCTGCAGCGAGTTGGCCGTGGAAAGTTGGCTGTGGGGAGTTGGCCATGGCGAGTTGGCTGTGGCAAGTTGGCCATGGCAAATTGGCCATGGTGAATTGTCATAGATCCTCTGCTCCTTCCTAAATGTCTCCTCCTAGAGATTTTTCATGGGAACTAGTCCATAAGTTTTAATCCCTTCCTTCATGGAAAGCTCTCCAGCCCAAAGAGTCAAAAGAGCTCAAACTCTCCAGGTTGATGATTTTGAATGCAAAATATCTGTACAAAAGTGATACCCGTAAATCATATAACAGATGGCTACCCTATGTCACACCAGGGATTTCATAATATTGGATTCAGCAGCAAAGTTGCACATCAAGTGAACGCCATACATACAAGAAGATAATTAAAGCATGCCTGTAAATTTAAATATGGATGAGCCATCATTTTCTGTTGCTCAAGGTTATAAATACTTAGTGCTTGCTAAATAATACACTCACATTAAAAGATTTGATGTTATTTATGTGTGTGTGTATGCAGGCATACACATGCTGGTAATTTAAAATGTCTTTTCTTCTAGGACAAGAAGAGCCTGGACAATTATTGAAGGTTATCTCTTGACTGCATCCATGCCTAATGGAGTTTGGAAAGTGGATGGGATTACTCCTATCTCTCTGAGCCAGGGTTACTCAGAAGTCAAAACCAAGGAAGATGCTCAGCAGATGAGGACAGCTGTAAAATAAGGGCGCTTTGCAGCAATTCATTCACTTGCATCATAAATTGTATCCTCTTCAGTACTGACAGTGGACAACCAGAAAGAAGTCCACAAGCAAAATGAAGCCGGCTTAAAGTTCAAGGTGCCATATTCACATGTCATGGAAGCGAGGCCTTCAAAGCAGCCATGCTCTCTGCCCCTTCAAAAGCGTACATCTGTAAAGCCTTGCATACTATAATACAAAAAAAGAGAAAGAAACTGGAAAAAATACTTATAATATTGATGCAGTATGGTCCAGGGGTGGGTTCCAAAATTTTACTACCGGTTCTGTGGGCATGGCTTATTTTGTGGGTGTGGCTTGATGGTCATGTGACTGAGTAGGCATGGCCAACTTGACATCACTCACACCCACGCCCTCAGTCACATGCCCGCCACCTAGCCACGCCTACAGAACCCGCAAAAATTTATGTTTTGCCAGCTGGGAGGCTGGCAAAGAAGCCTCGCTTTCCCCGCCGCCGTGGCTGCTTCTACCTCAGTGCCAGCAGGGGCGGATTCATTCTTTAATGCAACAGGGGGGAAGGCCCGTCAGAGGCGAGAAGGGTTGCTCCTCCCGCAGCTGTTATAGCAGCCTCCCGGGCGAGCCGCTCCCCGCCTCAGGACAATGCCCACCCCCCCACCTAGCCACAGCGAAAATTTATGTTTTGCCAGCTAGGAGGCTGGCAAAGAAGCCTCGTTTTCCCTGCCGCTGTGGCTGCTTCTACCTCAGCGCCAAACGATCCATGCCCCCCTACACACACACACACACACACATGGCGCTTGCCCTGGCAGCACCCTGGCAGTAGCAGCTGAGTGAGGGAAGGAGAGGGACCGGAGAACGAAGCGGGCACGGCAGCAGCCAAAGCCGCCGCTTATTCCAACAGCCGAGGATGGAAGAGGCACCTCTTCAGTCCTCGGCTGTTGCAAAGAAGCAGCAGCTCTGGTTGTGCCACGTTCTGTTTGGGAGCCACTTTGCACCTTGTTTGCAACCCACTCTAAAGGGAGCTCAGATTGTGGCGGCGTTCCAGCTTACGCTCCCTTGTGGGCTCTGAGATCGACCCGGCGACACAGGCGCGTTTCGGGGTGCCTAATCCTCTGGCTATGCGATGGCCGGAGAGTGAGGGAGGACAGCCAGGTCCTCCTGGGCAGCTGCTCCCCACTGTCCTCCCCAGAGGGGCTCGCTTCGCCCATAGATTCTTCACCCACTAAGAGCCGAGCTGACCGTAGCTGGGCTGCCCAATCCGAGGAACAGGCAAATTAAATGGCGGGCAAGGGGGGGCTGGCATCGGGCCGGGCGGTGACCAGCTCGGACTGAACCTGGTTTCCCTACTGGCAGAGGGAAAGAGGCTGGGAGGAGGTGGTCACGTCAACAGCTCAGTCTCCCGCCGTGTTCAAGCAGAGCTCCGGCGGGGCTTGAATCTGCATTGAAGGAAGACTCCGCTCTTGGGGTGCACGCATTCCAGGCTTCCTCTGGAGACACCCCCCCAACCTTCCTACAATTGCTGGGGACATCTTTCTTGGTCTGCCGGTGCCCCTTCGCCTTTTCCCATGCCCGGGTGGGGGAAAAACACCTCAGGGCACCCTGATCCATCTTCCTCCAACTGGGAGGTTTCTCCCCAAGTGGCAGGGTTCTCGGAGGATGATGTTTTGCCCAGCCTAGAAGTTGGAGAGGCTTTTTTTCTCCTCCCCAGTGAGCAAAAAGCTAGTGGGCTGGCAGGGTCTGGGGGCTGCGGGCCTGGGATTCAGGGGAGCGGAAGTTTTGCTCCTCGGAGCAACCCTTGCAGAGTAAAGAAAAAATTCTCACGAGTGCAAGAAGTTGTTAATTGCCTCACAATCGTGAGAGCAAAACCTCTGTCCCTCAAATCCCAGGCCCACAGCGAGCTGATCCGCTGCCCATGGCCCCAGTTGCCCATGGCTCTGGCTATGCCTCCTGCGGCCTTGCCCACCATTCTATTTGCCTGTTCCTCGGGTTGGGCAGCCCAGCTACGGTCAGCTCGGCTCTGTTTGGCTTGGGCTGCTCCTGCACCGGGGCCAGAGAGGGCTTGTGGGCTGGACCCTGCCGGCCCGCCAGCTTTTCGCTCACTGGGGAGGAGAAAAAGCGAAGTTTCTCTGTGCTCCGGAAGCAACTTCCAGGCTGGGCAAAACATCGTCCTCCGAGAGTGCTGCTTGGGGAGCAGCGGAGCCTCCCGGTTGATGAAGATGGATCAGGGTGCCCTGAGGTGTTTTTCCCCCATCTGGGCATGGGAAGAGGCGAAGGGGCACCAGCAGACCAAGAAAGATGTCCCCGGCAATTGTAGGAAGGTGGGGGGGATTGTCTCCAGAGGAAGCCTGGAGTGCACGCACCGCAAGAGCGGAGTCTTCCTGCAATGCAGATTCAAGCCCCGCCGGAGCTCTGCTTGAACACGGCGGGAGACTGAACTGTTGACGTGATCATCTCATCCCTCACCTGCGGGGCTGGGATTCGGGGGGGGGCAGAAGTTTTGCTCCTCCGAGCCTCGGAGCAACTCCCAGCCCTTGCACAAGTAAAGAAAAACTTCTTGCACGTGCAAGAAGTTAATTGCCTCACACTCACGAGAAATTTTTCTTTCCTGTTTAAGGTTTTTCCCTGCACGCAACAGCTGAGAGACGCTCGCAGTGGGGTGCAATTTTGGGGTGGCAGGTGGGGCAGGGGATAGGGCGGGGTGGGCCACGAGATGCACATCTTACCAGAGACCGTCAGCTCTGGATCTTGCGGCTTTTTAGGGGTTTTCTTTAAAAAAAACACCTCTCCAGATGAACTTGAAAACTTCCGAGGTTGCTTAGGGATGGAGCAGTCGGGCAAGTGTTTTCCCCCCCCTCCCTGCCAAAAACTTGGCTTCTGCGCATGTGCAGAAGCAAAAACAAGCAAAACAAAAAACAAAAAAGCCGAAAACAAGCTGGCGGTGCATGTGCAGTGCCGGAAACTCGGCTTCTGTGCATGCGCAGAAGAAAAAAACCTGGAAAAAATTCAAAAAAATTTTTTAAAAAAAGGTGGCGGCGCCCACGAACCGGCACCGACTAATCCGGTTTGGTGACATCATCGTGATGTCACCAGCGGGTCACTACCAGTTCGGGCAAACCGGTCCGAACCGGGAGGAACCCACCCCTGGTATGGTCCCATAAAGAGTAAGGAAGATGACCTTGACGGAAATATGAAGGAGCTGTTTTCTAGGCAAAAGGAGTTGATTTTTTTTTAAAGTCCAGAGCACTAGGTAACATTTGGAAGTGCCTCCATAATTTATTAACTATAAAGAGAAGAGGAGGTACAGAACAATTATTATAGCCAATAAAAGTAGTTTCAACTCCTTTCCATGGAGTTGATTTCTTGGTCTGATCTACCTAGTTGGGCTGACTTAGGAAGGCTCAGCTACTTCTAAAATGGGTCTATGACAATTCGCCACAACCAACTCACCACGGCCATCTCACCACATGACAACTCACTGCAGGACAAGAGTTACTCTGATATCAAAGAAATGGTGGAACAGAATCATTAAAGAAAGGATGCAAAAGGAGGGACAGAATGAAATGTGAACGGCAAAAATTAAAATAATTTTTATTTATTTTAAACAAATAGAATTGTTAAATTGTCTCGCAATGAGTTGTCCTGCAGCAAGTTGGCCATGGTGAGTTGGCTGTGGCGTATTGGCCATGGTGGCCACAGCAAGTTGGCTGGGCAAGTTGTCCCATTGCCTTCTAAAAGATCGCCCCTATAGCTACAAATAGAAAATGTCTTGGGCTGGGATAGCACTGCTTCATCACTTGTAGATACATCTTTGTTTTAATTTCCAAAAAATGTCAGGATAAAGAGGTATAAGATGCAAACAGTCTCTCTTAACTTTTAAAACAGCCCAAATGTTTGCTTCTTCCAGCAGAAGCATTTCTAAATTATTAAAGAAAATGTTTCCCTCATTCTCAGGGATGGGAATGAAATGAGGTTTACGTATTTTGTTGTAGGAACATAAAGAGAAAGATCCTTCACATACTATGTAAATTGGGCCTGTTGATGGTCTCTTTAAAACTGAACCTGATATTACTTCATGGATTTCTTTGTTAGTTTTGGAGGGAAGTGGTTTGCAATTGCTGATTGGTTGGTTATTGCTTGGTTTTACTTCTCAGTCTAGTTTATACCAGGGGTGAAATTCAGCAGGTTCTGACAGGTTCTGGAGAACCAGTAGCGAAAATTTTGAGTAGTTCAGAGAACCAGCAAATACCACCTCTGGTTGGCCCAAGAGTGGGGTGGGAATGGAGATTTTGCAGTATCCTTCCCCTGCCACGCCCACCAAGCCACACCCACAGAACCGGTAGGGAAAAATTTTGAATTTCACCCCTGGTTTATACCCCTGGTTTTTCCCGGTGGGCTCTTATCCAACTGCTAACTAAAATCTAAATCTGTGGGGTTTTTTTTTTTTTTTTATACAATGAACCAATTTTGGATAAGTGCAACTTCCTGGCCAGGCTAATTTGGCTTACCAATATGTAAGCACATAAAGGTAATTGCAACTATTTTTAATTTTATTTTAGAACAGAGTTTCATGTTAGCTATTGATACCATGCACTGTTCCATTAGCTTCCAGTGAAAGCCTGTAATAGTCTTTGCTACACCCATATACCAAGCCATTTCAGTTTCGATTCCCTATTCCTCCATGGATGTTTTAAAGGCCCTGAATCTGGACACTGTTCAAAGTATGGTGAATGCCTTGTCAACCTGAATCTGTTGACTGAGCAGAGTAAGTTCCCAGGCATGTGGGAGTATAGATAATCTTAAACCTTGTTGATACAAGAATAAAAAGAGGATATTACTACTGTAAGTGCTTTTACATTAGGCTTTTATGGTGTAATCATGCGGCCTTATTTAGTTTTATTTCCATATTTTTCCTCCATCTTCATACATAATGTTGGTGAGAAAATTCCCAAATTTAAATTTAAAAATCTGTGGCTTCTGCTCAAACAGAATTTCTGCCAGACAGAAGTTCTAAGATTTCAGCATTTGCAAATCGTTTGAATTCACATAGGGAAGTAAAATAACCCCAAACTTTCAGCATTTAAAAAAAAAAAACAACTAAAATGTCATGCTATTTTTAAACAGATCCAAAATCTTGTATTTTTGAATGTGCTCAAATGGCATGCAATCTACTCAAAGTGGTGGTGCTGTCTGATGAACAAGCCAAGACAGTTGTCTTTTTGATGCAAAAGGACATCAGTGGAATATATTGGTGCAGACATTTCTTCAAATCCACAGAACTTCACACATAACTGAACAGTTCTGGCCTTATGGAGCTGTCAGATTTTTTTCCAATAGTTTTTAACTTGGGTGTCTTTAACAGCTGGCTCATCTGAGGAAATTTAGCAGGAAATGCACTTTTCTTTCTTTCTTTCCTAAAGTGGATTAAAAACATTTCAGTTGCTCAATTTCTGTATCATTAGAAAGAAAAAAAAAGGTCAGGATGATGGTTTCGTTATTTTAAGTACTTTTCATAGTGCCCTTCAGGCAATTCTCAAAGATAAATACAAAATATACAATAGGCTAAAAGCTGCAGAAAAGAGCAAAAATTACATCTGTAAAGCTCAGGGTTATTTTTCTTTTTAAATTTTTTTGCCCAGAACCAAAAATATAATATCTAATCTATCTATCTATCTATCTATCTATCTATCTATCTATCTATCTATCTATCTATCTATCTATCTATCTATCTATCTATCTATCTATCTATCTATCTATCTATCTATCTATCTATCTCTACCTACCTACCTACCTACCTACCTACCTATTATCTATCATCATCGAGCTATCATATTTACGAAGTGTCCATCTCCCTCACAGAGTGACTCTGTGCAGTGTCCAATAAAATATAAAAAACATTTATTTATTTATTTATTTATTTATTTATTTATTTATTTATTTATTTATTTATTTATTTATTTATTTATTTATTTATTTATTTATTTATTTATTTATTATATTTGTATACATTTTAAAGGAGGCAAGGAATGTTTAAAATGAAAAGGTGGGGAGAGGCACTAAACAGGTCTAGGACAACATACTGGGGCCAACTCGCAACCACCAACTCACCTCTGCCAACTCACCACCACCAAGTTGCTGCAAGACAGCTCCACATGGCCAAGTTGCTGTGTGGACAACTCACTAAGGGTGGCCAGAGGGAGAGCTGGGCGGGTGAGCGAGCAAGTGGGCAGAGTGTGGTGGGGGGTGGCGGTCAGTGGCATCCCATTTTCACACATCCCGCTGCTGCCGCCACCAAGTAGAAGAGGCTGGGGATGGCAGTGGTGGCAGCTGGGGCAGTGGTAGGGAGGCAACAGTGACTGGGGCATCTCATTTTCACATCCCCTGCTGCTGGTGCTGGACCACCATGCCAGGTGCAAAGCTGCTGCTGCTGCTGCTGCTGCTGCCACATGGGCATGGTGGCTATGGCAGCCAGGGATGTGAAAATGGGAAGTCATCGGCTGCCGCCACCTCCCCAACACCTGCTTTAACCACCATTGCCACTGCTATCCCCAGCCTCTCCTGCTCAGAGCCCTGCACAGCAGCGGTAGCAGGGGGTGTGAAAATGGGAAGTCCCTGGCAGCTGCTGCCTCCCTGCTCTGCTCATTCGCCGATCCACGTGGGGTCTCCCTGTGGCCACCCGCAATGATTTGGCTGTCTGGAGTTGTCCTGTGGCAACTTGACAGCGGCAGGTTGACAGAAGTGAGTTGGCAGTGGTGAGTTGGCTGCAGCAAGTTGTCCCATTCTGCAATAAGCAGCCCCATAGCTGCATGCTCCTCTGTGCACCCCAGGCAAGGCTGCAGAGCCATGTTTTATGCCTTTCTGGAAGGCCAGGAGAGTAGGGGCCCACCTCAACTCCAGGGTAGGGATTTTCCATAGGCTTGGCGCAACAGCAGAGGACCCCACCAGTCAGAATTCTTTGGCTGACATCATCTGTAACATACCTTCCCTGCCTGACTGGGCTGATGTAACTGGATGAAAACAGTTTCATAGGTAGCCTGGCCCCATGCCATGTAGGACTTTAAAGGTCATATCCAACCCCTTGAATTTGACCCCGAAGCAAACTGGCATCTAATGCAGCTCAAGCAGCTGAAGCATGACATGTGCCATTCTTTGGGCACCCAAATGGTCTTTGTTCCTGCCGCCTCATCAGTTTCTGCCTTCCTCCCTCCCCCCAGGTATGGCAAGCCGGTCGGGGCTTGACAGGCAGCTCCCCCTACCAGGACCGCACCTGGAAGACAGTAAACAGTTATAGCCCTGGCACCAAGGAAGGCCTTCTCCTTAGTAGCCTTCTGCTTCACTCCAGATGACAGGGATATCTTCAGAAGGCTGCCTGCTGAAGGTCTTGGCAACGGGAGTTTCCTTCTTCTTTGCTTGATAGGAAGTCAGTGGCACATCTAATCCTCTACAAATCTCTCTAGATGAGAAAGAGAAGGAGAAGACATCATGCTTTTGACTAGGGATCCATTCTCATGGACCATAAAACTATGAAGCAGGCCACATGAGACCAGACGTGGTCATGCAATTTTCCCCACCTCTAAAAGTGTGAGGCGTTGGCACCATACTCTGCACACCTGAGAATATTCTCTCTCATTAGGAGCAGCACAATATTGTGAAGTTACTCTCTGAAAATATTCGTGAACTATTTCAAGATGCTGTTGTGTGGGAAGGAGAATAGAAATATTTCTTGACTAGTGCCAATAATGAATACTAGATTTGCTAGATGTGGTCTGAATGTTTATTGGATTTCCCCCTGATTATTTAGGATATGCAACTTTTTTGAGATACAGTTTTTGGTTTCAGCCATTATTACTGCTAAAGTACTTTGTGTAATGATCTTGTGATTAATGTACATTTAACATAATCTCAAGCGTGAAAGGTACTTTGATTGACTTGCTGTTTGTAAATATTAAGACAGGGCACTGATTTGGATCCGATTGGAAAACTGCTTCGAAGTGCTGCTGTGCTATACAGGTAGTCCTCGACTTATGACCACAATTGAGCCCAACATTTCTGTTGCTAAGTGAAACATTTGTTAAGTGAATTTTGCCCCATTTACGACCTTTCTTGCCACAGTTGTTAAGTGAATCACTAGAGTTGTTAAGTTAGTATAATAATAATAGCCTTTATTGTCACTGTACATCATGCATACAACAAAATTGGTTTAGCCTCTACTGGTGCAATCCATAACAAAAATACAAGACAACATAAATAGTATAGAGAATAATCCTTGTACAAGTAATTGGGTAAAAAATAGTCATACGTTTCCATATGTACGTGAAGTGATTATGGTTGTGTTTAGGAGTCTGACAGCCCATGGGTAAAAGCTGTTTTTAAAGCTGTTTGTCCAGCTGGCTATACTTCGGTGTCTTCTGCCCAATGGTAAAAGTGAAAAGAGACACTGGCCAGATCCCTAAGTATCTTCCTTACTCTGCTAAAGCAGCGAGACCTGGCGATGTCATCCAGTGGTGTTAAGGGACAACCAATAGTTTCTTGTGCCGAATTGATCACTCTCTGTAGTGCCTTCCTGTCCGCAGCTGTTAAACCAGCATACCATACTGTTATACTTTCTATCATGGACCGATAGAAAGAAATCATCAGCCATTGTTCCACCTGATTTTTCCACAGGACTCTAAGGAAATGAAGTCTCTGTTGAGCCTTACTAACCACCAGGGATGTGTTGTTTTTCCAGGTGAGATCTTGACTAATGAGCACTCCCAAGAATTTAAAAGAGGTAACATGGTTGTTAAGTGAATCTGGTTTCCCCACCGACTTTGCTTGTCAGAAGGTTGCAGAAGCTGAACACATGACCCACCAGGCACTGCAAACGTTATAAATATGAGTCAGTTTTGATCACGTGGCCACGGGGATGCTGCAACAGTTGTAAGTGTGAAAAATGGTCATAAGTCACTTTTTTTAGTGCCGTTGTAACTTTGAACAGTCACTAAATGAACTGTTGTAAGTTGAGGATCGCCTGTAATCAATTTCTGAGAAGTGCTGTTCTTGGTCTCCCCCTTTTCCAATGGGAATTCTCCCCAAGTGAATCTAAAGCTTTACAAAGCCCAGCTAAATAGCATAAAACTTTCATATTCCTCCTCTTCAATATTTTACTCTCAGCAGTTCTGGAAAGAAGATTTAAGACCACATGCCAAAACATTGTGCCCTTGTGTTGATGGAATAATCAAATTGCTGGCCTTTCTTTTATTATTCTGCTTTTTCTGTACAGACTGCTGCAGTTTACTCACACCTCTTATCAACTTTTTTTCCTGAGGGATTTGATAAATTTTATGTAGATCACCTTTTTTGCAAACAAGACTCTTGCTTAGCATTCATTGTAGTTGAATTTTCAACAAACAGCAAGCACAATTTACCAGCAAACAGCATTCAGGTAGTTTACACACACACACAAACACACACACAGACACATAGACACACACATAAATCACCCTTATCTTTTTTGTTCTCTAGCTCTAGCTTTTCATCCCAAACTGTTTAGCCAGCAGTTATTTATTATTACAAGCTTGAAAAAGTAAATTGATGCCACTTATTTCTAATGACTTTATCTGTTATATAAATGTTTTGTAGTTTGTCATTAGATTTAATTATTAGTATCTGTAATAATAGTGACCATAATAGTAAAGGTTTAAATTGACATTTAACACATACTTCCATATAAGTAAATATTCATAGAATTGTACTATCAATTATTTTATTAATCCAAATATTTTGTTGTCCAAAGACCTGCTTCAGTCAGTACACTTAACCACCACAAAAAATGTCATAAAATCAGGTTGCTCACAGGATAACCCATTTAACAACCGGCACAATTTACAACCATAATTCTAGGCTCAATTACAGTTGTAAATTGAAGATTATTTGTATCCTTTTCCTTCCCACTTTCCAGCATTTATCTGACCTCTGCCAAACTTCAGAGAAAATAGACTATGGTGACATGATTGAATTTGTATCACTGAACAGTGGGCAGATGAGGCATACCTGCTCCTTGCAGCCATGAGGGTGATTATTGATTTATCAGTAGAGTAGCTGCAATGGTGACAGACACTAAGGCCTTAGAAAACTCCCTTTTGATAGAGATTTTCTAGTTCTTTGTTTGATTATAAAAATTATAATCAAATCTTTGATGATTTGGTTGACTGAGCTGAGTTAATCTAATTGCAAAGAGGATCCGGATTGACGCTAACTTCCTCAAAGTGATTTGATCTGATTTTCCTGCTCACATGACATACTAGCCTGATCCCATGACCTATTTAAATGTGTTGCATAAATAGGACTAGATATCTATAAGATTATGAACAAGGAGGTAGAGAGTCTCTCTCTCTCTCTCTCTCTCTCTCTCTCTCTCTCTCTCTCTCTCTCTCTCTCTCTCTCTCTCTCCTTCCTTCCCTCACTCCCTCTCTCCCCCCTCCCTCCCCCCCACATCTCTCTCTCTCTCTCTTGAAACAATTCTTCACCTGGACTGATGGTATGTAATTTGTGATTAATTGTCCCAAAATTTGGAAAGGGATGCACTTTATCTAACTGTCCATAAGAACTTCAATTGTACATCAGGACCTTTGAGTTTGAGCTAATCTTATATAAAAGCATGACTTGGTTTATTTGGATAGAGAAAGTTGAGTTGCTTCATTGAAAAAAATTGAATCAAGAGCCAAGAACCATTGTTTTGAAAAATCAAATAAATGTTAACTACAGAGATATAGAAATGATGACATGCACAAAACCTGCATACAAGCTAATTGCTTATGTCTACAGAGTGGTCTGGGAAAGGAAAGATCAAGTGAGATAATTGGAACATTATGCAAGTAATTTTGGATGAAAAAAGAAAGCAAGGATGATTCATAATAAGGAAAGAAAAGGGTGATAAGAATTAGTGATAAATCTCTAGTGATTTATGGTGTCTTCTGGTGCCATCCAATAGCACTGTGCAGATCTATTAGTAATGAAGACAGGTTGCATATTGGCACAACAAAAGAGGGAGTAATTCTGTGATGCAATAAATACTGGGGCTTTGGAGAAATACTTGCATAGGATCTAATTTGGAATGCAAGAAGAAAGGGAGAATAGAAAAACTTTTCCAAGGGGATGCATGAACAGAATTAAGAAGACTCCCTTGAGTTCATTCCTGATAACTTGAGGGACAAACCCATAGAGCTTTCTTTAAAGGTATTTCCTCTTCGTCCCCCTTTCCTCCATCTTCCTTCAAGGATGCTTCCTATAGGCCAGTCTGTGGTAATGGCCTTAGAAGATGGACAGAAGAGTCCATCTGAAAAAGGTCTCTGCAAGGGTTGTCACCTATAATCATCCCGGTAAATGGCAAAGGAGTGTTATTGTCAGCCTTACTAGGTAGACTAGACAGGAATACAACAGATAAACTAATTCTACTTTATTTTGAAGCTATATTGACAGAATCTTGCAAGTCTGAAAGTACAAGTTTCCCTCTGTCACCTTTACGGCCTGAGAACTTAGGGGAGGTCCCTTCTGAGACTCTTGCTCTGCTCACCATCCAACTGTGGGATATGCTGTCTCTCAGCTGGTATTCCCTAAGCAGCATCTCTTTGCCCTGTTTCCCAAGGACTTTCTCACATATTGTTACAGTGCTGGAGAAAGAAGAAATTCCAAAAATTGAGCCACTGAAAATTGCCAGGTTGCCACTGAAATTTGGCAGTGTGATTTGGGAGTGGGATGTTTTGTGGTGAAAAACAGCTCAGGGTCCATGCAGTCCAACAATCAGATACTCTTTAAACCTTACATGAGCAACTTTTGAAAATGAAAAAAATAATCATGACAATACTTCTTTGCAACCTCCTTAAAACGCACAAGCCAAGCATAGTGCATAGAACGTTAATTGCAGAATCAAAATTAAAATGGAGGGCCATTTCCTAAGCGTCTAAATTATGAAAGGAAAGCATATTTCATAAGTGCAGTCCCTTTTTGCTTTTATTTCAGAACACAGAATGTGAAAAGGTTTTTTTAAAAAAATATTTTTGAATAAATATAACACTTCCTTAGCACAAAATGTAAAGATCTCTAGTCATCATTAGATCCAATTAGCTTGACAAACACTATAAATTCTAAAACCTGTATAGCTCCAATAGCTAGAAAGAGGCAATCTAAATGTAGTGAACTGAATCTCCTTTGCACCAGCTGTGCTGGCACAGATATCTTTTGGCTGCAATTGTTTCAACATTTAAATATCTTGAATCCTTCTTGATTCAAATGAGTTTTCAGGATTTTGTGCATAAAAAGGATTCCCCACAGGGTTGTGCAAAACATTCCAGCTTTCACATGTTCTAACCTTGGAAAGAGCATTTAATGTGGCAGTGAACTGGCAAGAACATAGAAGCCTTAGAGCATATGGCCAGATGGAAGATGGTGGCTGGCTGTAGTTGTAAGCCTGCCAACCTGCCTGGTTACAGCTACTTGAAAAAAGAAAAACTTTGTTATGGAATAATTAGAACGGATGTGAATGGATTGCACGTAGATCATGCTACGCTTGACGTAAGCATTGCTAATGCTGCTAAGGTTTTAAACTACTAGTACACATCAAATGTGGGCTTGATTGTTGCTGTTTTTTAAAAAAATTGTGTGCATGCACATTCTGGGTGTGCCCTTTGTTGTGTTCCGACTTAACAAGCAGGTATTTGCATACCCGCCGCTGATTGGGTTAAATCAGTGGCGGGGAGTTTGAAGCGTTGTCACTGGCCAAGCGGGCTGCGGGGAGCTCCATAAAGGCGGCTTCCCTGCCGCCAGCCGCCAGTCTGCTGTAGTTAGTGCTAACCGCTATTAAAGTGCTGAACGGGTCTTTTCGTCTTGGCTGTTATTCCCGCGCCTATCTAACACTGGCGACGAAGGCAGTGGGAGAAGACGACTGAACAAAGGCACCTCGTGGNCCGCTGATTGGGTTAAATCAGTGGCGGGGAGTTTGAAGCGTTGTCACTGGCCAAGCGGGCTGCGGGGAGCTCCATAAAGGCGGCTTCCCTGCCGCCAGCCGCCAGTCTGCTGTAGTTAGTGCTAACCGCTATTAAAGTGCTGAACGGGTCTTTTCGTCTTGGCTGTTATTCCCGCGCCTATCTAACACTGGCGACGAAGGCAGTGGGAGAAGACGACTGAACAAAGGCACCTCGTGG
>QLTV01001698.1:4264408-4288280 GCA_003457575.1 Thermophis baileyi
GACGGAGCAACCCAAGCCATGTCCACACCGAGCGAAGACGCCAGAGAGACTGAATCACGCAGGCCCAGTAGGACCTTACGGCGGCCCGCCTACTTGCGCGACTACGTCACCCACACTAATCCCGGATTGGACAATTGCTGAACTAAGAGGGGAGGGGTGTTGTGTTCCGACTTAACAAGCAGGTATTTGCATACCCGCCGCTGATTGGGTTAAATCAGTGGCGGGGAGTTTGAAGCGTTGTCACTGGCCAAGCGGGCTGCGGGGAGCTCCATAAAGGCGGCTTCCCTGCCGCCAGCCGCCAGTCTGCTGTAGTTAGTGCTAACCGCTATTAAAGTGCTGAACGGGTCTTTTCGTCTTGGCTGTTATTCCCGCGCCTATCTAACACCCTTGTATTGAAACTGAGCATTTAAGTATTTCATCATCATCATCATCATTCTAGCCATTGTCTATCCACTGCAGGAGGAAGGCCTCTTCCGCATATTTCAACCAATACGGTCTTGAGCTTTCCTTTGCCAGTTGGGCCCGCAATACTTGCTGATGTCGTCGATCCATCTTGTTTTAGGTCTCTTTCGCGAACGCTTTTTATCACGTGAAATCCATTCTATGACTGCCTTGGTCCACCTGCCATTGGTTCTTCTTGCTATGTGACCAGCCCATTTCCATTTCAGTTCTTTTTTGATGGCATCATATACTTTTGATAGTGTGTTTAATAGTGTGCTACCTGTTGTAACATACAGTATGCCAGTGAAACATGGACACTAACCTCAAAATTGATACAAATCTACAAGTGGCACAAAGAGCCATGTAAAGATGCATGCTTGGCATCACAAGGCAAAATAGAAAGACCTGCACATGGATTAGAGAACAAAACAAAAGTACACGATATTTAAGCATTTAAAAATGTAGATTCTATTTAATTTGCAACTGGTTTTATTGAATTTTGAAATGTGCATGCATTCTTCATGTTCTTTGCTGTTAGACATTAATATTATTCATCCAGTTCCAGCCATTCCCTCCCCTCCCCTCCCCTCCTTTTCCCTTCCCTTCCTTTTTGCAGCTGGTAGCTAATCCTATACATGAGCAAAAACATCAGCAAAAAAACCTCAACACAATTGCTTTTGTTGGGCTTTCATTTCCCCCCAAAGCATACTACATCTGTTCCTTGAATATGTGTAGTAAGTGGAGAATTGGTGTGTACAAAATACAAATGGCCAAAAAGGTAATAAAAACAAAAATAAAAAAACTGGAAAGAAATATAATTTGTTTTAATTGACTTGTTTATTTTAGATGGGATTTGTTTATTTTTAATCTGGGAAATATACTTTGTTCCCCCAAACCAGGGATGGGTTCCAAATTTTTTTACTACCACTCTGTGGGGGTGGCTTAATTATGTGGGCGTGGCTTGATTTTGTGGGAGTGGCTTGACGGTCATGTGACTGGGTGGGAGTGGCTTGGCAGCCATGTGACCGGGTGGGAGTGGCTAGGTGGTCACGATCCTAGTTCCCCCTATGAGGATTCCTGCATCCGGACCTTTTGCAATCCCCCAAAGGATTAAAGGAAACCAGATTCCATACAGCTCTGAACCCTTAAGGCAAACCAAATACAAGTGGTCCTCGCTTAATGGCCGGTTGCTTATAAAATAAAAAAAAATTTAAAAAAAATTTAAAAAAGATGGCGGCCCCCACGGACCGGCACCGACCGATCCAGTTTGGTGACGTCATCGTGACATCACCAGCGGGCCGCTACTGGTTTGGGTGAACCGGTCCAAACCGGGAGGAACCCACTCCTGCCCCAAACAAGAAGAGAGGACTCATTGAAAAAGATGTTGGGAAAGATTGAATGCAAAAGGAGAAGAGGATGGCAGAGGATGAGATGGTTAGATAGTGTCATTGACGCAATGAACATGGAATTGGGCCGACTTCATGAGACAGGGGAAGACAGGGGAGCCTGGCGTACTATGGTTCGTGGGGTCATGAAAAATCGGACAGGACTTAGCAACTGAACAATAACAACAACATTACCATGGTTTGGACTGAACACTGGGCTACCACTGTGGTCAAAGCAGAGGAAGAAGTTGAGATCCAGAAAGAAAGTTCTTAAGCTGTATTCCTCTCTACCCATTTTATACACAACTGTCAAGTAGCTTTTCAGTGGACAGCATTTAATTCTGCTTACTAAATTATGCTGTTACTGAAAACTGAGCAATTTACTTAGAACTAAAGTGATAAATAGTGCAAACCAAAAACATGTATAGTTTAACATTCAATATTTCTTGAATATTTAATGTCTATGTGTAATTGTTAGCAATAAAGCAGGATACAATATTTTAAAAAGAATATATTACTGTATATTTAAGGCTTCAGTCAAGTGCAAATCCAAATACAGTCTTTCCATTGAGCCAAACTCTTTCTTTTCTTTTCCACTCTTTAAACACATTTTTCAAAATTCATAATGAAGTAGCTGCTATAGATTAAATAACTAACATGAAACATAAGAGATTGAGTTACATTTAATTTTGCAGCTTTGGAAAGTCTCAGCTTGCCTCATATAAACAGATGGTCTATGCAATATAAAAATATGGTTAAAATTAGCATTAGTTTCTTTCTCTGACAGTTTAGCTTTGGAATTCATACTAAATGATTGATGAATTATTACTTTGTGTAAGTTCTGGCACAGAAAATTAAGATATATCGGTCTTGCATCAAGAGAGTGAAAATCACTGTATAATAAAAAAAAAACACAATATAATCTGTTGAATAATAAATGTAGGACTTTTCACCTCAGACAACAAGGAAATTAACAAATGATCAAATAAGAACCAATAAAATATTTAGAAGCCTGGTATAGCATCTTTTCTACAAATTGTTGGCCAATATCCAAAGGGACTTATGGGTCATAGATATATTTCCTTTTCATTCAGCTTTCTAGTGACAAAGCATCACTCCTATGGATACCTTCCTCAATAAAGCATTTATTGATCTGAAATTTATTTTCTGCTAAGTGCTATTTAGAAAAGAACAATTTATCAGGCATGCAACCCACCAAATCTCCAGTCTCTATGATCCCTTATATTATAAGGTTGGGAAAAGATGTCAAAATAGCACACTTCTCTTTCTACACTTGCTCAGCCCATAAAGATTGACAGTCAGTGAGCAGGGCTAATATTTTGGGCTCTTTTTGTACTTTGGGATCTGGGGCACCTCTGGAAACTGTAAATGGGAGACAGGAGGGCATGTTTTAGCTGTGGGTTACATATTCTAGTGCAGGTGTCTCCAAACTTGGCAACTTTAAGACTTGTGGATTTCAACTCCCAGAATTTCCCAGCCAGCATGGGGAATTCTGGGAGTTGAAGTCCTCAAGTCTTATAGTTGCCAAATTTGGAACCCCTGTTCTAGTGCTTCTGTAGGCATGTCCAAGAGTTTCTGGGCCAAGTCTGTGCTTGAGTTTTGATTGACATCCTGAGCCCCAGAGTCCGAAGAGGACCAGAGCTAAGACTCCTTTTTATTTTTATTGGGGTATAAGGTAGGAACTTCTGTGGTAGAAATTGGGAGGGGCAAATGGTTTGCAGAGGAGAACAGTAAGTTCTTTGCATTTTTAAAATCATGTTATTTGTTCTTCCTGCAGACACCTCCCCATTCATTTCAAATGACTCATTCCCTAGTTCCTCTCAGTTAATCTAGATCAGCCTTCCATACCTAATACGATTCTGATGTAGCAGGACTATATTTTCCAGAATTTCCAATCATTATAATACTTGGTGATGTTGGGGGTTGTAATCTCCATGTACCCGCAGAGGAATATGGAGATGGCAGGGGTGGGTTCCACTTACCTTCCCCACCGGTTCGCATCGCGACGTTTTGCGCGCAATTTCCCTCACACAATTTTGCTTCCGCACATGCTCAGTAGCTGCAATCAGCCCGAAACACAGCTGAGGAGCTGATCAGCTGTGCTTCGGGCGAAGGAATAAAGGTCAGTATAAACCCAGGGGCAGGCGGGAGGGCCCTTTGTCAAGCAGCAGAACAGGAAAAACCTTCCAAACAGTAAAAAATTCACAAAAAAATATGGCGGCACCCACGGACCAGCACCGACCGAACCGGATCTATGATGTCACCAGTGGGTTGCTACCGGTTCGGGCGATCCAGTCCGTACCGGGAGGAACCCACCCCGGGAGATGGCCTTGAAGAAAGAATGCAAGAGTCCCTCTGTGAGGGAGATGGGTGGTTCCAAAATGTGATAAACAAACAAAAACAAGCAAGCAAGCAAGCAAATCCTGGAATGTGTGCAGGCAAAAAAAGGCAACTTGGCAACCACAACCATATGTTCATTGTCTCACCCTTTTTGCCAACAGATGTAAACATTGGGGGGGGGGGGTTGACTGTATTGTTGTGGACACCATCTTGACCCCTCCACCCCTGCAAATAAACATCAAATTAGCCCTGAGAAAGAAGAGGATTAAGAAAAAAACTCAAGATAACCCATCTTAATTTTTATGGCATAATAGGGAGCAGAGAAAAACTCTTGTCACCCTTTCAAGATTCTGTTTATATACCCTATAACAATAACGTTCCAGCAATCTTGCATTTTCTTTTCCCTGATTGCTGTACATAAATCTCTTGATACATATTCCCTGTGATTTCACATTCAATTAATGTGTCGTTTTGCCTGTAATTTTGGCAATTTATTATGCTTCTTTAAAAAAAAAATCACCTGGCTGGTAATTGATTAGTGAGCTTTGAAGCTTATCTTTCTAGCCTTCAAAACATCCAATCAGATGAATTTCATTTTAAAAAGTGCAGAACACTTGCTGGACTTATTATATAATGAGAGATGAACAAGCAGAAATGCCCCGATATTTAGCCTGAAATGACAGATGCTTGCATTTGTACAACTTGCAAAGAAAGAGAGGCTGTTTTCTGTCATGGACAAGTTTGTCATCCTTATGCAGCAAAATCTAATGGTATTCCAGGAGCATGACTCAGGTCACACTTTACCAAATGGGCCAAGAAGTAAAACAGTTCTAGTTGATAATCAGAATTGGCATCAGAGATTCCTGTAGAAATGAGCTGCCTTAATCAGATATCAAGTTTAGGGTGGCACAATGGAGCACATAAATTTTGAGACTGCAAATGGAGCCCTCCACAAACAAAGGAACTAATAGAATAGAGCAAAGAGTAAACTGGACTGTTGTTCTCTTTTGGAGGGGTCTTTTTTTCTTATTTGTTTTTAACCTGAAAATGTAAATGGTTATTTTCCAAATGTGGATACGTACACTTCATTAAAGTGGCTTCTTCTACCTTCGAACACTTCATTTTGTGGCACCTACAGACCAAGCCATGGCTGCCCATCTTAAGATAGAGGGAAACAAAAGTAGGTTCAAAAATGTAACATCAAGCATAAACAGGTTTTTAATCTTCTTTTAATAATAAGCAGGAATTGCACAAATATTTCCTAAGGATGCCAATGCGTGCTAAAACAAATTAACAAATTTGATGCTTCTCCAGTGAAATCTGGATTGTTGGGATTGCATGCTCAATAAAGGGATCACTGGTAGAAGTTCTTCTCCTAGGAGCTACAGCAATTTACAACCTTTGTGCAGGATTCCTCTTAACTTTGCAGTATTATTATTTATTAAATTTATGTATTGCCCAAGTCCCAAAAATCTAGCAAAATCTTGGCCAAGATGATGTTCGTCCATCGTGTTCGAAGAGGACCTTGACATCTAACAGGTTGTGGGCTGTCCACGATGTGTCCGTAGGTGGCTGGTAAGGCCTATATGGGCACGAAATGTTCTGCCATATGTTGGGCAGACATGTGTGGGCACCATTGTTGCAGCATTTGCAGCTCTGACTTTGTGGAGTGCTCGCTTCTCTTGTGCTATGGTGGTTCTTCTGTCCTCAGATGTCTGGCAGCCTTGGTGGATCAGGGTGCGCCATGTTGATCGATCTTGTGCCAGGGTTTCCCAGGAGGTGGTGTCAATATCCAGGGACTTGAAGGAGGCTTTCAACGTGTCTTTGTATCGTGCCCAAGATAAAAGCAAATGTATACACACTATGTGAATCTTGGTGAATTAGCTAGGTGTATAACTGAATGTGTGCAAAAACACCAAGAAGCAAAAACACCAGGTACAAGATGGACCTGTTCAGGAGGCTTGAAGCTATAGTTAGGAATCTGTCCTCCTCAGTCTGAAAAATATTGTATTTTCTTAGCCATGATAGTCAGCTGGGTGACTTTGGGCCAGTCACTCTCTGTCCGCCCAATTCACCTCAAAGGATTGTTTCTGAGGGGAAAATAGGAGGAGGAAGGCATGTTGGATATGTTTGCCACCTTGTTTTATTTGTACAAATAATAAATGCGGGATACACATAACTAAAATAAAAATAACATGCAGCCCAAGTTGGCTGCCTGTCAGTCTCAAACAAATGCAAACAAAATCTTCATCAAAAAGCTTCAAGACTTTCAAAGATGAAAGGGTTTCTGGCTTGGCAAGATAATTAAGCAGCAAAGAGGAAAAGTTAGCTAGGCAAGGGATCTAGTGAGAATTCACTCTTTGCCCAGGCTTATTGCCTGGGCAAAATAAAGCTTGGAAGTGCATAAACTTGGAAGTGTTTTTTTTTTCCCCTCTGGCATAAAACTCACAGAGTTCTTGAAGCTAAGCTCAGGAAGTTCTCCCCTCTGAGTACCAAATCAAAAAAGTGGTTAAAAGGTAGCTTATACCTGGCACAAGCTTTGTAATGCCAGAGAAACCGGCTCTATGCTACCTTTTTTCCCCCTGTATACTTTTATTTTGTTTGTTTATTTATTTATTTATTTATTTATTTATTTATTTATTTATTTATTTAATACAAATAGAAAGAGCAACATATTCAAAATCCATATAAACAGTGTGTTGTCTGGTTGCAATTCTTTTGAGTAATACTCATCATAGTAATAATAATAATGTTCTCTAACAGTAATCTCATAATGACAGTGCTTTTCCCACATATTAATACATATTATTAATACTAATCAAAATTAATAAGTTACAATAATCAACCCTAATAGTGAAATTAATCTTTCTCTTGTGATTTTAGAAGTTCTAACTTCTGTTTCTCTTATTTAACCATCGATAGAACAGATCCCATATCTCAAAATATTCAGTGTCTTCCTTTTCTTTAATTTCAAGTGTTAGTTTATTCATTTCTGCACATTTCCCCTGTATACTTTTAGAGATTAATAGGGCTGGCAACAGGAGATGGCATGTATTATAGGAGAGAAAATAATGAAATGGAGACTGCACCCTGTCCTGTCTTTTAGACAGGTCAGGGGTGTCCAATTTTGGCAACTTCAAGACTGGTGGACTTGTGGGCTACAACTCCCAGAATTCCCCAGCCAGCCATTCTGGGAATTGAAGTCCACAAATCTTAAAATTGCCAAGATTGGACACCCCTGTCTAGATGGGATGGTGGGATGGGGTTGTCTGGGGCAGGGAGAGTCAATTCTGGATGTAGTGGGATTAAGAGGAAATGTTTTTTTACCCCGTCTTAGACCAAAAAATAAATAAATGGTAAAATAGGTAAAATTCAATAGGTAAAAAAAAAAACCCCTCTTCCTCTTAATACCACTACATCCAGAATTGACTCTCCCTGCCCCAGACAACCCCATCCCACCATCCCAACTAGACAGGGGTGTCCAATCTTGGCAACTTTAAGATTTGTGGACTTCAGTTCCCAGAATGGCTGGCTGGGGAATTCTGGGAGTCGGAGCCTATAAATCCACCAGTCTTGAAGTTGCTAAAATTGGACACCCCTGATCTAGAGCAAAGAATAGAAGGCTCATCACTAGCTCACAGCATAGCCCAAGGGCAACCCTTATAAGGAAATTGCAAGCTAGAGAAAGGCCAATCTTCCATCCTCCATCAGTTGATGATCTCAACAATCCATCTCCTTTTAACAAGGGTCTTCACCAGCTCTGCTGCCCCGTGAAAGGCCCACTTGCCTAATGGTAGAAATAACCTCAGGTGTAGGGATGAGGACCTGCTCAGCTTCTCCAAACAGGCCAGTCAATCAGATCCCTAGGATGTCCCATCTTGTGGCCGTCAACTTCTACAAACATCTTTGCTTTTCTATTGTTTGGAATCTTGTAAAGTAGACACCCAACAATCTTTGGTGTAAACTCAGTTCTTCTCCTCGGTGTTGTGCTTCTTCTTCAGACTGAATCCAGGACAGTATTCACCACCATTACAGTCCCTCTATATACAACTCCTGACAGAGGCCTTCATATTTTGTCACAATGGCTTGAAAATGATATGGAAGGATATATTGATAAGGGTGCTTTGAGCCTGATCTGTGCCCAGAAACTTGTTTTCCTGTGACAGAGCAGTGAATAACTTGCCTCCAGAAGTTGTGACTTCTCCAACACTGGAAGTTTTTAAGAAGAGATTGGACAACCATTTGTCTGAAGTGGTTTAGGGTTTTCTGCCTGAGCAGGGGGTTGGACTAGAAGACCTCCAAGGTCTCTTCCAACTCTGTTATTCCATTCTATTCTAATAGGTGTGCTTAAATAGCTAAAAGTTCTGTGTTACCATATATGTTAGAAAAGTTTCAGTGTGGATTTTTTAAAAAATGTAGAAAATTATAAAACAGCTTACACTCACAGCATCTGGAGGATCTTTCTTTCCCTGATTTTTGTAATGAAATCACCCTTGCAATTTTTAAAAATGTATAAATGATCACGATAGTTCGGTAAGAATCTCTTTTGTTTCAAAGTACAAATCACTGCTTTCAACCTTTGATGCAAACTTTTCTCTGATTTCTGGTTGTTTTTTTTAATGCAAATTTTACCAATGTAAATGGTTTGCATGCAATTTCAGCAGCACTTGTTTTTCTTTTAGATGCATTTTGACTTTGGGATTTTTTTTTTTCTGGATTTTTACTAATACTCAGTAGTAGACTGTGCTGCTAGTGATCCAATGGTTGGGCAAAAAACAGCTGCAGATGGCTTCTGTCTTCCTAAGATGTCTTCAGCAGTGCAGAACATCAAATTTGCTGCCTGGAGTGGTGCTTCTCAACCCAGCACTGCGTTGAATTGCTCTGAAGTGGATCCCCTCCATACTGTGTATATCAGGTGCATAAGCAGGGCAAAAGAAGTGGTAGAATTCTTGGTAAAGTAACATACTGTATATTGCTATTGCCGTCTGATACTTTGAAATATCCTGCAGAACATCTAAAGATAATCCCAGTTCAGGTATTAAGTCTGAATATATAACCCCACAGTGTGGGGTGTGGGGCAATTGCTGGGCTAATCCTCAACATCCTTGCATTCATTTCTTTATCTCCTTCATATTCAGCCTTCATGTGTTTAGGGTAAAGGTGCCAAGTGGAGAGTCTTATGTTTAGCTGGATGAGAATAAGCCTTGCCTTCCTCTGCCACCCACTGATATATACTTTGAAAGAAGCTATGTCAGAAGCATTGCTTTGCTTTCATATTATGTTTTAAGAATATAATGCATCCCTTTTTGACCTGCTCTGCCTTTCCTCTTCATACCTTCACTAGATGGAGGAGGTATTGGAAAAATATCTGAAGGATAATGCAAAAGATGCACTGAAGCTAGTACCCCATGAAGGCTTACTGAATACTGGAGAAACCAAATTGGCCTACAAGAAAAAACAAATGAAAAACAGAAATGAGACATGGGAAGACAAAATATTACATGGTCACCACATAAAAAAAAAAGCAGGCAAAACAGATAACAACAAGATCTGGCAATAGCTAAGAGCAGGAAAGTTGAAGAAAGAGACAGAGGGGCTAATTCTGGCTGCACAAGGCCAAGCCTTAAGAACAAATGCATATAAAGCCAGAATTGAGAAGACAGCAGATAGCAAGTGCCACCCCTGCAAAGCAGCTGAAGAAATGGTGGCACCCAATTAGTTGTTGCAAGAAGATCACACAAATGTATTACAAACAATGGCATGACAAAATAGCCACAATGGTGCAGTTGAATATCTGCAAGAAATAGCACTTGCCACATAACACCTCAGACTTAATAATTGTCGATAAGAAAGACAAAAATGTCTGGATAGTGGACATCTCCATACCTGAAGACAGCAGAATAGAACTGGAGAAAATCACAAAATACAATAGCATCACTTAAGCACCACTGTCATTAACAAAAATCACCATCAGTCAATTGCGAAAGGCAACTTTGCTTGGAACGGCTTACATACCTTTAATATTATTAAACAACGTTTCCCTACCCCAGGTCCTTGGGAAGGACTCAAGGGGTGGACAAAAATGCCAAATCCAACTATCTGGCTGACTGTGTGACCAACTATACTAATAAAGAATAAGGAAGAAGACCTGCAGTTCCCCCCACCCCCACCCCCCCCCCCAGCATCAATCAGCCTGTTGATACTTGTTTCTCTATCACCCTCCCTCCACCTGACCTTAAACGTGAGATTTGGATGGATTATTTAGAATGTAACATCAGAATGCATCTTATAAGCATTTTAAAAGACATTTCCCCATGCCATATTCCCTTCTCTCCTTCCCTTCTTTCTCCTTCCTTTTTAGATTAAAATGCTGTGTTTTGTAATAATCACTCAAGCAAACTTTAGATGCTTAATTTGTAACTAGCAATCAGGCTAATTAAAAAACACTAAGAGTGAAACATGGTCCGATCCTTAGTCCTTATGATCCCAGTTTAGTTAAAGAACTCAAGTGGTGTGATCTGGCTATTTGTGGTGTGGCCACAGCTGATGCAACGTAGAATCTGTGCCTGGAGAGGAGGTACTTCCAGAGGGCAGAAAACTGACAGTCCCATTCGGTGGGCAAAAGACTACCAGTCCCTTGGCGGCACTGATAAATCCAAAGGATGGTAAAAAACTGAGAAATCCCCAGTCAAAAGATATGCAATGATTGTTCTATACCAGGGGTCACCAACCTTGGCAACTTTAAGACTTGTGGACTTCAACTCCCAGAATTCCTCAGCCAGCAACTGGCTGAGGAATTCTGGGAGTTGAAGTCCACAAGTCTTAAAGTTGCCAAGGTTGGAGACCCCTGTTCTATACAGTCCTTCTGAGATCAGAGTTTTCCTAGAAGTCAGAAAACTGTTAGTCCTAGAGGAAATAGTATGAAGAAGACAAAGCAAGGGAATTAATTTCATCCTAGCCCAAATGGGATGTCATGCCATCATAAAAGAAACATGTCTTAGAGAACCAATTTCCTTTGAAGTTCCATTTATTCATCTAGAAAATGGGAATAATCAGAACTTCATTGATGGGACTTTAAACTGTGATGCAAGTAAAGTATATTAATAACTGCAGCCTGATCAATAGTGATTCACTCATGCTTTCATGCTTAGTTTCAGCCTGAAGCATTATGATGTGGCTGTATAAAATAAAATACAGACCTGTGTGTGTGTGTGTGTGTGTGTGTGTGTGTGTGTGTGAGAGAGAGAGAGAGAGAGAGAGAGAGAGAGAGAGAGAGAGAAAGCATCCTTTTTTGTTAAATCCTGCCTGCCTTTAAAGTGTATACAGATAGTCCTCAACTTATGAACATAACTGAGCCCAAAATTTATGCTGTTAAGTGAGAAATTTGTTAAGTGAATTTTGCCCCATTTTACGACTTTACTTGCCATATTTGTTAAGTGAATATCTGCAGTTGTTAGATTAGTAATACGGTTGTTACGTGAATCTGGGTTCCCCATTGACTTTGCTTGTCAGAAGTTCTCAAAAGGAGATTACATAATTCCAGGACACTGTAACCGTCATAAATGTGAGTCAGTTGTCAAGCATCCAAATGTAAATTATGTGACCATGGGATGCTGCAACGGTCATAAGTGTGAAAAATTGTCATAAGACATTTTTTTCAGTGCCTTTGTAACTTAGAATGGTCACTAAACAAACTGTTGTAAGTCGAGGACTATCTATACTCTTTTTCCAAAAGGGTAAGGAGGGAAAAATACAGTTTTGCCTTTTCTGGACAGGAAAAAAAATAGTTATTTGCCAAACCAGCAGGAATCCCCAAATAGATCACACGGTTTGGAACTATTCTACCTCAAATAGAAATTCCCCACTTTGATTTCCAATAGTCTACAACTGGGGACCAGACTAACAGAAAGACCTTGTAGGCTTCCTCGGCCTTTAGGATGTTCTGGATGGACCCTTCTCTCATCATCATCAAAGTTTTGTCTAGAGAGGACCTAAGATGAAGGTGGTAGAGGAAAGTGCTTCCCAATCTGTGTTGGGTTGAAGGTAGATGAGTGGTTTAGAAATAGAAAATATAAACAAACAAACAAACAAAACAAACAAGCAAACAAACAAACAAACAAACAAACAATATTCTGCAGCCAGTATAATTGTTGCTGAAAATTCTGAGAACTGAAGTCTGTAGCAATAGCTCTTAGCAATAGCACTTACACTTATATAGTGCTCCATACACCACTGTCTGAGTGGTTTACAGTGTCAGCATATTGCCCTGTAATAATCTGGGTTCTCATTTTACCAACCTTGGAAGGATGGAAGTCTGAGTCAACTTTGAGCCCATCAGGATCAAGGTCCAGACTATGGGCAGAGTTTGCATGCAATACTGCATTCTAAGCACTGCATCATCATGGTTCCTACATCTCAAAGTTACCCAGACTGGGAAACACTGGTATAAATGTTATTCCCAAGCTTTGGAACTGCCTACAAAATTGCTCTAGTAGTTCCTTCTCATTACCATCTTTTCTCTGCCAACAGGAAATTACTTTTATTTAAACAGACCTTTATTTCTAAGCAATACAATGGCTTTATTTCAGGGGTGGTATGATGGGTCAGTAGTTAAGACAGCTGGAAAGCTGACAGTCCAGGTTCGAGACCTGAGAGTCGCGTGACGGGGTGAGCTCCCGTTCCTGCCCCAGCTCCTGCCAACCTAGCAGTACAAAAGCATGCAAATGCGAGTAGATAAATAGGTACAACTCCAGTGGGAAGGTAACAGTGTTCCGTGACATCATGCTGGCCATCTGACCATGGAAACATCTTTGGACAGCATTGGTGCAATGGCTTTGAAACAGAGATAAGCACTGCCCCTAAATTCAGCTATAACAAGAGAAGTAAAATCTGCAGGGACTCCTTTCCTTTTTATTTCTAAGCACATTTTAGTAAATTAATTTGGGGGGGGGGCACAGAAGTCTTTGGTCGTTCTTACTATGTGTTTTCATTATGATTCCATTATGTTTTTAATTGTACCATAATGACACGACATTAATTTGTTCGCTGACTTGAACACAATCCATAAAGGCAGGATATAAATTCCACAAATAAATTTTAGATTATAACGAGAATAAATTAGCCAGATTGTTATTCTGTTTGTTTTAACCACTGGGATTTTAAGAGTGAATTTTCTACCACAACCAGATACAAAATGCTCTCTGCGAGAGAATTGAATACATTCTCAACTGCTTTCATTAATAAGCATATATTGTACCTAACTGAATAATATTTCCCTTTGCCTGAAGCAGCAACCTCCCCAACTTGTATTCTTGAGGATTATTTTTTGTGCTAAACAAGAAGGAAGGAAGAATTCTACTCACGCTCAGGTGAATGCCTGAAGTCAGCCAGAGTGGATTCCAACAATTCTCTGAGAAAATTTCAGAATGTTCTATAATTATTTTATGATGGCCATCCTTTCCTGTCTTCATTGACTGTCTTGCATGGTATCTTCTTCTTCTTACGGGTGGTGATTATGAGCCTATTTTCAGGTAGCTCTTGATCAAACTATCACACTGCAGCCATTTCATCAGTTCTACTTTAAAGAGACAGTAGAGGACAGCCGGAGTCTTCAAATCAATGAGCTTTTGTTTAATAAAGTTATTGAATGCAAAAGATCGCATGCCACTGACTCAGAAATATTAATGCAATCAGACCATTGATAAAGCCAGATTCTGTAGTGTGAAGAAAGATCATCCAATGAATAACAAAAGGAATCCCAGCAGAAAGGGTTAACACAGGCAGTCTTCTGGAGTAGTACTTCATGAATTATACTGAGGCATATTGAGAAAGCTTTGTCCTTCTATCAATCATAGCATGCCAATATAATCAAGAATTCAGTAATAATTTTCAATCTATATGTAAAATATTTCATGTACATGTTAGTGTAATTATGAATAGAGTTCAATCTCATTTATCCGAGCTTCTCCTGTTTAGAAAATATCATATGCAAGATGTATGTCTGCTTGTTTATATCGTCTCATGCCAAAATAAGAGCTAGGTAAAATATAGAGATGAAATGTGGAATATGTAAAATGAGATGCATCTAACATTATATGATTTAGAATTTGGGGTAGGTAGAAAAAAGTAATATTTATTTACTCCATAATTTCTGAACTAGTGTATGAATCAAAACAGCATTCTATGCCACACTTGTCTGTAGTTCAAAAAATATGCTCAAAAAGGTATATGTTAGGGGGAAATACTGATAAAATGCATAGGTTGTAAGGAAAATATTCCCAAAGGTTATTCAAATAGTAAAATAATCTTTGCCTGGAGTATGCAGACTAGAAGAATGTGGTTATATTGTAGATGAAAAATGTAGATGAAAATGTGTGTGTGTTAGATAGGGGGCGCAGCAAGAAGAGGCAGGACGCAGGAATATTTCAGCACCTTTTATTCCCTAGCCGCTAAGTACGAACTGCTGGCAGGCTGCCGGGGCTCTCTATTTAAAGAGCTCCGGCAGACTAGCTGGCCACTGACTGCGGTTTATTTTTCCTGCCGCTAGATCGTCCAATCAGCGGCGGTCATGCAAATCCGTGCTACGTCCGTCCCTATGTAACACCCCTTCCCTCCTAGATCAAGGCTTGTCCAATCGGTGACGTACAAGAGTCACGTAATCATGCAGGTAGGTGGGGCATTTAATGTTCCTATTGGACCTGCACAGCTCAGTTGTTCCGGTGGCAATGGCCTGTGCAGTCAGGCCTGCTGTCTCTCCTGGATTTTGTAATGGAACTCTCTGCCTGGCATGGCAGTCTCCGGCCTGGTACCTCCGTCCTCCGTTCCTGGATTGCTTCGCGAGACGTCGGCGTCTCCAGATAAGTTTCCGCGCTCCTCCATTGGGCTTGAGAGTAGGGTGTCCTGGGTTCCTATAGTCAGGGCTGGTTCACCAGTGGCGGTTTCCCTGCCGGTTGGTTTGTATGCTCTGCGGGGTGGAGACTCGCATTGTTCTCGGGTTTGTCTGGAGTCTGGTTGGAGTCTGGTTGTCACACCCAGGCTGTCTGGTTGTCACACCCAGGAGTCTCCCAGTCTACTTCAGAGTTGGTCGATGTGCCTTCTCCACACTCGGCCATCGTCCAGTTCCACCTTGTACGATTTGGGTCCTGTGACGGCCACTATTCTAGCTCTCACCCAAGTCGGGTACCCTACATAGTTGTGGGCAAAAACCAGATTGTCTGATCTGGTCTGCCTGGCTGAGTCCAGGGGGGTCTCGGGGTGATCGTTAGGGTGCAATCTATCTAGTCGGGACCTTAATTTCTGTCCCATTAATAGCTCGGCTGGGCTTCTGTGGGTGGTTGGCTGGGTGTGATATGCTGCGCTAGTAAAAACTGGTCAATCTTTTCTTGCCAGTTCCACGGTCCCATTCTGGTGAGCGTTTCCTTGGTCAGTCTCACCATCCTTGCCCATTGCCTGCTGGGCTGAATGGTGCCACCAGAGCATGCCTTATGCCCTGCTCTGCCATGAAGGATTCCATGGTCTTGGCTGTCAGTTGTGGCCCGTTGTCCGAGACTAGGACATCGGGTAGGCCATGGGTTGCGAATATTTTCCACAACGCTCGAATAGTTGCATCTGGGGTTATGGTTGACATGGTGACTACTTCCAGCCATTTGGAATAGGCGTCCACCACGATCAGGAAGGTCTGTCCCCCCATGGGTGTCTAGTCTATATGTATTCTTGACCAGGGTCCCTTGGGTACTTCCCATTCCTGTGTGGGTGTGCAAGGCGGGGCTGGTCTCATCTCCTGGCATGGCGTGCAGGTAGCCATCCACTCCGTAATATCTCGGTCCAAATTTGGCCACCAAATATAGCTGCGGGCCAGCGCTTTCATGCGCAGATTCCCAGATGTCCCACATGTAATGTTTCAAGGACTTGTTTCCTCAATTCTTGGGGTACGACGACTTTCTCCCCCCATAGTAGACACCCCTTAAGGGTTCACAATTCTAGTTGTTTATTATAAAAGCTTGTAAACTCATCCCCCGGCTTTTCTTGCGGCCACCCCCTCAACACCCAGTTCAAAACCTTGGACAACACCCTGTCTTTTTTGGTGTATTCTGCAATTTCATTGGATGTGACTGGGCTGGCCGTGCCAATGTCTATTAACAGTACTTGTGCTATGGGGGCTGGGTCTGATTCTAGATCTCTGATTCCTAATATTACAGATTGTGAAACTACATTAATCAATATGTACTAAGCATGATAATCAACAAATGTAACAAACTTTCCCCTAAAATATGTAAAAATTGTGAGGAACAATTGTGCCCAGTGGCACGTTCTGTAAGGTGATTTTTTTTTCCAATTGCCTCATTGATTCTTCTTCTTACATCACAAGAGGATGGATCATTACATAAGAAAACTAAAACTGTTGTAAGATATTCATTTTCAGCCTTGGGTGGTATGCTCTGAGCAAAATCTGCGCAACTTAAAAAAAAACCTGAACTATTTAATATTAGTTAGAATCATTGAATATTGTTATTCAGTGTCCAGCATATCAAGAGTCTGAATCTTTTATCTTGAATTTATCATGTTTATTTACTCTGGTTGATCTTTGCCTGTGTCACTTTTGGTGATGTCTTTTGTGGTAGTTGTACATCCAAAACCTATTTTTTTTCCCCACATAACTCTATAGCCATTGAGTGAAATACTGAGGCAACAAAAAGTCATTTGTTCAACTATTATCTTAGGCACAAACTTGCTAAATCAATGTAGGCCCACATATAACTTAGATTTCTTATCCATTAACTTTCCAACTGGTTTGTTCTGCATTTTTAAGCCATTTTCATTCAAGGTAATTTCTGACTTCAAGGAGAAGACAATTTCAGGGGTGGGATGCTGGGTTCTGGCTTTCTTTAGTTATAGGATTGTGTAAGGGATATGTATGAATGTCCAGTTCATTATACAGTCTGGTGTTCTGTTGCCATCTGGCCTTCCCACTCTTCCATTCAATAACGTGGGATTCAATGAAGAGAATTTATCACATGGTGCTTTTCCAGATCAGGCAGGAGCAGCTAGGAGGGCCACAGAATGGGAAAAAACAATAATATCATCTCTGGTTTTCTACCAACAATAAAAGTCAAACCCCTACCAGAATAATTTCTGAAATATCCACTGTTCTGTTATGAAGAACAGTGGGTTCTTGGATGAGAAGCGAACCGTCTTCAAAGAAAAACCAAAAAGTCCAGTTGCCTCTTGAAAAAGCACCAGAATCACATTTTTGCAAGCTGGGCAGCCATAGGTATCCTTTAATTAAATTAACAAAAAGATCTCTGAATGGTCATTCACTGCAAATTAAAAAGAATTCAGCATCATTGTTTAAAAAAGAACAGGCAACTTTATGTTGCATCAACAGAAATATAGATTCCAAATCCTGGTTGAGTGATTTATTCTCCTTGATTCTGCTTCGTTCATTTCAAGCATGGTGATCAATTCTGACATCACACTTTAAAAAGAAATAAAGAGAGAAAATGGTGCAGATGGAGAGGAGGGCAAGGAGGAGAATCTGAGACCTCCTAAATCTGATGATCAAGACCAAAGTACTATCATTCCAGGGTTCAAGATATGGCAACGTGATTTGAAGTTACAAAAAAGCAGATTGTGACTATTGGGGGGGGGAGACCCACTGTAATGATAAGAGCAGGTTGACATTGGAATCAATGACCCTAAGGAGAATGTTGATTCTCTTTTGGTGACTGAGTTGAGATGAGGCCAGGCAGCCCTCTGTGTGGGATGCTTAAATTGAATTCCTGCTCTCAGCAGGGGATTGAATGCGATGGCCTGAATGGCACCTTCCAAATCTTTGAATCTGTTTCCAAACAACCTGTAAAAGTTATATAATTCTGTGATTTTGCTCAGTATTAGAACCGGTGCCATTTGTGGAGTATATTTTGGCAGGACTGGCACATCTGCTCTCATAGAAATATCTGGCAAATTTCATTTCCATTGAAATGATGCCTGATTTGCTAACAGGTAATTTTTTTAAAAAAAAATTACAACCACCTTTTTGATGAGATTATGATGCTGTATTGTCCCTGGGAATCTTTCCAAAACTCCAGTCTTCTGTCATTTTCTGCTTTGCTTTGCTTTGTAGTCAAGCTCTTGCAATATCCTTCTGCTTCCCATTTAATATAGGAATAACCACCTGCTGCCTGCTTTGTAGGCATTTGACATATTTTCAAAGTATTTCTTTTCAAAACTGGGTCAACAAATGGGTCATTCTATTACTATCTGGAATCAAAACTGCTTTTTTGGATCAATCGTTGCACAGACAACCATTCTGTAGTCTTTTTTTTCCCCCTTCTCTTTTCTAAATTCCCCTTCTCTTTCTAATCTTTATTTTATTTTATTTTATTTCAGTTAGCTAAATGGCTTAGTTTCATTTCATTCAAACCTTGCAAATAAAATAGAACTGCGTGTTTTATCAAATTCCTTTATTGTGATGGAACAATGTACCAAACTATGCCCCAAACCACAATGGGAACTATAATTGGCTTCACTGATATTTTTCGGCAGTGGATATATTGTACGATCTCTGGCAAGTTGCCACTGCTTTTAGACAGAGGGAGAGAGAGACTGGCAAGCAGACAGTCAGAAATATCCTAATGTCAGGTTTTAATAACTTATGGAAATAATGTAAATGCAGACAGGATGAAATGCAGAGTGAAAGAGGCGCAATTGCAAAAAATCATTTTAAAATTAAAATGGATGAGGCCATGTACCATAACTAGAAAGGCCCAGTTTTGCAGAGTGCAGAGAAGAGCAACCAAGTTGATTAAGGGCTCGGAGACTAAAACATATGAAGAACAGTTGCAGGAATTGGGCATGTCTAGTTTAATGAAAAGAAGGACTAGGGGCGACATGATAGCAGTTTGTCCATATTTGAGGGACTACAACAAAGAAGAGGGGGTCAACCTATTCTCCAAAGCACCTGAAGGCAGAACAAGAAGCAGTGGATGGAAATTAACCAAGGAGAGAAGCAACCTAGAACTAAGGAGAAATTTCCTAATGGTGAGAACAATCAACCAGTGGAACGACTTGCTTGCCTTCAGAAGTTGTGGGTGCTTCATCACTGGAAGCTTTTAAGAAGAGACTGGACAACCATTTGTCTGAAATAGTATAGGGTCAGTCTCCTGCTTGGGTGGTGGGTTGGACTAGACTTCCAACTCTTAGTATTCTGTATTCTGACATGCCTTCTGGACTGCAAGTATCATTTTAAATATGGGATTTATTTATTTATTCATGTATGGAACGTATATGGCTACCAACCTATCCCATGCTGGTGGCTCACAACAATCAATAAAAACAGCCATGCCCTTCTCACCAGGCACCAAATCACCCCTTGCATGGTCCCCCTAATTCAGCCTCATCCTAGTCTAATGCTTGAGGGAAGAACCAAGTCTTTGTGGCCCTCGAGGAAGGCTAAAAAGATGGGGGAGCGCCTGGAATCTCAAGAGAGGATTGGGTTGGCTATAGAGAAGACATGCTTCTGAGATGCCACCAGATGACAGCATTTAAGGGAAAACATGTGGAATATGCCCACTCTATCCAGTGCAATATTCTCAGGGAGAGGTTGCCCCACAAATAACCAGACTGTGTGCCATATAGGGCTTTAACAGTGATAACCAGTATCTTGAATTGCACCTGGAAAGCAACTGGGAACCAGTGCAGATCATGAAAGAGCAGTGGAACACATGCAAACTGCAGAAGTCCCAAAACAGCATGCACTGCTGCATTCTGGACCAGTTGCAGCTTCTGGATGGTCCAAGGGCAGCCCTATGTAGACTACACTGCAGTAAGCCAATTGGGAAGTGATTAAAGCATGAGTGACTACAAGCAAGACATTAACCATCTTACTCTCTCCCCACAGAGGAGGTTAGTGAAATGTATAGGGACTGATAACACAAGAAAAAATAGAATTTTGGAAAACTTCTGGTTAGATTGCTGAAGATTATATTTACATATTTTGTGGAGATGTGTACACAGACAAGCAAATGCATGAATGCATACATACAATAAACACAATAACACTTTATATAATTCACTGTTGCTCTTATTATTGCTATCTAAAAAAACCCTATCCAAACATCATATCAAAGTAGATCACCAGAATATAAAGCTAATACCTCAAGTCTTTCAGAACATTTGAAACAGTTTTGTTAGATTTGAAACAAGTACTTTGCTTTCAGCATTGCCTGACAAATATCTGAATATCTGCATGTTCTTATTTAGAATCTCCTCCTCCTTCCTTTTTCCAGGTCTGGATGGGTATTACCCTGATGTCTTGGCTATTGGCTCTACTCCAATCCTTTTGTCAAGCAGTGGTCTTTTAGTTGTATTCTTAACTAGCAGATCAGTCGGTCTGGATAAATCTACTCTTTTTTATCATCAGTAGTACAGGTAGTTTTCGGAATAAGCAAATGTTCAGTTCTTGAACTTTGATGACAAATATCTGGGGGCATAACAGTGTTAAACTTGCATTAGGAGATACACACAATGGCCAAGGGCTTGGAGATTTTTCTTCCCTGTCTTTTAACACTACAAAAGATACTCAAAACAGTGACATGTGAAGAGCATATTTACACTGATAGGTTCACAACACTATGGTGATGCATAGATTCCCTGCAAATATCCATGCATCAGTTCAAGTTGACCTCAAGAACAGCTTCTTTCTACTCCTCTGGGCACTCCAAAATGCAGTTGTCTGTTACAAGCAGGTGGTGTGCTTTGTCCTCATTTTCAACAATGCTCATGCAGCATTGTTGATCGTCAATGAGAGCTACTTCTCTCCAGAAAAGTATATGCGAGATGTCAAAATGAGAAACATCAGCTGGCTGTTTCCACTTCAGACACAGGCTTCACGGGCAAAAGTGGCAAAGTCACAACTTGTCATACCACATTAGATAATCCACAGCGTCCGTCATAAAAGCACTCAAACATGCAAATGCCATATTTCCTCACAAAGGCAGTAAACGTGGAGAAATGTCTACCTTGACCTTTCTGCCCCATCTTTTTGGGTGACTCCCAACCATAAGAGCTTAAGAGTAGCTGTGAGAAGAAGAATGAAAAACAAACAGGGGCCTTGTATCCATGTTCATAATGATGGCAAGAATTAAAAAGTACCCTAAGGCAGAAAGAAGCATATTGAGGCAAAGGACCAAGAAAGTTATTATTGATCTCTTATGACTGGAACCCAGTTGAAAAAGTCTTTCTCAGTCACCAGGCCTTTAAGGAAACATTCAGCAGCTGTACCTACTGGAACATTTTAGATCTTTGTGCTGAACGCATGAAGATCTAAGAGGCAGCTAAGCATAGGAAACCTACTCATTTGCATTTGAGTGCAAGTTGATACCTCTGAAACTATATGTAAATAGGAAGAGTCATGCACTGTGATCAAAGCAGAATTATATTCTGGCATTCACACCTTCAGAGAAATGAAACATAAGTGCCTCCTCTGGCTTGGCTTCCACCCTCCCTATTTGGACCAGAAAGGCCAAAACAGAGATTGCGACCATTTGAGGATGAAAATAGTTAAAAGCATTATTTGACACTTTCATGCCTTCCAACCAACTCTCCAGCAGAGTAGAAAACACTAAACAGGCTACATAAAGCTCGAGTTCACTTCCACCAAATCTTCATCTATCCTTTTCCTAATTCCAATCTGCTTCTGGGTGCAATTCAAGGTGCTGATAATTAAAGATGATTATCTTTAAGTTTTACATGGTTTGGGGCCAGGCTATTTGCCTTTCCCCCATTACATCTACTCAGCCCACCAGGACAGAAAAGCAGGACATGTTGCAGGTCCCATCTATTAGGGATGTACATCTGGTGGGATCACAAAAAAGGGTCTTCTCAATGGTGGCCACTTGTCTATGGAAAGTCATTCTCCCCCCCCACCCCCGGAAGTACATTTGACTCCCTCACCTTGTTGCTTTCCCAAAAGGCCCCGAAGACATGGTTTTGTCAGTGGGCCTGCAGAGCCCCATGTCAAGAGTAGATCGCTCTTTCACCTTTCACCTAGCTACTCCTTCGCTAGGGCCAATGAAATGGAGCCAATCAAGTGGTTGTTCTGATTGCATTGCTGCTGCCATGGGGGGAAGTTATGGTTTTTATACTGTGGGGTTTTTTTTATGTTGTAAGCCGCACAGAGTCATCTGTGTGTGAGTTGGACAGCCATGTAAATTTGTTGAATGAATGAATGAATGAATGAATGAATGAATGAATGAATGAATGAATGAATGAATGAATGAATGAATGAATGAATGAATGAATTGTTATCCATCTCTGCATAGGCACAAAAATGATGGAATGTGTTGAGCTCCATCCTTTTACTAAATTCAAAAATTAGAACAGCTTTCCTCTCCTGCCACGATGGTAAACCCTATTATATATGCTACAAAGGAATATAGAAACTGCATAATTTCAGTACACATTTAAAATGATGCAAAGACCACTATGAATTAAGCCAAAATTAAACACCAAAGGAGCATTCATGATCTAAATTGCATTCAAGAGATCTGGATTATTGGGAATGAGCAAGGATTCCATTTAAAACAATGCAGTTTAATGACCTATCTTAATTTCCAGCATTATAAGAATTAAGATTAAAAAAACAGATGGTCCCTTGGTTTTCCTCACTGTTTGGAGAACACTGTAATTTTGTCTTTAATATTACCTTAACCCCCCCCCCTCCCCAACACACACACACACAGGGTCCAACTATAGATTAATGCAAAGGTGAGGCAAAGACATCAGATTCTTGGAGCTCGAGTTTTCTTTCTATACACGATCATTTCAACAGCACTTATACTATATATGACCTTGAAAAGTGGTCTTGCTCGATGGAAGGCACTGCCACTGCTCCAGGAAAAGGAAAAATCAATAACAAACGATGTCATTACTTATATATCAAACACCTTGCCCATAGGGCTTCCAGCTCAAAGGAGAACAATTTCTCTGCTCTCACACTGCACTGTACCATGGCAACCCATTTGGCCTCAGTGCTGGGCCAGACTCTGCTTTTGTACAATTTCAAGGGATGGGACTGAGGTGAAAAAGCCTTTGAAGATTTTCATAAACACCTATGGAGAGTTTAATGCTTTCCGGAGTATAGTTTCACATCACGTTTAGGTGGTGTGAAGTGGCAGGGTCAGCAAACTCTGAAAAGCTCACAAGAAGCATCTAAGAACTGAGAATGTGAAAGATTTGTGGGGGATAGTTTGGGAGGGGGCAATGAAAAGAGTTTCAGCAACTGCGAAAATTTCGGAACAAGCTGCATATGGAGAAATCAAGTGGAAATCCTCTTAGAGTTTGTTCTCCAGCCCAGCCCAGCCCAGCCCAGCCCATTCAATGAACTGCACAGCCCTGACTGTGTTTTATTTGCATACCATCCAAAGAGCTATCCTGTTCTTCCCTGGCTTTGTAAGAATTAACTCTTGCAGGAAGAATAGAATAGAATAGAATAGAATAGAATAGAATAGAATAGAATAGAATAGAATAATAGAATAGAATAGAATAGAATAGAATAGAATAGAATAGAATAGAATAGAATAGAATAGAATAGAATAGAATAGAATAGAATAGAATAGAATAGAATAGAATAGAATAGAATAGAATTCTTTATTGGCCAAGTGTGATTGGACACACAAGGAATTTGT
>QLTV01001698.1:4288859-4310272 GCA_003457575.1 Thermophis baileyi
TGTAAATATTTTCACAGCCCTCTTTTTGACTCGTGCAGTATACAGGTCCTCAGTGGAAGGCAGGTTGGTAGTAATTGTTTTTTCTGCAGTGATAATTATCCTCTGAAGGCTGTGTCTGTGTTGTTGGGTTGTAGAACCAAACCGGACAGTTATAGAGGTGCAGATGACAGACTCAATAGTTCCTCTGTAGAACTGTATCAGCAGCTCCTTGGGCAGTTTGAGCTTCCTGAGTTGGCGCAGAAAGAACATTCTTTGTTGTGCTTTTTTGATGACGTTTTTGATGTTAGGTGACCATTTTAGGTCTTGAGATATGATAGAACCTAGAAATTTGAAAGTCTCTACTGTTGATACTGTGTTGTCTAGTATTGTAAGAGGTGGTAGAATAGGAGGGTTTCTCCTAAAGTCTACCGCCATTTCTAAGGTTTTTAGTGTGTTCGGTTCCAGATTGTTCCTCTCGCACCACGAGGCTAGTTGTTCAACCTCCCGTCTGTATGCGGTTTCATCGTTGTCTTGAATGAGGATTTCTTTCTATCCCGTTTAGTACCAAGACTAAAAAGGTCATAAAATCAGGCTCAACTATTCTCAACCTATTCTCCAAAGCACCTGAAGGCAGGACAAGAAACAATGGATGGAAACTAATCAAGGAGAGAAGCAACCTGGAATTAAGGAGAAACTTCCTAACAGTGAGAACAATTAACAAGTGGAACAAGTTGCCTTCGGAAGTTGTGGGTGCTTCATCACTGGAGGTTTTTAAGACTGGACAGCCACCTATCTGAAATGGTATAGGGTCTCCTGCTTGAGCAAGGGGTTGGACTAGAACAGGGGGCTCCAACCTTGGCAACTTTAAGACTGGATTTCAACTCCCAGAATTCCTCAGCCAGCTGGCTGAGGAATTCTGGGAGTTGACGTCCACAAGTCTTAAAGTTGCCAAGGTTGGAGACCCCTGGACTAGAAGACCTCCAAGGTCCCTTCCAACTCTGTTATTCTGTTAATAATCACCTTCTTAGCAGTTGAAATTTTGTTTCCAATTGTGATTGTAAGTCAAGGACTACATGTACTATTATTTATCCATGCCATAGAAAGTATTTTGGGTAGAGCTAAACGTTAAACAGTTTAGATTATAATTATAATACTTCTATTTTGAAGGGACCAATGGCAAGTCTTTGGGTAAGGGATCATCCTCTCCTTTGGGTATGACTATTTTATGTGTTATTTATATGTGGTTATTAAAAGCCCATTTAAATTATCTTAAAATATGCAGATCCTATGATTTAATTTTCAACCATGTCATTCTCACTTCCTGGCTTCCAAACCGATCCTGTTTCCTGCCCAGATACACTTTTCTATCTCATCATTTTGGCAAATGGGGTTTGTTTTCCCCTAAACTACGTAACTTGACTCAATTGTTTAGCCATTCGACCAACTGTTTGATGAGAGAGCTACTTCCCCACCCCTGCCTTGCGTTAAGTGAGTCCAGCGAGGCCTCCCAACAAAAGCCTTTGAAAGGCATTTGTTAACTGCATTAAAACCTGATTAGGTCAGTTTTGTCATTTGCTGATTGATAAAGAAACAAGGTAGAAGCTTAATTTGGATAATAGATTCAACTGGCAGCCATCCCAGATTTGCAGGTGCTTGGCTTAAAGCATGCTTCCTTCGATCTTCCACCAGCCGGGCTCCTTACTTAAAGCAAAGTTATACAACTGGCAGCCTGATTAAAAATGCTGAACTATTACTTTGCATCTACCTATAATCAGCATTTTAATGACAAAAAAAAATCTTCAGCAGAATGTGCGCATATATCTGTAAATAGTGTATCTTGTCTTTTTCTACAGATTCAGCATCCAATTAACAGGGAAGGAAACTATTAAATGGAGAAGAACTGATAACCGCCACCGCAAACATCCACTTCTAAGAATAACTCAACCGGGGGGGGGGGGAGGCTTGCTTCTAATTCAAATTTTAAAATACCTGTAGCTCCCAGAAGCTTTACCTTCTGGATCTTGCTACTTGATGGGACTCTTCCTTTCTGTATGCGGCACCAATAGAAACTATCAAACAAAGATAAACTTATCAGGAACTGCATAGAAATTGAGATAGCAAAACAATCTCTTAAGGATTTCTCTTTACAAAAAAAAAATGCTGTTCCACCAAATTGGACATTATCCGAGCACCAGCAATAGCTTCTGAGGTTGATGGCATCCATCATTTTTTGCAAGGAAACTTGTTTACAAAATACCACACAATTACAAGGGCAGTGTACAAGATCTAAGAAGGCTACACAAGAAAATAAGCCGGTTGTGGAAATAAAGTATGTATTAGGGGAAAATTTCTAGGAAAAGAGATAAATGCCCATTGGAGTTGAGTAACTATAACAAATTTGAATACCTAATAAATAAATAATAAATAATTGGGTAACTGTGAGTGAAAAACAGAGTTATGGGCACTGACTTGCATGTGAAAATGCTTCTCAAACTGAACATACCAACAACTGGCTGATTTTCTTTTTCAATTAAAAAAAAAGGATTTATTAAAAAAGATACTTAAGAAATCATTTTATTGCTTCCTTTTTTGAAAAAAAAATACAAATTGAAATCGAACCTAAATTAAAAAAGCAAAATACTGTAGATTACATTCAGCGATTCGCCCCAAACTACATATTAGAAAAACTAAATACTGAACTCAATTTAACAAGATCTGCTGTAATGTACAGTAGTCTGGAATCCCCGGAGGGAAGGTCTGCATGCCAGAGGGCAAAGAGGCAGCCTGAACTTGAAAAGTCTGGTAAGCGGGGAAAGGGTTGACTGCCTCTCCCCAGCAGATCACAGAGCATATCTATAGTTATGCAAATAGTTGCTTTAGTCTGGCAAGATTCTGTCTGTAAGTGAACAGTAGTAAAGAAACTACTCAGAAGTAACTCTACATATTGTTCTTGGTTCTTGGGGCTTAACTTCAATCAGATTTTCCAAGCTCCTCTGCTTCTTCACCCTCTGGTAAATAGCTTCTCAAAATAGAAATTCCTTATACTTTTTATGGTATTTAATAGGAATGCCATCTTACCCAGAGAGCTTTCTGGATGACATTGTTCCACCAGTAGCAAATATTACATTCAAAATTAAAACCTAAACTTAAATCCATTGATATGTTTCCAACTTTTCAGAAATATTTATTCCACATAAACTCTATTCTGCTTAATGGGTATCTCTGTATTAACTCTCTAAATTAAAAATGATTTCCTTATAATGGTTATGCATTATCCCCAGAGAGTCATTTATTAGAAGTATGACACTGTTTAGTTTCAAATGTTTAAAATATGGAAACAAATCTTCAAATATACTTTAAAGGATGTAATTGATCAAGCTCCAGTTTTATGGATCTAAAGGCATGATATGATTCCAATATTTGATTTCTGGCATAAATATTTAAAGTTTTCTTTTACATCTTTTTTCAAATGGTTTATAAATAAATATTTCACTTTTCCCGTGATAAGCATCAACTATTGGCATAATTAATAAATGTTTTCAGTACAATTCCAGATAAGCCTCTCATTTTTTGGTTCTCTGTTGATTTGGGGGAAAATATTATTTCTGTCTGTTAGCTACATGCTGAGGATCTTCTAGCAATAAGGCATTAGAAAACAGACTTCCCACTAACTTTGAATTTTTCGTATGTAAAGCTATTATTATTACCAGAGTCTGGTTGGAAATTGTAATTGAACCAACACAACAGATCTCAGCTAGATTAGCCATTGATCAAACTATTTAAAACATTATCTTGAAAACATTCCTGCACACCAACTGCCAGGGATTGTTGATAAGGAAAGTTCAACACACAAAGTTTTTAATGACATGTTTGACCTTGGAATTGGTCCACGTTTCCTTGGCAAGCTATCGGTTGTTATTTTTTTTTCTTCCTAAGTCCGTCTTCTTCTAAATTCCCGATTCTTTTCTCATGTAATTCAGCAAGAATTTTTTGACCTTTAACCTTTTTTTAGTATCAGCATATTTTTTTCTAAAAGTTTATTTTGCCAGAGTATTCCAAAAGCCTTCTGCTGATCGATCAAATTATAATCAAAAGCTCAACATTCATTGCATCTCTAGCTACTACAGGTAGTCCTCGACTTACAACAGTTCATTTAGTAACTGTTCAAAGTTACAACAGCACTGAAAAAAGTGACTTATGACCATTTTTCACACTTATGACCATTGCAGCATCCCCATGGTCACATGTTTTACATTTGGATGCTTGACAACTGACTCACATTTATGACGGTTGCAATGTCCTGGGGTCATGTGATCACCTTTTGCAGCCTTCTGACAAGCAAAGTCAATGGGGAAGCCAGATTCACTTAACAACCATGTTACTAATTTAAGAACTGCAGTGATTCACTTAATAAATGTGGCAAGAAAAATCGTAAAAATGTGACAAAACTCACTTTCTCACTTAGCAACAGAAATTTTGGGCTCAATTTTGGTCATATGTTGAGGCCTACCTGTATATCAGAATGCAGTTTTGAAACCCAGTCACTGCATAGAAAAATCACTCTGTGGATTTTCAGCAGACATTGTTGTGAGAGAGGAGAAGCGGTAATTTTTTCTCCAGAAAGTACAATTCTCATCTCAATAGCTACTTCATTAGAAGCTGGAAATGAGACTTTTGAAAAGACAACATGTATAATGAAGGATTGTTTCTTCTACCTACAAGGCATTTTTCCTCATTTTTTTTTTTAAACGAACAGCGGAGAACAATTCAGTTAATAATTCTGCTTACTATTTGTTTTGACAAACAGTCCACATGTTGTTCCTATTGAAAGTTCATTATCTTTATCTGCTAGCTGAGTGTGAGGAATTGGTTGAGATAAACAAACCATCCTGTTTCTGTAGTATAAGACCTTTTCTTTAAATTAAGATATTAACTACAGAAATGCAACCATCGACAACTCAGTAATAGATCTGAATTATCGTAAGATACTTCTTGGTTATTAAATTATTTATTACATGTACTTTTCATGCTTAGAGTATTAGAAAGTTTGCAAGACCTTAGTGCAATATTTTAGATATTTAAACCTTAGAAGAACGGATAGAAACAAGAACATATAAGCATATAAGTGTTCTTGGGGAAAAGTGAGCCTTTTGTTTGGATGATATATAAAGAGAGAACTGTACGACACTGAGACTTATTTCATTTATGAAGACTTGTCCACTTTTAGCAGTTTCAAAGGTATTTTGAGCAAGCTGAAAAATACCACATATAAACTGAAAGCAAAAATATGCAAGCATGGTAGTTTGCACATTGTGCGTCTTTTTTGCAGTCATAAACTGCAAAACTACATATGTTAGTTTGTGTTTTTGCTTTTTTTATAATGACAAATAACTAAAAATCTTCTAACATTCCTTCAATGCAGAAAAATCAACAAATAGTAGATGGGATTAAAGAACTTTCAGGTCTCAAACTTACATATTACACTTGCCTCTTAGGGAACTGCAATTACATTTTCTCTGTGAAAAGCATTAAAACCCTTTTCAAAACCCACAAAGAAATTTGGAAAGAATAAGAGTTATAGAGACATAATGAAAAGGAAAGGAGGCTGATTCTTTGTTATTTACATCTATCATTGCCTCTTTTATCTCCATCTCCCAACTCCTAAAGAGAATTAGTAGTAAGAAGATATACTGGAGAGGAACAAATTTTAGCCAGGAAGTATTTTTTGACACTTTGATACTTTTATGTCCCTTTACACTTTTAACACTTTCCAGGTGTTTTGCAAATATAAACAACAAATAAGCAAATGGCAGAATTTATAAATGAAAAACCCTTTAAAATTTTTTTATTTGTAATAATGTCTCAAAGTCTTATTAGACAGGACCTGGTTGAATTTCAGGGGAGGTTATGTTATTAATTTATTCCCTTAAACATGAATGGTCATCCATCTCACAGCAATGCCTCTGGGCAGCATAAAAGAGTTAAACCGTGTTAGTGGGATAACAGCAAAACAATATCTATGGTCTACTATCTCCCTTATTTCATGAAAGTGGGGAAGTGGTAGTCCAGGTTCCGAATTGGCCAGGTCAAAATGGGGTAGAGGAAGTGTGTATTGAAGATAGCTCCACATCAAGCTGAAGAGAGCTTTAAAGGGCAAAAGCAATACCGGTTCTTTAAGTTGCACATGGAAGTTGGTAGAAGCCCCATGCAGAGCTTGGAGCACTGGTAACGTATCATGTTATCATACGCCTACTTGGCTGTTGCATTCTGCACTAATTGAAGCTGCTGGGTGGTCTTCAGCCTCGCGGAGAACATATGATAGTATTCCAAGTAAGGGGTTATGAAGGGAAGAAACACTGATAGCAATACCACTATAGCAATAGCACTTATATACCTCTTTACAGTGCTTTACAGCCCTCTCTAAGCAGTTCACAGTCAGCATATTGCCCCCAACAATCTGGGTCCTCATTTTACCCACCTCGGAAGGATGGAAGGCTGAGTCAATCTTGAGACTGGTGAGATTTGAACTGCCGAACTGCAGCTAGCAGTCAGCTGAAGTAGCCTGCAGTACTGCACTCTAACCACTGCGCCACTTCGGCTGATGGACAAGCTTCCCAGTTCAGTTTGGGTCATCAGTTGAAGTTTCCTTGGTCATAGTCTCCATCTGCTCATTCAGTCATATACTGAGTCCAGGAGAACCCCCAGGAGACAGAGATGGTCCTTCAATGGCAGTGCCATCTCATCCTGAGACACAATCAGAGATGTCAGGAATCCATGATAGGCAAACAGTAATTCCATTTTCCTAGGGTTCAGCTTCAGCTTATTTCATCTCACCAAAACCCTGATCTCCTCCGTACTCTTGGCCGACAGACTGACAGCATCTCTTGAACAGTCTGAGCAACAACACACAGTTGGGTATCATCAGCTTATTAATGATTATGTACCTGGAACTATCAGATGACTTCTCCAGCACTTTGTGCAAATATTAAGATTCCAAGAACACACCTAGAACAACACATTATAAGAGAAGAGCCATGTTAGCCTACGGCAGCCAAAAGTTAGGAATCTGATAGCACTTTCTCTGACTAACACGTTTTATTAAGAGAGCATTTGCAAGTTGCAGCTCATTTCATCAGATGCACAGAGTGACTCAATTGATGTAGGATTTAAATCAGAATGAGGTGGGAGGTGAAAGTGATCTGCTGATGAAACCTACCCCAGCTCCTGTTCTCCTGTCCTACAGACAATTCATCAGCATTGTCCCCCAGACTGCAACTATGCAACTATGCACCAGTACACCTTACAGTTGCAATTCTCCCATCGCTTCATCTACAGGAGTTTGTTTAATCTGTGTTGCTCCTGCTGCACTTTTGAAAGGCACTCTGGTGAAATTGCAGTCTAAGGCAGGCATTTAAACTTTCAGCACATCGTTTCCAATGATGGTCACACATAGGAAGCCCATTCCCAGTTGCTCCTCTATTAGGGTGGGGGTGAATGGGTAGGAAACTCTTATTGTAGCCATTTGGCAGTGGTTCAGTTTTTACTCTCCACAAATGTTATGCAGAAATAGACTAAAATTAGTTGTTCTTGATATAATGTCAAATATGGGTAATGCTTAGCCTCACCGAGTTTCTGTTTTTCATGATTGTTACATTGTAGAAAGCTATGATGGATGCTAGTAAATTTCAGTCAGCTATAAGCATATAGTAAATATTAATATTACTTAGCAACAGAGTTCAATAATCAGAGAATTTATAGAAAAATAATGAGTGTTATTAATTTTTACTGGACTACTAGAGTGGAATGCTGGTAATAGTAGTTATTTTTCTCGAGGTAGAAGATGGAAGTGAACTTACACCAGATCATACAATTAGTCCATCTAGATATGGGGGGGGGAAGTATCCCAGGGTCACAGGAGGGAGGGGATTTCTCACAAGGAGCAAAGAGACAACATATCTTAGAATCTTTGGTTTATAGAAAAAGGGGTGCTGCCCCCACTAGCAGTTCACAGGGTATAGGTTTATATCTAATATGTATACAGATAAGTGCTTTAGTTTGTCAAGATTCCTGTCTATAGGTGAGCAGCAATAAAGAAACTAATAAAGACATAAAGTAGCTCCTTATATTGTTCTTGGTTCCATAGGCCTGACACCAGCTCAGGATGACCTACTCTGATATTAGATGCTTCCACCTAAGGTAAAGGTAAAGGTTTCCCCACACATGCGTGCTAGTTGTTTCCGGCTCTAGGGGAGATGCTCATCTCTGTTTCTAAGCTGAAGAGCCAGCACTGTCCGAAGATGTCTCCGTGGTCATGTGGCCAGCATGACTAAACGCCAAAGGAGCACAGAGCGCTGTTACCTTCCCACCAAAGTGGTCCCTATTTTTCTACTTGTATTTTTTACATGCTTTCGAACTGCTAGGTTGGTAGAAGTTGGGACAAGTAACGGGAGCTCACACCGTTACGTGGCGCTAGGGATTCGAACCGCTGCACTGCCGACCTTCTGATCAACAAGCTCAGCATCTTAGCCACTGAGCCACCACGTCCCTTCCACCTAAGATCCTAGGCTAATTCTGCCGACTGTCAGCAGTTCGTTCCTGACCGGCTCAAGGTTGACTCAGCCTTCCAGTCTTCCGAGGTCGGAAAAAGGAAGATCCAGATTGTTGGGGGCAATTTGCTGACATTTGTAAACTGCTCGGAGAGGCTGTAAAGCACTGCAAAGCGGTATATAAGTCTAAGTGCTATTGCTATGTCCTTTTTCAACTGAAAATGTCAAGGATGTCAACCAGGAACTATCTGCAGGCAAAGCAGTTCTTATACCATTTAGCCATGGTTATTGTCAGAAAGGAATGTTATTTATTCTCCATTCAACTCTGCTGAGCAGACTCTGCAGCTTTTCTATTGTTTGGAAAATCTACACAGCCTGTTGGAGCAGATGGAAGAATAAACCAAAAGATATATGTACAGACCGGGAGAAGTTTCCAGGTTCACTTGCTCTCCTAAAAACTATTCCCAACCCTCTCCAGCTTTACTTTAATCAATACTGCCAAGATTGAAGTGACTCAGGAACTGGTCAGAAGTATGCCAAGCCAGGAGGCAGGAAAACAGCAAAGCACCATCTGGCTTCTTCCTTTCTTTTTAACAGGAAATAAATTATACCTAATTTTTTTCATTTTATTTTCCTTCAAGTACACAACTCAGAAGGGTCAACCCATTCCTGGGATCACTCTTCACACCATTAGGTACCGCTTTACCAGTGGCCTGGTTTTTTTTTTTTTCACATGCTATTCTCGCTTTTCATTAATTCCCTTCTTCCACATTTGGATCTCCCCCCCCCTCTTCCCATTTAAACAGGAACAAATTGTTTTGTAAGGTGTAGTTCCCACTGAATTAATTATTGAGCTACTCTTCAAGTCATAGGCAAGCTATCTTCTGTATGTTTCCATCTGGAATGTGCACATTAGAGATTTGGCAGCCTAATGCAGTACTTCAGTCAGACAACAAGAAAGCAAGGATTGTTATGAGAACGGGGAAAGCTCAGTCTTTTCATACACATCCCTCCAGAAGACCAGGAAACTGGATTCCAGATGAGGCTGGGGGGAAAAAATTGGTTGCCGACAGAACACGACGGATGGGAAACCATTTCAAATCCTTCTGTCTACAAATTACCATTGCACAAGCAATTGATATACTGTATGTCAGTAGCAAATACGAAAGTAGGAATCCAGCATTCACTTTTGAACTTCTGGTTTACCCTATCTTTGCTCTTTGATGCAAATCTGCTATAAGAATTGCTGAGATAATACAAGGGAAGTGTCCCGACTATTCAAAATTGCCAGATGAAGTTGGTAATGATCTTTCCATACTCCCCAAAATTGATGGTGTGGATTGAATGGTTAATTGTGAATGTACACAATAGGAGATTCTACTCAGCTGATGAAGCTTCTCTAGATTTTAGTAAATATTTTCCTGAAATGTACTGAGGAATCTGAATGTTTGAGTCCTCTTCCATCAACATTTAGAGGGGAAAAATAAACCTGGATGGATGTTTGAAGAAAGGAGAAACCTAGCTTGTCATTTCTTGATCTGGACACCTAGATCAACTTGGTGCAGAAGTTGTGATCTTTTTTCACCCTGCAACTTTTTGTAACAGGGTTATTTCACAATTGCACAGACCCTAAAAAGAGTGAATGCATTTTAATGAAAAGTTGAAGGAACTGCCTTAATGAGAGCACTGGTCCATCTTGCTATCCCAGGCCTTGTGGTATCATCATACATGTGTTGAGGTTTATATCATTTGCATCAGTTATGTGAAAACATCATGATGCATATGATATTTTCATGGTTCCTTAAAGACCCTTATGCTGTAACATCATCATGGAGAAACAATTTCAAGCGTGAATCTTTTCAACCTTATCTCCAAATGTTGCATGCACAGCATACTGCTGAGTTCTGAGCCACTATTATTTTTCATATATGAAGCACAGATATTGTGATGAGAATTAAGCATTCTCCCCCACCCACCCCCTTGCCCGTTGGCTTCCCAATACTTTTACAAGGCAGATATAAATACAGTCCTCTTTGCTTAAAATATGTTGGCCTCCCTAAAATAACGGCTCCCGTCAGCCTTTTCTGACGTTGTCAGCAGACAATTAAACAAAACAATGAAGACGATGCTGCTGAAGCCACACGGCTGCCTTTTCCCAAAGTGACAAGGCAAATGACATTTCAGACAGCCCCTTATGGAGCACACATTCCCTCTGCTACCTGATAGGCAGTTCAGGCTGCAGATTAGTTTTTATGACAACCTGTATAAGCAGCCAGCCAGCCGCATGCAGAAGGACAGAAAGCGGAACGTGTGCTTGGCTGTGTGCCATTTTCTATTTGGTTCCTGATAGTGCTTAATCAAAGCCCTCAGTGGGGTCTCCTCTTTCCCCCTTGTATGCATGTAGGCTGTCGCTTGTTATTTGCATCACGTCTCCCCATGCCTAGACAGGATCAGAAAGCTGGAATATTCTGAGTTATTTTTATTTTCCTTCTGGTGAAAGGTATGATTGATATACACGGAGACACAAACACACGCATACGCATACACACAGAAATATTGGCCTTTTGTTGAACTCTCGCACTATATAAACCCTCAGATTTCTTTTTCCCCCCCTCCTTTCCTTCTCCTGGGAGATACATATTGTAGCAACAACAAAGAAAAAGAGTTTCCTGTTTATGAAAACTGAATTTATATTTATAAATGCATTGCGTGTGAGTGTGGGGTGACAGAAATGAGAGAGAATTAGAGCTGTTTTAAGATCACACACCCCACACCAGGGGCTACCATTGATAAATCTGTCCTCAAGCTACAAAAGACCTAGTTTGCTTCAAAAAACAAAATGGACCCAGATAGTTACAATTTTTTATAGAAATGAAACAGATTTTTTCCTGGAAGACAGCGGGGGCAGAAGGAAGGAAAGATGCAATTCTACTTACTAGGTACACCAGTGTTTATAGCATCCACAGGATATCTTGTTGTTGTTCAGTCACTAAGTCATGTCCGTCTCTTCGTGACCCCATGGACCATAGCATGCCAGGCCTCCATCCTCCCTTGTCTTCCAGAGTTTGTCCAAATTCATATTTCTTGCATCGATGACACCATCTGACCATCTTATCTTCTGCTGTCCCTTTTTTACCCTTAATTTTTCCCAACATCAGGGTCCTTTCCATTGCGTCCTCTCTTCTCGTTAGGTGGCCAAAGGAGCTTCAGCTTCAGTATTTGTCCTTCCAAAGAACAGTCAGGGTTGATTTCCATACAGGATATGCACTATAGATCATATTCTTCTTGCTCAGGAACTGCCCATTTACTTAGCTTTCCAAGGATATTGTTCAGATATGTCACTATCACACTCTTTGAACCCCAAGCAATATTGGATATAATGCAAGCTAAACATGCTTATGCAACAATCACAATCAAACTTTGAAAACTTTATTGCCCTGCTCCAGTCCCAACCTCAATCCTACTTGCTCAGATATACAGTAGATCAGAACGGCCATCCCTGACTCATAGTTACTTCTCAAGCCAAGGACATCTTGAATCTTGGGAAAGAGAAAAAGACATGACAATGGTGCACCAGGATTATTAGGTGGATTTTGCCAAGTTTCTTAGTAAATGGTTTTTCAGTTGTCCTCAGTACAATGCATGATATTTATGCTTTTTTGAAAGGTATGCCTTTCTGTGTATATTTCTATCTAAAATACACAAATTTCAGTATATTATTGGGTTATGTGTTAACCTTAGAAAAGCAAGGATTTTTATGTACAGTGGTCTTCCATTAATGACTATAATTGGGATTAGGAACTCTGTCGCTAAGCAGTGTTGTCATAAAACAAAAATATCACCTGCCAAACTTAAGATAGCAGTTCTGACAGTTGTGGTTGCAGATGATAAGTGATTCCCACATAGTTGTTAAGCACAATGTCATGTGGCTGCAACTTGCAAATTTCTGCTGGCTTTCCCATTCACTTTGCTCATCAGAAGCCAGCAGTGAAAGTCACAAATTGCCAAGCACATAAATCGTAATCACATGACCTTGAGGATGTTGCAATGGCCACAACTTCAAGAACCTGTCGTAAGTCTCATTCAATGCCATCATAACTGCAAACAGTTGCTGAATGAATAGTTGCTAAGCGAGGATTACCTGAACATTCTAGTTCTGTCCTAGGTCTGGAAAGTATAAATAATTAGAGTAAATCGTTAAATCATTTTAATCAATCAATACAAAGCCAGAGAGTGAAATCCAGACTTACTTATGTGAAAATAAAACTATTGTAATCAAGTAAAAAGATACGTATTTCTAGAGTCACATTCCTGCGGTCAAGTTCACTATTTCCTTGGAAGTAAGTCCCCAGAAGTCGATGTGGGTTCCTTCTAAATAGACATCTATGTCCTTTATTTGAGTAAGTTATGTACTGCTCAAGCTTATAATTACTACTACCCTGTTTCCCCCAAAATAAGACATCCCCTGATAATAAGCCCAATCGGGCTTTTGAGTGCATGGCAATAAGGCCAAGTGCTTATTTCAGGGTTCAAAAAAATATAAGACAGGGTCTTATTTTCGGGGAAACACGGTAGCATACCTAAATTTGGATCCAACTCACTTATTTTGAAAGCGTTTGGTCAGTGTAAAGATCTACTGAGATGATCTACATTCATTTACATTCATTTATAAAATTACCTTGTGTTCTATTTATGAATTACATTATACCTGAATAAACAGTATCTGAAGCAACACTGAAAACTTTGGCAAGTATAGTTCCAGGTAGGCAATTTTACTTTTCAGCAAAAAAGAAAAAAGAAAACCTCCAAACTAATTTCCTCCTGAGCAATGCCTTTGGGGCTTTTCCCTAATATTCATAAAAGTGAAAGAAAATGGCAGCAACTCGTCCAGAATGGCTTCAGATCTCATGAACAGGGATAGGAAGCATTTACTGCATAGTGTTAATTGTACACTATGCAGTAAGTGCATCCTGTCCCTGTTCATGAGATCTGAAGCCATTCTGGACAAGTTGCCGCCATTTTAAGATGAAAGATGAAAGAGCTTTAAGCCATGGAAAATTCAGTATCCACTATGTTTTCATCTCTTTCCTTTCTTTTCAGTAGTGATGGGACACATAAGTAGCGGGGGGGGGGGGAGGAGAATATACCTATCAAATGAGGGGATTCTTTTTCTTATAAGTTGCAAAGACAGACGAAGTTCTTACTTCCTCATATCTAGCATAGTTCTAAAATAGACAATTTTTGGCTGCTGCTCAATTTCTTTAATGAAGGCAGGAGAAATGTGAGTGTAGCCATATGGTAGCCAGCAACTGCAGTAGAGAAGGGGAACCCCCCCCCCCACATATTTTGGCATGTAGAAACAAATAAGTCAGAAAACTTAACAAGCCAGTATGAACTTCAGGCTTTTGTCTCAAACATAAGATCCAAGGCTTCAAAAACACAAAAGGAGTAATGGGGGTATTTAGAAGTCCTTTCCCTCTCTTGTCCTTTCAGCATGTAGCTGAGTTTTGGGGGCATTTGATCTTCTTTAGCAGAGGACATCAAAAGTTGGATGGAGATAGAAGAAAATGGTTTCCAGTTAAGACTCAAATGTGGCTTTTGTCCAATGTTCAGCCAGCAGAGCAGATTTCCAACTCAAGAGCAGCTGCTACTTTAAAAAGCTAAGATCAATGAAAAAAAAAAGAGAAAGAAACTTGGATCCCTTTCTTCTCTTAACACCCACTGTACCTCTTCATGTATCTCTGTGATACAGAAATAGGACCTTTTTTTTTCAATGCAAGAGCATTAAAGCAGCAAATGAATGGATAACCAACTAATATTTGAAAGATTGATGATTAGATAGAGTAGAATTTAGAACTGTAACTCAGGTTTAAGGGTAGTAAAAGAGAGTGAAAGCTGCTACACAAATATAGAGCTATAGTGTTATTGCTCCTGATATGAGCGATTGTGTCCTGATATGAATATATATGCTCCATTTCAGGGGTGGGTTCTAACTTACCTCGCTGCTGGTTCGCTTCCTCACGCGCCGTGTGGGTGCACGCACCTTGCACGCCCTGTGGGTGCACTGTGCATGCGCAGTGCTAAAACCAAGCTTCTGCGCATGCGCAGAAGCAAAAAACAGCTTCTGCGCATGCGCAGGGCAAAAACCAAAATGGCGGCGCCTATGGCACCATCGAGAGAACCGGTTCGGGGGCTGCCGGTTTGGTGAGCGGGGGGAAATTCCCGCTACCAGTTCGATAGAGCCCGTCCGAACCGGCAGCAACCCACCTCTACTCCATTTGTATATCATACAATGAAGTACAATCTATGTTAGGTAGGGGCACCACAAGGAAGAGGCAGGACGCAGGAAGAATTTCAGCACCTTTATTTTTAGCCGCGAGCAGAACAAACTGGCAGGCAGGCTGCGGAGATCCCTATTTTATGGAGTCTCGGCAGGCTAGCCGGCCACTGACAGCGGTTTATTTTTTCCACCGCTAGATTAAACAATCAGCGGCGGCCATGCAAATCTGTGCTCCGTCTGTCCATACTGAACACCCCTCCCCTCCTAGATAAGACTTAACCAATCAGCGTTGGATCTGAGTCACATAGTTACGCAGGTAGGCAGGGCTCTTAAGGGTGTGCCCCGACTTGCGCACTTCAGTTGTTCCTGCGGCGGCAGCCTGAACAGTCAGGCCTGCTGCCGCTCCTGGACTTTGAAATGGAACCTCCTGGAACTCTCTGCAAGGCAAGGCAGTCTCCGGCCTGGTTCCTCCTTTCTTCGTCCCCAGATCACTTCGCTGGGTCTCTGTGTCTACCGGTAAGTGTCCGCCTTCTCTCGTTGGGCTTGAGAGCAGGGTGTCTGAGTTGTCTTGAGTTAGGGCTTGTTCGTTGGTGTCGGCCTCTCCTCGAGGTGGTTTGTATGTTCCGCGAGGCGGAGGCTCGCCTTGTTCTCAGCTCTGGCCGGGGTCTGTTTGGAGTTCCAGATTTTCTGGTTGTCCCAATCTGGAACCTCCCAGTCTCTTTTGGAGTTGGTCAATGTGCCATCTCCACACCCGGCCATCCTCAAGTTCTACTTGGTACCGGTATGACTGGGCCTGTGACAGTCACCACCCGAGCTCTCACCCAAGTAGGGTATCCCGCATAGTTGTGGGCAAACACTAAGTCTTCCTTTTCGAAGGATCTGGTTTGCCGGGTTGAATCCAGGGGTGTCTCAGGGTGATAATTTGGGTGCAACCTGTCCAACTAGGACCTTAATGTCCGGCCCATTAGCATTTCGGCTGGACTTCGGTTAGTGGTTGCATTGGGGGTGATATGCTGGGCTAACAGGAATTTATCTATTTTCTCCTGCCAGTTCCCTGGCCCCATTCAGGTTAGTGTTTCTTTGGTTAGTCGCACCATTTTGTCCGCTTGCCCGTTACTCACCGGGCTGAATGGTGCAACCAGGGCATGCCTAATCCCTTGCTCGGCCAGGAAAGATTCCATGGTCTTGGCGGTCAGTTGGGGTCCATTGTCGGATACCAGGATGTCTGGTAGTCCATGGGTCGTGAATATTTTTCTCAATGCTCATATGGTTGCCTCCGTGGTCAGGGTTGGCATGGTGACCACCTCTAATCACTTTGAATACATGTCAACCACGATTAGGAATGTTTGTCCCCCCATGGGCCCTGCGAAATCAATATGGATTCTTGACCAGGGACCCTTGGGTACCTCCCACTCCTGGATGGGTGTTCTGGGTGGAGCTGGCCGCGTTTCCTTGCATGGGGTGCAGGTGGCCATCCATTCTGCAATGTCTCAGTCTAAGTTTGGCCACCATATATAACTTCAGGCCAGTGCTTTCATTCGCACTATCCCCGGGTGACCCACATGTAATGTTTCTAGGACTTGCTTCCTCAGTTCTTGTGGTACAATGACTCTTTCCCCCCATAATAGGCACCCCTTTAATGTTGACAGATCTAGTTGTCTGTTTTGAAATATTTTAAATTCTTCTCCTATTTCTTGTGGCCACCCCCTCAACACCCAGTTCAAAACTTTACTCAACACTCTGTCTTTCTTGGTGTGGTTTGCAATTTCATTGGAGGTTACTGGGCTGGTATTTCCAATGTCTATTAACAACACTTGCACCACGGGGACTGGGTCTTCTACAAACTCTGGCATTGGGCATCAGCCGAGGGCATCCGTGTTGGTTATGCTTCTTCCCGGTTGGTGCACAAGCTTGTAGTCGTACCCCGTCAGGAAAATTGACCACCTTATCATTCTGGGGGACATGTAATTTGGAGTTTGTTGGTTTCCGGTAATGAGACCCAAAAGAGGTTTATGGTCAGTGATGAATTCGAATCTCCTCCCGTATACATATTCATGGAACCTTTTTATTCCCGCGACTGCAGCCAGAGCTTCCTTGTCGGGCTGCAGTTTCTTTCTGCGTGGGACAATGTCTTTGAATAATATGCAATGGGTGCCTCTGAGCCATTAGGTAACCAGTGGCTAAGGATGGCCCCGACCCCAAAGGGGGACGCATCACAAGTCAGTAACAGGGGAAGAGTTTCGTTGTATTGTATGAGGACACTGTCAGAAGATAGCAAATCTTTAACTGCGGTGAATGCTTGGTCTTCCTTCCATCCTGAGGTCCACATTGCCGTCTTCCCTAGTAGTCGATGCAGGGTTCAGCAACGGTGGCCTTCTGTTTTAAAAAAAATACTGTAAAAGTTTAATAGTCCCAAGAAGGCTTGTAGTTCCGTTTTGCTCTTTGGAGTAGGGGCTTCTTTGATAGCCTTTATTTTACTGTCTGTAGGGTGGATCCCTCACCCATCAATTGAGTAGCCTAAGAATTCGACTTGTTTTACGCCAATTTGGCATTTTTCTTTCTTTACTTTAAGCCCCTTCTTTTGGAATCTCCCCAGTGTCTCTTTTAAATAGACATTAATTTCTGTTTTGAGTCCCCGGACATGAGGACATCATCGAAATAAGGAACCACTCCCGGAATGCCCTGTAGGAGGCGCTCCATCATACTTTGAAAAAGCCCTCGGGCCATGCTTACCCCAAATTGCAGCCGCTTGCATTTGAATGCCCCCCGGTGCGTCACAATGGTTTGGGCCTCTGCAGTGGCGGCATCCACTGGTAACTGCTGATACGCTTGGGTGAGGTCTAGTTTAGCAAATATTTTTCCTTTTCCCAGCGAATGCAGCAGATGTTGTACTACGGGTATCGGGTATGCACTCTGCTGTAAGGCCTTATTTAATGTGCATTTATAATCCGCGCAGATGTGGATTAATCCATCCGGTTTAATTGGGGTGACTATTGGGGTCTCCCACATGGCATAATCAATTGGTTCCAGGATCCCTTGGGCAATGAGTTTATCCAATTGCTCATCTACCTTGGGCCATAGAGCAAACAGAACCCTTCGGGGTTTTAGCCTGATCCGGGTAACACTAGGGTCTAGGTTAAACGATATAGGTTTTCCTGTATATTTGCCTAGACCCCCATTGAAAACATCCCCAAATTGTGCCAGCAGTTGGTCAAGTTCGTCTCTTTCGATCTTGTTGATGCCGGTGACTCCTAGTCCTAGCGGCTTGAACCATTCGACGCCCAACAGTGTGGGCTGGTCGCTTCCGACAATGGTCAGGGGAAGCTGGCCACAGAAGTTGTTGAACTTGACCTTTGGGAATGCTGCTCCCCTGGAAGTCGTTTAGTTTAATCTTTTGTGGCTTGAGTTGGCGCTTGCTTATTCCAGGCATCAGGCTTTTGAGTGTTCTCCAGGACACAATGGTGAAAAAGGAGCCTGTATCCAACTCCATGCTGCAAGTGTTTCCTTCTATGGGGATGGTGACATGATACTTCTCGGCGTCGCACACATCCGAGTGTCCCACGGTCGTTTGGTTAATCCCCCTCATTTCTGGGTAGTGTTCCTCCCGTTGTTTGTTTCGCTGGAACCTGGGCATTGCTTGCCCTTGCCTCCCCGGCCCCAATGGCGGGTTGGGTTGGTAGGGAGTTGGTTGGGTGGCTCTGCAGGCCTCGGCTATGTGATCTCTCCATTGGCACCGGGGGCAGATGGCCTCTTTAAACCGGCAGGCCGATCTAACATGGAACCCCATGCATCCGGAACAACGGGTTTGTTTAAATTCACTGTCCCTCTTTCTTACCCATTTTTCCGGATATACTCAGTGTATGGCTTCATCGTCTCCCCAGACTTCATCATATTTGGGGACCTCGGATGTCCAATCGGGTTCTCGGTGTGTTCGGTGGACTCCGCTGGTCTTCCGGATGTCTGCAGTGGAGTTGTCTGATGATTCTGCGGCTCTTGCTTCTTCGACGGCGTCTTTGAAATTGACCCCTCTTCGGACTAATAGCTTCTTCTGGAGGGTGAGGTCCCTCATGCCCAGGCTGACCCTGTCCCTTATCATCTCTTTGGGGTTTACGAACTCAGATTTAGTCGCGATCTCTCTCAGTTTTGCCACAAAGTCGTTGATTGTCTCCCCTTCTCATTGTCGCCGATGGTAAAACTCGTTCTGGCTCACCATGGGAGTCGTGGTGGGGGCATAGTGGTCCTTCAGGATATTCTGTAAGGTTGCCCACGAAATGAATTTGATGTCCCCGGGTGCGGCCAGGGTCTGGGCCATCTTATAGATTTTTGTGCCGCAGTAGGTGAGGAAAAGGGCTCTTTTCCGGTTGTCTGGAAGGTCTTGATAATTGTTCACCTCCAGGAACATTCTGAACTGGCTCATATACGTGTGCCACTCTTCCATTTGTGGATCAAACACGGCTGGTGCGGGGGAGGTCTGGGTAGCCATCCTTAGGTTGGCCGAAGCAGGGTTGTTCTGTGTTATCAAGATGGCCACGGATGCCACGAGGTGGATGGTCGGTTCCTTTGTCCTTTCTTGTCCTCTTCAGGATCCCACCTTCATCGCCAGTGTTAGGTAGGGGCGCCGCAAGGAAGAGGCAGGATGCAGGAAGAATTTCAGCACCTTTATTTCTAGCCGCAAGCAGAATGAACTGGCCGGCAGGCTGCGGAGATCCCTATTTTATGGAGTCTCGGCAGGCTAGCCGGCCACTGACAGCGGTTTATTTTTCCCACCGCTAGATTAACCAATCAGTGGCGGCCATGCAAATCTGTGCTATGTACGTCCGTACGTAACAATCTACACATGCATTCATTAGAACCCACTATTTATGATTCTAAAAAGCTGAGTTACAGTTATGATCAGGCAGTAAAAAAATAGATTGTTTGTTGATTGAGTTATCCATCTTTTACTCATATCTGTATAAATATTTTGTGACAAGCCTACAATGAACATTTTCAGCTATAGTTTTCAATAAGCATTAAGAAAGTGAGGTCTTCTGAAGTCCATTGTTTCCATCCATCCATCCATCCAATGTGCCAATTTGGCTTCTTTGTCTCACTGAACAGGGTGGGACGCTCAGAAATGGTGTGGATCAAATCCCCATTTCATAACAAATCTCTATGGGACACAGTTCTTCATCATCTTCCTTAGGCTAAACTATTTTGCATGTAGACCATAACCATGCATACATTTCCCTAAGTTTTTTTTTCTTTTGGAGGGGGGGAGGGAATGGAAGTGATCCCAAGAGAAATACATTGACATCATAATCATTTGCATTATCTTAGCCTCTTTTTCCCTAATAAATTACATACTGCCAAAAGCAAACTCTGAAGATTTTTGTGCTGTGGCCTAGTCCTATCTAAGTGGCATTTTGTTTCTTTCAAGAGACTTTGGGTAAAATCTATGTTTCACCTTTTATCAACAGAATGGTTCTTGTTGATAAAACAAGACTAAGAAACAATTTAGATGCAAAAGAATGACTTAAACTGCAGGCCTGGGGGTGGGGGTGGAGGTGGAGGTGGAGGGGTTGTTGTTGCTGGTTTTCACATCCGGATCAGATTTTCAGATAGCACAAGATAATCAGGAGAGGGAAAAGGAAAAGGAAAATCATCAACAGTATCCTTAGGCCTCTGTAGCACAATAATCACATTGATAATCTGTAATAGTACCTCTTTAGTTCATTGTAATTTTAAAAATGATATTCAGCTACCAGAATGTCTGGCTTATTATGTCTTTGGAAGGGTTAAGCATTTGAACTTTATTACATGTCAGAGAAAGTCCAGCAGCATCAGGAAAGAGGGATTTATTTAATATTATGCAGTAAAAGAAGATTTGACTAAAGGATTCAAGGGATTAGCTGTTCCATAGCAGCAGCTCTGTGAAAAATAATACAATATCTGAGGCTGTGATTGCATTGGTCAGAAATATCTTTTTAAGGACTCTCATAAAGGAAAGAAACAACAGCCAGGTATTAAGTTATATACTTGTGGTGTCCTCTTGAATTATCTGACTCCTTCGAAACATTTAATTAAATGTTTATATATAACCCCATCTCAGAATAAATCAAATGATTTAGCAAAAATAAAATTATGGCTAGGGTTATTTCATTTAGCATGTTTGGATTCTGCCATTGGGATTATCTGACAAAGTAATGCAAGTTCCTTGGGCCAAATCAATCATTTCTGTAGCTCCCAGAAAAAAATGATTTAGGTATTTAAATTGGCCCAGAATATTTTAATAGCCTGGTTATGCTGAAGCATACCAAACTCCCTGGATAATTAATCAGGCAGATTTACTCCCGTTATAATCATAAGGAAAAGATTTTTTACCCCCTTTTATTTTTGCCAGGTCTACCATTTTATTTCCAAGTAAAACAAAGGCTTGTATTTTTGTTAAAGTATTTGCACTTCTTAATTCTGTAATATATTAATCTCGAGATAAAAGACTGTAGATTCCAACATAAACAACAAAGTGTCATGTAGACAGAGTAGTTCATTCAGTCAGTTGCTTGGAAATATGAGGTATCTGAAGTCTAAGGGTCTAGGCCAGCAATTTCCACTGTGTAGCTATATAT
>QLTV01001698.1:4322325-4334173 GCA_003457575.1 Thermophis baileyi
GAAAATGGGCCTTCCGGAAATTCCGGAAGGCCGAAAACGGGCCCATTTCTGGCCTCTGGATGGCCTCCGGAGCCTGGGGGAAGCAGTTTTTGCCCTCTCAGAGGCTCGAGGAAAGCCTCCGGAGCCTGGGCAAGGCGAAAACACCCCCTCCACACCGTGGTGCAGGAGGCTGACTAGGCCACGCCCACCATGGCCACGCCCACCCAGCAACCGGGCAGAGAACCTGTTGCTGAAATTTTTGAAGCCCACCCCTGTTTGTGAGGTTTCATCCCCTTGCACTGTTGCTATTTAAAGCTATTCCCTTCTTAGGAAAGTCCTTTATTTTTAATAAGATGAAAATTGAAAATCATGTGAAAATTCTGAGAGTTATGCTCTATTGATCATTAACAATATTTCTGTGGATGACATATAGATCCAGCCACTCCCTACCCAAAAAATATCCTCTGAATTTCAGTATTTAAACTGTACTCCAAAACACCGGATCTCAAAAAATGTACTAATGAACAGCTGACTGAGATTATAAATATAATCTCAAATAATTAAAAATTCTGAGAAAAATCTAAAAATAAAATTTGAACTGAAACCATACATTTTTCTTATTAGGTGCAATACCCAAATATATAGAGAGACGAAAAAAATCACAATTCACTAAGATACAAGTTAATATCTGAAAGTTTAAAGTTGGTCCAATATTGGAAAAAAGAAACTTTCTGGTTGATATAAGATTGGGAGATTGAAGTTGGAGAATATGCAGCAATGGCAAAAATGACAATATATATTCCTAGCAGAAATTTAATTAAATTTAAGCAGGAACTGTATACTGCATACAGTTCTACACATCAAGGCAAATTTAGGCATTTAGAATATGATTTGCAGGAAAAGAATCATGAGACCAATTACAAGTAAATTATGAAATAACTAAAACCGATACCAACATTTTCAATGCTAAACATTCAACATAACGAGAAAACTTTACAAAAGTTTTTTTTTGATAAAGTTTTAATCTATTTTTGAAAATATTTATTCTTCCTTAACAATTTGTTCTAAAAATTATGATTATAGCAATTGCAAATATAGTATAAAAACTAAATTAAAAATATTTTCTGAGTTCTCTAATTTTGGCCTCCAAAATCTCTGTGTTTATTATTATTTAAAACATATACAGTATATAATCTCTCATCTTTCAGCCAACTCTGAGAGGGTCCCAATCAAATTATCAATTTGATTATCAATTACTTTGATGATTGCCTAAATGAGACCTGAACTCACTAGATTCAGTTTTTTATGTAGATACTCTTATGAGATCACCCCTGGCTACTGGTGGAATTTGTGGCAAATTCAAGACCAAGCAGGGGAAAGGAAAACTGAATAGGTTCTGGATCAATTCAATACCATCACTGTGCCTGATTTGTAGAATCAATTTCTTTCTGGCACTGTATCAATTTATAATTAGAGCAAAACAATTTTCCTTTTAACAGGGATGGTAGGCAAGCCAATTTCCAATCTGTGGTAACTCTTCAGCGCATTTCTTGGCCTCTTGGTTTCAGCATTATTCCTTTTAACGAGAGAGAGAGAGAGATGATCGAATTAATGAATACTGGTACCTATTTAATCCCCATCCCCATTACTCCAGCTACTGTAGCAATGTGCAACCTTGCTGCAGCTATGAGGAAACATCTGCTTGCAGCTCTGCGGACATGCTCTCTTTTCATTTTCATAACTTGCAAGAGATATTTAACAACAAAGGAAATGATGTCTTTGCAGTCAGCTTCTCATACGTCTCATATGTCTCAGAACATTCAGACGATGATAAATAATAATTGCAAATAATAAGAGAAAATACACATACCTTGTCCTGGGTAACCATTAATTTTATTTCCATTCTGGGTGAATTGGAGATATGAGGGCACTTTTGTTGCTCCAAAAGTTGTGGAAATGGGACACCGAATGATTCCCCCCCACACCATTCTTATCTTGCTTAGCTGGACACTGATGAGCTGGAGATAGTGCTGCACATTCTCTGCATTTTGAGATTAACAAAAATGAGAATAAATAATAAACTGTAAATAAGTTTAGATTGTCAGCCTCCACATGAAGATTGCAAGTTGAAAGGATTAATCGGTGGTAGCTGTTGCAGATACTGTACAGTAGAACCTCTAGTCACGAACGCTTCTGACCACGACCAAATCGGGTTCCAACCAAAAAATTCACAATTTTTTTTTAGTGGCCGATTTCCCCTTCCACGCCATTTTTTTTGTAAGCACCAAATTTCCAAAATTAGGTTTGGTCACAACCAAATCCGGTTGCGACCAAAGTTATGGAACGAATTATGGTCATGACCAGAGGTTCTACTATATCTGACTGAACCTTCTATTGTGGGATTAAAAAGTACCAATTTACCTTCTCTCTTCTTCCCATGCCCTTTTTTCTTCTTCAATTATCTAGTGTACTTGCAACATTCCACGCCCACCTATTTTCCTTGCCAAGTAGATTCTGTCAATATCTCCGTATGAATGAAGAGCATGTTGATTCATTGTCATTATTTTTCTGGTCTTCCTATCCAGGACTTTTAGTTCTGCCTAAGTCCAGGCAACTGGACTTAGCTATGTATCTAATGACTAGAATTGCTCAGATGTTAATTGCCTCAATGGTATTTCCTCCACTGAGTTTGGACTTTAAGGTCTTTTTCAGCCTCTTGATGTATTAACTTCTAACTTTCTTCTTGACTTCTCTGTGCTTGATGTTGTCAGCTTGAAGGATGCCCAGGTATTTGTAAGGATCTTCTTCATCCAGACTCTTGATGTTATTTCCATAGGACATCTTGATTCCTCGAGTTTTCACTATTTTCCCTTTGTTAAAGATGATGGTGGATATTTGACTGGTGTCCAGTCCAAACTATTGCAATATCTTGGTGGGAAATATAAAACCAGCAATTCTATTTCAAATGGTGTTTTTCCATGCAGCATCAGATCATCCATGGAAGGAAGGTGGAATAGCCTAGTAGATATTTTTGATGTTTGCTAGCCATGGTCTGACTTGTTCAGTATTGTTGGCAGAGGAATCAATGCAATGACAAACAGTAGTGGTGATAGTGAGTCTCCTTGAAAGATTCCTGGGTTGATATTAACCTCTCCCAATCAAACACCATTGACCAGCAACTATATCTTCCATTGTGTTATTAATATTTGCACAAAGTTTCTGATATTTCTACTGACTCCTGTTACTTTTAGGCACTTGACTATCCAATCATGTGGCAGGGTATCAAATGCCTTCTTGTAATCAATCCAAGCTACATTCAGATTGGTCTTCCTTCTCTTGTAGTTTTCCAAAATTATCTGTCAATTAGGAACCAATCTTTTATTTCTTTATTATTATCATTATGGTTAGCTGAACAGTCAGCCAAATTGTTATGATTATTGATAGAATACAATGTTCCAAGTATAAGAGAAATCTTCAGAACTAAACCCTGGGAATCTCTAGATCAGCGGTCCCCAATCTTTGTGGCTTGGCAGCCCGGATGGGAGGGAGAGGGAAACTGGGCCGCACATGCAGCTCAACTTGCATGAGTGGCGGGCCGGAGCACATGCACATCAGTAGTGGGTTCTAAATCCCATTGTTACCGGTTTGTGCACGCGCTTGTGTCCACGACGCTCCTGTGCATGCGCAGAAGTGTCCCGGGCGGGTGGGCGGAGCCTCCCGCCACCACCGCTACCGGTTCGCCGAACCGGGCCGAACCAGGAGCAACCCACCGCTGATGCACATGCGTGCACAGCTTGACTTGCACAAGTTGAGCTTCACGTGAGTATATATGGATGCTGGCCCACCACTCGTGCAAGTTGAGATGCGCATGCACATGCCAGCTCGCCGCTCACGCGGACTGGTTCCAAATAGGCCACGGTCGTGTAGTGGGCCATGGGCCGGGAGTTTGGGACCCCTGCTCTAGATCATTCCTTTGAGTGATATATCTATTTTCTCATTTTTCAGACATACCTTATCTGAAACAGTGACTATCACACCTAGAGGAGTAAAGGTGACCAATAAATCAGTAGGACTGCTTTCATTTAACTTGAATTGATTAAAAGATGAACTGCAGATTCTTTCACATTAAAATATGAAGTATTTCACTTGCTCTAATTTCTGAGATGGGTTGCTCTACTGAAATTGTGTTAAACTTTGGTATTCTTTGCATATTTCAGTGTAAGAATATGTTAAACCCAGGCCTCTTGGTCTGGAATGCAAAAATCCAAAGAACTATGAGATGCTACCTTTGGTGTCTCCTTGATGTCATCTAAGAGTTATCTGGCTCTGTGTAACCCAGATCTCATTAAAAGGCAGATGATTAAGCAACTAAATTGTTTAACTGAATTCCATTTATTCAAGTGAATGCATAAATGTGCAATGTATTTCTTTGATTACTCTACTACTCGCTGATATTAGAAACACACATACGAGTGTGTGTGTGTATGAAAATTTGACTTTAGTATTCATTATTCCCTTGATAAAGGGGCTGCCACAGAGAAGAGGGAGTCAAGGTGGTGGAGACCGAGGCTCGACTCTCGGATTTAAATGCAGAGCCAAATTCCACTCAGGGTTTCTTAGAAATACTTGCTTCTCAAGACTTCAAGAAAATTGGGTTCTAATGTGTTTTTCTTCCACATGGATAGCTATTTTGGCATGGATGAGCTTTTGACACCGAGGGACCACTAAATACATAACCAAACACTTTTTTATTCATCATAGAACAGACATTGTGAAACAGAAACAACTGTTCTGTGATACGCACTTAAGTTATTTAGAATTATTCTTACTATTTATCAAACCTCAGAAATAAATCTGCACAAATGTCTTTTATTTAAAAGGACATGGAACTGCACAAAACAAAGCAAAACAAAATGCCTCATTAAAATTTGAGTCACAACTCCTTTTTGCAGAAAATCTATGCACAGCCATCTGGCCCTTGTTTTAACATGATCAGGGCAAAGATGAGAAGTGGAAATTAAAAGCCTTCGAGGAAAGTTCATCTCAGGAAGCATTTTAATTTAAAGTCAATTGTGGGGTTGACTGTACCAATATTAGCAAAAAATAGATCTGAGCAAATTCATTGATTATGGGCCAATGTCACTTTCCAAAGTCTTCATGTAAAGGGATTGTTTCATCCTGTTCTTTATAGGAACCTGTAATTTAAAAAAATAAATTTGATATAAAATTAACAATTATATTTTGTTTTCTCTATACTAAGTTTTTCTTTTAAAAAAAAAAGTATTTCCAGGCCACATCAGCTAATCAAACATATTTAGGTCAAGATAGAGGGACCAGAAATAAAACTATTCTTATACAGAACACAATATTACAATCATACACCCATTACAGAATTAAAAAGTACTCCCTTCACAAATACTTCACATTTATGAAGCCAGTCTATTTGCATATTTTAAATACTTGAAAAATAAAATATTGAGACTGACTAGGGGGGAAAAAAACAAGTAATGACCAGCACGAAGGACTGCAAAACCAAATTCTTTGGAATACCTGTTGTTTGCATGGGATCGGGTCTCAAACCATAAATCAAAATAATAGAATACTGAAGCAGCCCTACATCAGCACTTATGCCTAAATAGGTGTCTAAACAAGACCGCTTTGCAAAAGATGAGCAGGTTAGGAGCCAGCTGAACCTCCCAGAGTAAACTATTCCATTATGATGGGAGACCACTCAGATGATCTGCTTCAGGTCTGGCTGGCTTTACCTTGTCTGAGGGGAGGATGGTAGTATCTTCTCTCCTGGTATGACCACAAAGTCCATCTGGAGCAGACATCCCAAAGTTAACATAGGCTTTATAGGTTAATGTCAACATCAGCAACTAGGTCAGCACTTTCCAAAGCAACTGCAGCTTTCAAGTTGTCTGTCAACTCTCAAAACTCTCAATTCTAGCTGAAGCCATATTTTCTTGCTTCATTTCTTAGTTGGCATACTTATGGGGGGGGAGGGGAACTTATGGAATGTAAAATGCTTTCCTCCAATGTGCCAGACATAACAACGATAAGGCTCCTGAGAACCAAGGCCAGATCAATGTGCCCTAGCAACGGCAGGAGGGAGTGCTGAGAAGTTCATCACAGGTTGGCTAACGTGACCTGTGACACAAGGGGGGGGACAGTATCTATTTTTTAATTATACCAAAACCGTGGGAATTACTCAGTGTTGGTTTTACACCTGACCATGCCGATATGATGTAGCAAATAAACAGGATTTTTGAGGAAGCCAAGGCCTCAGAGTTTTGAATTGGTTGGGAGCATTACTCGGAACCATGACATTGTCTTCAAAATGGGCCCAGACATTCCAGAGTTTAATTGTCTTGTGATAAGGCCATGAATTACTATTCCAAGGGCTTTATGGTCTTAAAAGGACTGCAGTTGATACACCAAGCTAATTGGGTAAAAGTTCCCTTGGTCATGTGCTCCATCAGCTGCTTGAGCTGAAGCCCTGAGTTCATGAATACTCCCAAATTATGCACCTGTACTTTTAGGGGAAGTATAACTCTGTCTAGAACATGGAGCCAGAAATGAACTTTCATTATTGAGCTTAAGCTTATCTCATCTGGCTGTCACAGGATCCAGACATAAAGACTTCAACAACAGCAGAAGTCTGCCATAGGGTAATGCTGTATAATTGTTTATAATCAGCATACAGTTAACATCTCATCCCAAATTGACAGAAAATCTCTCCCAGCAGATACATATAGTTCTTCAACAGCACAGTAGATAGAGCCAAACCCTCACAAAGAAACAACTATGATGTACTCTTTCTTCATGACTATCAGTTTGAACTGCTCTCTTAGGTAGGAGTGGAGCCATCATAAAATGGTGATCCCAAACTCCAAACTTTGCAAGTGGCCTAAGTGGTTATCATAGCTGATGGCAATGAGCACCATTGAGAAATCTCTCCATCCATGTCCTGATGAAATTTATCCACAAAGGCAACCAATGCGCTTTGGTCCCATACCCAAATCTGAACCTGGGTAGGAAAGGATACAGATACACACTTGATCTAGATCCTTTTATAATCGATGACACGTTCACTTTGGCCAACTATCCAGAAGCTGACCAGAGAGTGATCTGACCACAACAAAAGTGTAATTAGATTGTACTTCAAATTCAGAAGAAAAACTTCTTGGTTGTGGGAATGCCTTTCCTCTGGACACCAGGCAGGTAATGTTATTCTCTGACTTTTAGCACCTGTTGAGAACTTTGATTTTTTTTTTACTCTTACACTTGGAAGTTAGTGTTAATAGCGAATTATGCCTTTTGTCCTTTAATCATAATCATATGTTTATTAATATATATGTAAGTTATTATTTGCCTTTTATGTCTGCAAAACTTTATTTATGGATTGTCTACCATGAAATTCTGTGAGTCCCTTGGACTGCAAGGCGATCAAACCAGTCAGTCCTAGAGGATATCAACCCTGACTGCTCTTTAGAAGGCCAGATCCTGAAGATGAAAGTCAAATACTTTGGCCACCTAATGAGAAGGAAGGACTCACTGGAGAAGAGCCTAATGCTCGGAAAGATTGAGGGAAAAAGAAGAATGGGACGGCAGAGAATGAGGTGGCTGGATGGAGTCACTGAAGCAGTCGGCATGAGCTTAAATGGACTCCGGGGGATGGTAGAGGACAGGAAGGCCTGGAGGAACGTTGTCCATGGGGTTGCGATGGGTCGGACACGACTTTGCAACTAACAACAACAACAATATGAAATTGTCAAGACTAGCAATCTTTTAAATAAATAAAAAGGAGGAGCTGTCTTGACTCTCTTCCTCCCATCCAAATGATCTAAATTTTGCTGTCTCTTACTCCTCTGGAATGCAGCCCTCCCTCCTGGGAATCCAAACTACACTCCACCACACTCTGAGTTTATTATACTGGTTCTGTTTCTTACTTGTATTTCAATTAAAAGTGTTGATGTTCAGAATATTAGGTAGCATTAATGTTCTGTAAGACTGTTTTACAGTCCTGGATATTCTTTTTAAGGATACGCAGGATAGAAATATTGAAAAAATAAACACTGCAAATATACAAATGATACTAAAAGTCCTTCGGGAGTTGGGCGGCATATAAATTTTATAAAATAAATAAAAATAAAATAAATTTATTGAAACTAGCTGCAGAAAAGTTAGCATGCTTTCAGAGAAATGCCTTTGTGCAAAGAAAAATTTAAAATGAAAGGCATAGTAAGGAGTGCAACAGTTCCTCTTCTGTCTTAAATGTCATGTTAAAGATTTCATAAGGTCATGTGACATGTCACACCACATTTTTGGGGGGAGGGGGAATCCTAGTAAAAAAAGTCATCAACCAAGGCAGCCAATGACCACCTACAGAATTGGAAATATTATTTCTGAATTCAATAACTGCTCTTGATATTTTTTCCAGAAAAAAATATAAATCATGGAGGAAGTGCCTGTCAAATCACTTTCTAATTAAATCCATATATGTGTTGCCGTTTTTAAAATGGCCACATTGTCCATCTGCCCAGGCAAAATGTTTAATATTTCCAGCCAAGCTCTTCAAACAAAACAACACACCTCACAAGCATGATATTTTATTACTGAAATAACATAGACTGCATAACGAGGTATCTATCAAGATTTTTGTTTTAAAAAAGTGCATACAACTATGATGCAATTCCATTGTTTTAAATAAAATAAGGATAATTTTATTTTTAAAAAATGGTAAAGAAAAAAAATACAGAAAGAAATAATCATGGAAAATATTCAGGAAAAAGTGATTAATGTTATCTGAAATGTATTCAAGCTTTGGTGTGTATTAGTTTATAAATCATTGGCTTATGAAAGACTCCCAGCCCAGGGCCAGTTGAGGGTGGACTAAGAAACCAAGAGGGCAATTATAGTCCCTTTACTGCTCCAGATTTCTTGTACAGGTAGTCTTCAACTTAACAATCATTTGTTTAGTGACCATTTGAAGTTACAACGGTACGGAAAAAAGTGACTTATGACCATTTTTCACACTTATATGACCGTTGCTTTATCCCCCTGATCATGTGATCAAAATTCAGGTGCTTGGAAACTGATATGCGTTTATGACAGTTGCACATTTCATACGGTGGTATTCAAGATGTAATCTACAGGAGATGACCTGCATCTTAAATTAGAAGGATCATATGCCTCATTTTTGAATAGCATATACATCATGAATCCCTCCAGCTATTCCAAGGGAATACCAGACCAAACTATCTCAAGCATCACCAAGTCATTATAATCCACCACATTATAGAAACCTGAAGTAGGATTCGCAGAATGATCCAGAAGTAACCAGGATTGGATAGAGCCCTTTTTAAAATGCTGAAGTTTTAAGGATCAGCTGTTTGATGGGACTTAGGAGCAAGCTGAATAAAGTCCTCTGAACTGCCAATTGGTGGATTTTATTCTCATTTAAATTTCAGAGCCTGTAGTATAAGGATAGGCATGTCTGGCTCAGGAATTCTGGGAGTTGAAGTCCACAAGTTGTAAAGGGGCCATATTTGCCCACCTCTGCCCACTGTCTGCATCTATAAAGCCCTGCTCAGTCCACCAGATCTAGCAAAGAGTGCATGCTCCGGGTTCTCTCTATTAAACCATATCATCTTTTCGGACTCAGGAACCATGCCTTCTCTGGGGCAGTTCCTGCCTTGTGGAACAGATTCCCCCTGGAGATCCAGATGGCCCTGATACTGTTAGCCTTTCATAAGACTCTAAACATTTGACAATTTCCTCAGGTGCATAGACAAGGAGGTTAAGCTAGCCTTATTGTCAATACATTTTTATAGCAATAGCACTTAGACTTATGTACCATTTCACAGTGCTTTATAGCCGTCTCTAAGCGGTTTACAGAGTCAGCATATTGCCCCCCAACAATCTGGGTCCTCATTTTGCCCACCTCGGAAGGATGGAAGGCTGAGTCAACCTTGAGCCGGTGAGAATCGAATTGCCAAACTGCAGGCAGCCGGCAGTCAGCAGAAGTAGCCTGCAATACTGCATTCTAACTACTGCGCCACCACAGCTCATAATTGGAAGGTATTATGTACCTCAAGAATCATGGGTTATAGTTTTCATTGTTGAGTTTTAATCTTTGCACACTGCCTAAAATCACTATTGTGAGATGGACAGCTATAGAAATTATTTAAATGAATAAAATAAATACTCTCCTGATGTAGAAGGCATAGAGAGAGGTATTGGAGGACAGGAAGAAGAGCCATCATCAAGGCAACAGCCAGATAAGAAGGGTCTGAGGCCAGGCCAAGAAAATAACTTGAGTTATTGTCTGAGTTACCTGAGACAAGCGTCTTTCTAGTTCTCATTAAAGTAAAGTGAAGGAGAAGGAAGCACATTCAGACTTGCAATATTTTGTTACTATAATTATTACAATAAAAGTAGTCCTGGCCTACATGACATTGGTTCCTTAGTCTGGTCTACCTTGTAAGGTTGACACCTGCCCTCATTAGCCTATCTTTTCTGATTTGCCAACTTTGTTGTGGCTGGTGCTGTCAATTTCCTGAAAGCAGCCACATTTCTGTGATGCTCCATGATGTCGACATGATACCACAAGCAGAAGATTTGTTATTCTGCTTATTCTAAAATGGCTCTAACACCAGGTTTGGGAGAGCTGTCCCCCCTTTTTTTTTACCTCACAGTTTTCTCAGACCTGAAGAAAGTGTATCTACTTGGTTCTCTCTCTACAACAAGAGAGGTCGATGATCTTGTACAAAAACAAAGAAATCAGGAGGAACTGTAGGATGGATAAACCAAGAAGAAACTGCAGGAGAAACTGAAGAGGCTCTGCATGTCCACTCTGGTGTGTATATGTGAGTGTGCATCTTTATGTGTCTGTGTATATTCAAGTATGTTCCTTGAAGGGTGTCTACAGCTGTCCCTCCCCAGATTTACATGCAGCCCTTGGATTGAAACCGTGGCTACTTGACCTGTTTTAAAGAGTTGTGGATTTTAGTTGATGATTCAGAAGCAGCCAGCGGCGGGATCCTGAAGAGCTGCTATCAATTAAGAGTAAGCCTTTTGGGTTAGAAGGACTTGCATTCACACATTACACTAAATCATATTTTGTCTGTGGGCTTTCAGCTTAATTCCTGCATAGTAGTAATCCATAAAGATGGCTGCCAAAACCTTAATAGCTGAGAACCCACCAATCGCACTAATCCAGAACAAAGCAAACCATATAATAGCTTAGCCTTATGCTTGAATTCAGGCACAGCCTGATCTGGCATAAGGCAGGCAGGGCCATAATTATGTGTGCAGCACCTGCCTGTGGATACAATTCCCCATCCCGCTAAATATGCACGCACACACAAAGAAATCTGCTGCTGCTTTTGTATAGTTCTTTGTTGAATTGGGGCACATGTGGCTTGCTAGACTTAAGGAAACATAGGGCACAGCTTACCTTCAGCTGGCAATCACGTACATCTCCCAAGATGTTATGTTTACTGAACAATTATTTGTTTTATTTTATTTATTTATTTATTTATTTTATAAAATTTATATGCCGCCCAACTCCCGAAGGACTCTGGGCGGCTTACATCATAAAAAATAAAACATATAAAAACAATTTAAAAAAGAAAGGGAAAAAAAAAAACAAAACCCCAACTATATTTAAAATAAAACATTCACACAACCATGCATGGGCCAATCAGAACAACTATTGGCCCCAGGCCTGCCGGAAAAGCCAGGTCTTAAGGGCTTTACGGAAGGCCAGTAAGGTGGGGGTAGTACGGATCTCGGGGGGAAGCCGGTTCCACAGAGTCGGAGTGGCTACAGAGAAGGCCCTACCACGCGGTCCCGCCAGCCGGCA
>QLTV01001698.1:4334271-4346673 GCA_003457575.1 Thermophis baileyi
TGTGTGGGTGTACCTTGGCACACCCATGACTGCTCGCGCAGCTGCATTCTGGACCAGTTGTAGTCTCCGGACACTCTTCAAGGGTAGCCCCATGTAGAGCGCATTGCAATAGTCAAGCCGTGAGGTGATAAGGGCATGAGTGACCGTGAGCAGAGCCTTCTGATCTAAATAGGGCCGCAGTTGGTGCACAAGACGTACCTGTGCAAAGGTCCCCCTGGCCACTGCTGTCAGGTGTTGATCTAATCTCAGCTGTGAGTCCAGGAGGACACCCAAATTGCGAACCCGTTCTGAGGGGATTAAATTTGAGCATTCAACTCCCACTCTTCAACCCACAAACAGGTTTTCGGAAAAGACTCGTGAGAATTTACAACAATAAGAGAACACAAAACACATTAAAAATATCAGAGCAAGAGCAGATCATATTTTAAATGGCAACATTTGGTGAGGTTACTAGATGTGGCCTGCAAAAATCCAGACAACTGCTTGAGAACAGCAAAGAGCAAAGTTTTCTTTATTACCATTTATTTACTACCATGTTATGAGCTCATATCCTGAGGCCCTAGCATTTAGTAAAGCCATTAAGGAAAGCCCTCTCAAAGTAAGAGGAAGCAATGTAATCTAAGTGCTCTACACTCAGTTTCTTATGCAAAATAAAAATGTATTTATTTAGAAAAGCAAATGAAATTCAGAAAGTGGGGCAAGCTGAGTTTTATGTTTAGGCTGTTTTGTCCTCCTAGCCTTCCCTATTTTTTTTTTTAATTATTAAGCAAATGTATATGGCTGTATTAGATCATTTTCTCAAATCCAGGGATATGGAGTTAATGATTTATTTAATTCCTAGAAATGGTTGATTCTCCACCTAAACAGCAGTTGGGAAGACAACATGCAGTCATATAAAAAATATAGCTAAAGATAAATGTAGGGACTATCACTGAAAGTAACGAAGATTAGGAACAGCCAAAATAACACTAGCTACAACATTGTACTGCATCAGGGGAGGAGCAAATGAAAACACTGGGGGGGGGGACACCACAACAATAATCTCTTGGGGAGGCATCACTGAAAATGTTAGTTCACAACTTGTGAGTAATGCTATGTATTTCACATTATCATTCACACAAAAGGCCTAGCAAACATCTGTACTCAACTCAGTTTTTAGGCATCTTATATACAAAAATCAAATTATCTCTGCATCTTGGCCATCTCTTGCTTACACTATATATTTTAAGCCTCTATACAGGTAGTCTTCATTTAGCAACCACTGTTGGGAGAAGCAATTTGGTTGTTAAGCAAAGTGGTCGCTAAGGGAAACTGAGATGGTGCTTGTGATCTTACTTCAGCTTGCCTTTGCTTTACAAATCTACAAAGGTTAAAAATGCAAGAATTGGTCAGGAAGTTACTTTTTCATCACTGTTGTTAACTATGAACACTATTAAATGAGGCAGCTGCTAAATGAGGCCTGCCTGTACAGATAGCCCTTGACTTATGACTAAGTCATAAGTCAAGGACTACCGGTTCATTATGGTCATAAGTTGTGGTCTTAAAGCAGGTCAACATGTGACCAGACCTGTATTGATGGCCTTTTTTGTGGTGGTTATTAAGTTAACATCATGATTGTAAAGTAACCACTTCAGCCGTAAAGCGAATCAAATGTTTGCTATTGGCTGTTTTTGCTGAAAACCAGAAGTAAAAACTGGTTTACAGCATAAAATATGGTTGCATGATCATGTGATGCTGCAAATGGCCATAAATACAGGCAATAGCAATAGCACTTAGAATTAGAGGCTTCACAGTGCTTTACAGCCCTCTCTGAGTGGTTTACAGAGTCAGCCTTTTGCTCCCCAACAATCTGGGTCCTCATTTTACCGACCTCGGAAGGATGGAAGGCTGAGTCAACCTTGAGCCAGTGAGACTCGAACTGCTGGCAGTGGGCAGAGTTTGCCTGGAATACTGCATTCTAACCACTGGGCCACCAGGCAGGTTGCTGAGATCCTGACATGTGATCACATGACCATGGGGGGGGAGCAGGACCAGCCATTGGAACTTCAGAACCAGGCTGTAAGTATGCTAAGCAACCCATTGTAAATCAAGGATTACCTGTACAGGTAGTCCTCAACTTACAACCACAAATTTCCCTTGCTAAGGAAGGCAGTTGTTAAGTGAGTTTTACTCCATTTTACAACCTTTTTCCCCCACAGTTGTGAAGCGAATCACTCCAGTCGTTAAGTGAATCATGCAGTTATTTTAAGTGAATCTGGCTTCCCCATTGACTTCGCTTGTCGGAAGCCAGCTGGGAAGGTTACAAATGGTGATCCCCTGACCCCAGGACAATGCAACTGTCATAAGTACATGCCAGTTGCCAAGCGCCCGAATTTTGATCACGTGACCATGAGGATGTGAGTGTGAGAAACGGTAAACTTTTCTTCCAATACTGTTGTAACTTCAAATAGTCACTAAACAAATGGTTGTAAGTCAAGGACCATCTGTAACAAATGAGGCCTCAGTTTGTTCTAACGTCAGTGCTCCCCCCCCCAAAAGATCCAGTGTTTTATTTTTCCAAAGGAAATATCCCTGGATTTGAGTTCTGTTCGGAATCATTCCATTAGTGGAGGAATAGAAACATATTTGGGGGGTCCTTTAGTGGCACCCAACAGCCACAGCAAGCTTAGCCAGAGATGCCATGTCACTGAAGTAAGGAGAATAACCTTTTTTAAAAAAAAAAACCTTTTCTGGGACAGTTGAGGATTATTAGAATGGAAAATAAGTGTCTTAAGTCTTGCTGTGGTTAATGCACTCTTCTTTTCTCGTAATCTACCACCCATGGGAAAAGAAAAAAATCTGTCCTTTTGCATAGCATTTGGGGGCTGTAAGAGAGGAAATGGGCCATGATTCTGCTGAGGAAGAAAGTGCAGATGTTGGACAATAATACTACAGGCTGCCCATCATTTGTTGAGGAATCAGCAGTCTCCCCTCCAGCTATCCTTGCTCAAGATTGTGGGGAAAGGATAAAATTAAGAAATCCCTGGGGGGGTGGGTCTCTGACAGCCAAGCACAGCAAGACTGCAAATGAATATTCATTAGCCCCTCCTAATAGGTGGAAATGACATATATTTGCACCTCTAAAGAATTCCAGAAACCAGTATGGTATACAACTGCTCCCTGGCTTACAGCCATAATTGTGATCGGAATCCATTCTTAAGCAATGTGGTCATTAAGGGAGTCACACGCGATTTTACAGCCTATTTTGCCACAGTCGTTTACGTGAATCATGGCGTTGTTAAGTGAATCTAGCTTCCCCCATTGATTTTGGCTTGTCAGAAGTCAGCTGGGAAGGCCACAAACGGCGATCAGGTGACCCCCGGGTATGTTGCGATGATCGTAAATACATGCCGGTTGCCAAGCAGACGAATTTTTATCACAGGGACGTTGCAATGGTCCTAAGTGTGAAGATTGCTCATGGGTCCCTTTTCCAGTGCCGCCATAATTTTGAACCGTTGTTAAATGAAAGGTTAAACATAAGGTTGTAAGTCGAAAGCTACAGTACCTGTAGTGGTTAAGGAACCAGGTTAGAAACCAAAAGATTCTGAGTTCTACACCTGCCTTGAGGCATAAAGCCAGTGGAGTGACCTTGAGCCAGTCACTCTCTCTCAGCCCTAGGCAGCAGGCAATGGCAAACCACTCCCCAAACAACAAATCATGACCTCCTCCCCCCTTCTCTGTCACCTGATCTTTGAATGGGACCAGAGTTGGCAGAAAGCAGCAAGCAGAAGCAGGGCATAGGCTGTGTCTGCATTTGGCCCTTTGCATTTTACCTTCGCCACCACACTCTCTGGATGGAGCATTGAAAGATAGAGATGGCTTCTCTTTTTGTTTTTTTAAAGTCGCATCTAAGAGCCGGGGTGGCACAGTGGTTAGAATGAAGTATTGTAGGCTAATTCTGCCGAATGCCGGCTGCCAGCAATTTGGCAGGTCGAGTCTCACCAGCTCAAGGTTGACTCAGCCTTCCATCCTTCCGAGGTGGGTAAAATGAGGACCCAGATTGTCGGGGGCAAGATGCTGACTCTGTAAACTGCTTAGAGAGGGCTGTAAAGCACTGTGAAGCAGTATATAAGTCTAAGTGCTATTGTTATCTTTTGGACACAAACATCCTTAAGTGAAATTTTGATTAGAATCAATAAAGAGCAACTCATATACCTTCTCAAAGACTAATTCTTATAAACATATTATGACTAAGAGATAGTTGAAACTAAATCTTCTAGCTATCTGACTAAAGCCTAATCCTACTGCCAGCAGCTCTCCAAGTTCTCCTAAAACTGTTTTTTAGATCACCTGCTATATGATTTTTTTTAAAAAGTAGTATCAGATACTGAATTTGTGGCTTTTAGCAATAAGGCATGAATTCTGCCACTGAAGTAGAGACTGTTGTGCAATTAATCCAGTCCTGTATTGGTCTGCACCTCCAGAATTCTGGGCCATCAAGGCCAACGGTATAGAATTTTGGAAGTGTTGGACCTAACATATCCATCTACAACAGTGAGATGGGAGGCATATAAATTTAATAAATAAATAAATAGCATAGTCTATAGGCTGGAAATAGAAAATATTACTCTGCTCTCCCGTTGCATCATAAATTTAATCTAGCGCTTTCAGACAATCACCCACTTTTAAGAGTTGCAACTATGCTTATAACCAAATAAGCTATAATCAGCTTCTCCATGGTACAATGGCCATATCTCATCTGCAAAACCTCAGGTGACCATTAGGTGGCAGCAAACAGCTACATAAAATTATAGTTCTTTGCTGCCATCTAGCCACAGGCCAGATATGACAGTCCTTTTCCATGACTTTTTAAATTAAAAAAAAAGGGGAGATGATTGGCCTGGAAAGCTATTGTTGAAAGCCTGATTACAAGAAATAAGGTGGCAGACTGCAGAAGCTGTGACAGAATGAGCAACAGACTCCTCGCAGACTGTGCCAGCTGGCAGCTTCTTCGAGTGTGAAGGCAGATATTATACCAAATACTCATCCTGATGCTCAGAAACCATACGTGCCACACATATTCTCCTCGGATCATTCTTCCATAGTGCTATGAACTGGTTGATGATGCAGTGTGCAATGTGTGTGTGTGTGTGTGTGTGTGTGTGTGTCACATCCTCCTGTGATAATCAGCTTAATTATGCTACTTTAAAGGAAGGGCTATCCGATTTAATGATTGCTTTAAGGGAATGCTTGAATAATACATACCATTTAATGCTACTTTAATATATAAGTGTGCTGAATTAATGACATCATCAGGCAAACCTCTGAATTTTAATGCAGTCAAGAGTTAAGATTCTCAAAGAGAAAGGGAAGTCAATAGGCAGTGTTATAGCCTTGGATGATTTGATATGGCCCGAGGCAGAATGATCAGGTTACTTTTAGTACAATTGTTGCAAAGGGCTTTACAAACAGTTCAGATCACAGGTATAAAACAGATATCATACATGATTTGCAAACACCACAAGTGCATGATCAAAACTAAGGTGTTGCTATGAAAAAATGACTTAGTCAAGACGTTTTAAGTATGAGCTCTGAAACTGAAAAAAAGGATCCAAAGCAAAGCATGGCTGAGCATATAGAATTCAATAACATCTGGTCAAGGTTCCCTTTGACTCCAATCTACACAAAATGATAAGAAAGTTCCATAGCATGACCTGTCATTATAAATGAGAAAGGAAATAAAAAGGGTGACTTCATTATCCCCAAATGGAAGATATGGAAAAAGAAAAGATAGCAAGAATAAAAAGGAAGGAGGTCTCATCAGAATATTTAGAGGAAAATTAAAACCAGTTGGAGAGAGGAGGGAGGGAAGGAAGGATGCATGGATGCATGGATATACTCTAGATAGCTATATAGCCAGGTAGCCAGTAGATAGATAGAGGGGTAGATGGACAGATAGATAGACATGATGGATAGTGATAGATATATACTGTAGATAGCTGGGGTGGGTTCCACTTACCTTCCCTACCGGTTTGCATCGCGACGGAAGTGCGTGTTTTGCGTCCCCTACATCACGTGCGCGTTCCCCTACGTCACATCAGGGAAATGACCCTCTGCGCATGTGCAAAAGCCTCTGCACATGCGCAGAAGCCTCTGTGCATGTGCAGAGGGTTCTTTGCCAGCCGCGGCGACTGGAGGACCAGTTCGGGGGCATGGACAGCCGGCCATCACTGCCAGTTCGGCGAGCAGGTGCAAAGTTCCGCCACCGGTACAGGTGAACCGGTCCGAACTGGCAGCAACCCACCACTGGCAAATAGATGATAGGTAGGTAGGTAGGTAGGTAGGTAGGTAGGTAGGTAGGTAGGTAGGTAGATAGATAGATAGATAGATAGATAGATAGATAGATAGATAGATAGATAGATAGATAGATAGATAGATAGATAGATAGATAGATAGATAGATAGATAGATAGATAGATAGATAGATAGATAGATAGATAGATAGATAGATAGATAGATAGATAGATAGATATAGAAGAAAAAGAGAGAGAGATGTGATTCACATCTTTATACAGGAACACAAGAGGAGGACAGGTTAGCTGAAAGGTACATAAATCACAGGCATTCCAACTTCCCACGGCAGCCAGGAATGTGCAGGTGGTATCTGTCTGTTGAATGACCCTCCTGTATGGATCATCAGACATCCGTACTCTCCCACAAAAGACTTATTAGAGCAGACTCAGATCTACCATAATACACAAGACATGCTGAAAGGAAATTGAGTAGATGCTTAGTTAGACAAGAGGCAACTTGAAGAAGGAGCTGGGTCTATAAATTATTGAAAGGGACTAAATTCCCTTTAGAGAACATGATTCATTCCCCAGGATTAAAATAGGGGTTCTCCATTACTCATCATATTAGGGGCCCATGGGTTGAAGATGTAAAATGGCCAAAATGTTCCTGAAATGTCCATGCTGAGTGGGTGATCCCTGCTCTAACAATAAATAAGAATACGAGAGACTGAGATTGTTTGGGACTTTGACTTTTTAAAGACAAGGTACAAAACTTTTCTTGCGTAAGAGACAAAACCCGAAACTGAAAGAAAAACAATTTATGTTAAAATTACAGTATATACGTGATATGCTCTGCAGGCTGTCACCTTATAAATTATAATTTGTTAAAAAAATTCTAAACTCTCTGTGGATGTCCTCTATAGAATGCATACTTTTTAAGGTGTATATATATATGTCAGTCTTCAATACCTTGCAGCTCACCAACCCAAACAACCTGTCCACTGTGCCTGGCATCCCAGCACTTCAGGATAATGTTATAATCAAGGAATAGGAAAAATGTAGTCCTCCTGATGTTGCTGAACTACAGTTCCCATCAGTTCCTACCAATAATTGAGAATTGTATTTCAGCAATATTTGGAGGAGTGCATGTTCCCTACCCTACTATAGTTTCTGGTACGTTACGGCACTTCACTTATATCAAGGAACAAGTGAATTCTAGGCATTGTTAAGGCTATCAAAATCAATTGTATGAAGAATACCAAGCCCCCCACCTCCAAAAAAATGGAAGTGGACATTTTAGGCGTGTCTACTTGTTATCAAAAAATGATTATAATGTAATTGGGATTTGGCTGAGCTTTTGAAAAATAAACTAGAAATTTAAAAAATTGTGATGCTCACTTCCAAAATGAAATAAGCATTAGAATTGAAGAGATAGATCTGGTTTGAATTGTAATCTAAGCTAGAAACCCACTCTATTCCCACCAGCAAGCAATACAGTAGCTAAAGCAGTAATCACAGAAGAGACAATAATTATAATATAATATAATAGCCAACCATGGAAATTAGCAGTCGTGATCTTACTGTAGCAACATACCAGTAAGCTCAAAAATAGGAAGACAATATGAAGTATTTTCTTTGAAATTGCTCTTCTGCTACTGGAGTAAGGTGAGGCGTGAGAAAATTGTAGGAAATATTTGAGCAATTTCTTTCATGAAAATATACGTCTTCTCTTGAACATCAGCAGCTGTTTCTGGAACTGAGAATTATCCAATGTGACTCTGGTTGTTTAAAAAAAATCAAGCAGTGATAAAGAAAAAAAAATCCAGTTAGCTTCACATTTGCTGCAGGAAATATTATGAAGGAAAAAAGAAATGAACAAACATAGGAAAAACAAGCTTTGGTAAAAAGTAACTATCATGGCTTCTATACAGGTAAGTCTTTGTCTCATTAACCTTATCTTATAAACATATGAAGAACGGCTGCAGGAATTGGGTATATCTAGTTTAATGAAAAGAAGGACTAGGGGTGGCATGATAGCAGAGTTCTAATATCTAAGGGGCCACCACAAAGAAGAGGGGTGTCAATTTATATTCCAAAGCACCAGAAGGCAAGACAAGAAACAATGGATGGAAACTAATCAAGGAGAGAAGCAACCTGGAATTAAGGAGAAACTTCCTAACAGTGAGGACAATTAACCAGTGGAACAGTTTGCCTTCAGAAGTTGTGGGTGCTTCAACACTGAAGGTTTTTAAGAAGAGACTTGACGGCCACTTGTCTGAAATTGTATAGGATCTCCTGCTTGAGCAGGGGGTTGGACTAGAAGACCTCCAAAGTTCCTTCCAGCTCTATTCTGATTGATTGATCTCACTAACTTTGTCTTCCTAACATTGTCTCACTAAACTAACTAGAGGTTTTTTTTAAAGGTTTTTAAGAACACATAGAGAAGGATGACCAATATATATTGTATTGTTGGATTTTGAAAAAATCCTTGATAAAGTCTCTCACCAAAGACTCCTGAAAAAAATTCAGCTGCCATGGGACCAGAAGAGAGATGCTTTCACGGATGGACAAGTAGTTTAAAAGCAGAATTTAGTAGAAATAAAGGGGCAATTTTCACAGTGGAGAAAGATCCCCCACTGGTGCTTTTTAAACTTCTATGTAAAGGTTAGGTCTGAGCATTGAGGGGGGGGGGGAAAGGATCTAAGCTAGTAGTGACTGACCCAAAATTCAACTACGAAGTCACAGTGGACAGCTTGATGAAAATGTCAAGTCAGTGTAGAGCTGCTGTAAAAACCGACAAACTGCTGGCAGCAAATTCCACAGTTTAATTATGTGCTGGGTGAAAAAGTATTTCCTTCTGTCAGGACTGACTTTCCCTGCATTTAGCTGGAATGATGCCCTCCAGTCAAGGCTTGCAAACTTCCCAAATGGCCCCTGCCTGACCCGGAATGTTGGGCTATGTTGGTTTATGGCCTGATTCACAGGGCCCTTCTTAACCATGAAAATACAGGGATGAATTGGTTCTCAGATATATTACTAGACTCAGAGTGAAGCAGGATTATCAGATGGATAGAATGGAAGTAACGGTATTGCTGAGTCAAAATGAGAGATGCTTCTTCCATTTTAGTCCTGCCTTTTTTTTTGCAGTTCTTTTCAATTCTCTTGAATAACTTTCTGAATGTATTCAATATTATAAATTAATTTTCTTTGCCTTGAAAAATATCTATTTGCTCTGTTGATTGTTATTTGTCAAAGACATTTTTCTCACAGGGTTGAAATAGGAATAATTTTTTTCTTGATAAAGCTATTTGGTAAAGGTACCATTTCAAAAATGGTTGTTGAATGCATGAGGAAAATACTGAAGAAATAGCAAAGAATTCTGATAAGAATTCCTGAGGTGCAGAGGAAGCCGCAGAAGAAAAGACAGTGTTTTGAGAGAATTATTAGTATTAATTCTTTCATCAAATGCTTTTGATAACATTGGTTACCAAGAATAGGAAAGGAGAGGAAGTATTTAGCAAGTCTTTCAAAATAGATGAACATAAACGCTGTCCAGTTGATCACAGAATCTGGTTGTGGAATATCTTAGGGAACAGTTTGGAATGATTGTTCATTGTATGCTGTCTGGGAATGTTACACTCCATGACATTCATCATGTAAAGGATAAGAGCAAGGACCACATCATTCATTCATTCATTCATTCATTCAATTCAATTCAATTCAATTCAATTCAAATACAGGTAGTCCTCAACTTACAACTGGATTTTTTACGACCATTCAAAGTTACAACGGCCATGAAACAGGTGCTTTACACCCAAAAAATACCCCCAGATGTTATAAATGTTTGTGTCATCTGTCTTGGGGTCATGGGATCACATTCAGGCTGGTCAGCTTTACAACTGAGAGACCTGGTAACATCCAGATGTTTTTGCATTCAATTCTTTCCAGCCCCAATAGATCTGTTGTATTCCAAAATATTTCTATGAGAAAATGCCTACCTGAAGACACTTCCATTTCTTTTTTTCCTGCATTCTTTCTGTTCTGGAAACAACTCACATTCTGCAAAAATTATGATAACATAACAACCATAGCAGCAGCAACAATGACAGGAATAGAATTGCACCAATAATTGCAAATGATGGCACTATGAATAGAAATATAATAGATAATAACTTGATAATGACTTTTTTAGTTGTTGGACATTTTTAAAATGTTTGCAGGGAGACACCTGTACATTGTGATTCTTTGTGTTTAGTATGATATATTACTCCATTTATGTGACATGACAGCTTTTGACTACATATAGAAAAATATCTGCAACCATTAATATTCAGGAAGCGTCCATATTGGCACAGAAATGGAGCATATTATTCTGAGTTCCTGAAAATAAGTGGTGCTGAATATGCATTCAGTGAAACTTTATTTTAGTGGAAATTGGGGGGAGGGGTATCCATTCCCCCTAAAGTCCATTAAATACCAATGTATATCACTGCAGTGATGTATGTCGTTTGCATAATATACATCTTTACACAAATGGTATAAATCACTGCAGAGGTTGTAAAATTAAAATAAAATCAACACAACATAGATGTAATTGCCTTGTCCGTACTACTTTGGATATAGCAGAATTACCTATTGTTTCAGGCAATACCCAGGCAGAAATTTGGTCCATTGTATCCAAAGTTTGCTAAATGGTCCAGTCAATAAAAGTTTCACTGTAGTAGCACAATACAGCAACCTAGCCATTAATTTCAACCTCTAAAAGCAATACAGGGACCAAGCAAATTTTGGATGGTGGACAGACAACAAACTTTGTGAGCTGGGTGCTTAGCATCTTGAAGACTGCATTTTTTCCTGTCTAATTGACTAAGTCAAAAAGTATCTCCTGGCTTCTTAAGCCTCCCTTGTCAGTCCCCAAGACTGACCCCCAAGAAAAGACCAAGAAAAGAACCCAGTCACCTTGTGGGAAGATAGGCGGCAAACAAATTTAATAAATAATAGTAAGACCCTTCCACATGCTTCTTTTTTCTTCTTGGTTTTTTTTAAACCCATTGAAAATGAGAACAAATTAAAACAAAAGCACAAAAATAGTATCTTACTCTGGAGTATAAGGATGCATTTATGGTGTTAGGGAGAGGTATAAAAGTTTATGCATCTAATATTCAGCATTTCTGATCAAAACATTTTTATTGATGGAAGTTATCTAGTTAAGAAATGGAGTTCAAGTGTGAATGAAAAAATCTTAACACTGTCAAGTTAATTTTTAGCCAACACTAGTAATCACACTGACCAAAAAAGGCAATATTTTTCCACTTGAAAGTAACAATAAAAAATTGAATGAATTTCTTCTGTGACTCATTTTATAAAACTTGGGGAAAATGGACAATAAAACAACACTAGAACCTTCCTGAGGAAGACATTATGTGCTGTTTCAGGGGACATTCGCTAAAGGCACCTCAAGCAAACTATTTTTTTTTTTAAAAAATCATAATTACTGAAGGCTGTTGGAGGGGAGGGGCTGTAGATGACTGACACATTGAGCATCCAGGTGTCCAGAACTATGCTGGATAGTCCAGATTCCTCCCATCTGTCCTCTCCTGCTCCATTGACCATTTAAAGTAGATGTTAATTTGAGTTCATTTCATTACTTCTCTTGGCTTAATTGTCTTCCTTTTAGGGCCCATTAAAAATCTCATTTTGGGGATGATTTGGGGAGGGTCCCTGAGCCAGCATCACTGATTTTTCAGGGGGCTGCAGGTTGCCTTGCGGCCACAGGTTTTGGATGCCCTACCTAATCAGTCTGCCATCCATTGATTCTTTTAACTTCCTTGCCTTGGAAGCTAGGAAAGCCTGAAGAAATTCTGCCAAGGAAGTCAGTGGCAGATGAAAGGAGAACAGTGCATCAATCTAGAGGAATAAACCAAGGGTGAAATTCAAAATTTTTCCCTGCCGGTTCCGTGGGCGTGGCTTGGTGGGCGTGGCAGGGGAAGGATACTGCAGAATAGAATAGAATAGAATAGAATAGAATAGAATAGAATAGAATAGAATAGAATAGAATAGAACAGAACAGAACAGAACAGAACAGAACAGAACAGAACAGAACAGAATAGAATAGAATAGAATAGAATAGA
>QLTV01001698.1:4346776-4357534 GCA_003457575.1 Thermophis baileyi
GTGGCAACCCCTGAGATATTGGAACACTGCTATCATGTCTCCCCTAGTCCTTCTTTTCATTAAACTCCATTCCCTCCCCACTCCTGGGGGAAGGATATTGCAAAATCTCCATTCCCACCCCACTCTGGGGCCAGCCAGAGGTGGTATTTGCCCGTACTCCGAACTACTCAAAATTTCCGCTACCGGTTCTCCAGAACCTGTCAGAACTTGCTGAATTTCACCCCTGCAATAAACTTGTTTAATATAATGAGTTTCTCACAACACTGGCATCTTTGGAGACCAGGAAATAAGGGTGGGGTACCAGGCTTCTCCAGATTTCCCAAGAAATAGCTCAGAGTGGGTTTTTATGGGATCGTAAATATAAATTTGGGTTGACTTGCCCTTGAATTGTATTTGTGATAGCCCCTGAAAAAACATGTTATCCTCTGTTCCAAATATGTGAGAAAATACTCTCCTGGTTTCACATTTTTTAGTGCTGCCTCATTTGTATGGTGTGCTGTTGATTCATCTGGTGCAGTTAAACCTTTTCTCAAAAGCCACCTGTTGATAACAGCTACCTTTGCAACTATCCACCAACTCAAATTTCCTGTTATTCATTATCTGATCTGGGCTATTCACCTCTCCCTTAGCCTCTGTCTCTCACGCCCTTTCCCTTCTCATGAACTCACCGATCTTTGCTTTTTGGTTCTCAAACACATACGCACACACATGCACACCTATTGGTTCTCAAATACGGGCACACTCTGCCTTAGTTTCCTCTCTAGCCAACCTCTCTGTGTGTCTGCTGGATTAAAAGGTGTGTTGTGGGGGGGGGGAGAGAAATGGAGAAGAAACTAGAGTAGGCCAAACCACCAGGCCTATATTTAGTAAGGCAATAAAGAGAGGCTGAGTCATCCTTGGCTGCTGATTTAGTCCCTCCCTGTCACACATCTTTGGAGGAAAGCAACCTCATGAATCATGAACAAAAATCAGCCTCGGGGAATCCAAAGCAGAAGCTTTAAAGCCAGGCGCCACTGTTCAGAGAGGATGCCCTTTGGCAAAAATTTGGATAAAGAAGGGCCTCTGAAAAAAAATAGCCTTGTGGCTTTTGAAAAGGAAATGACCATCCGTTAACAGCAATTTGGTGAGCCCCCAGATAAATATTTCAAGAGACTCACTGGTATAGTTGAGATAGCTCTTGCTTTGGCCGTTGTCTTCAAATCTGATATTATCTTCCCTGGGCAAAGCTGTTTGACTTTCTGACTCACTGACAGCACTTAAAACCAGTGGCCTGGCCAAGGGCTGGAATCTAGATGCCACCAAACTACTGACAGATCTTAGTTTATTGTCACTCAGTACTCTGATGGCTTAAGAAACATAATGATGGGGTTGAGATAATATAGCAAATGCAAATGACTCTGAAGGGCAAGGAAACAGTTTGCCGGCTACTAATTTCCTTCTTGACCAAGAAATCCATCCTGCAGGATATGGAAACCTTATCATTATGAGATAATGTATTGTACAAACAAGCAGGCTGTAGCAATAAACAATATAAATAATAAACCATTGTTAATAAAATATTGGTCACACATATTTAATTAAAAATATAAGGGAGGCTTTAATAAATAAACCATTTAAGATAAAAATCTCTAGTATATAACAAGTATTTTGATAGGAGTTGTAGCTGATCTTTTTCAATGTTATAATCAACTTTGGATGCAAAAACTAAAAAAAATATATATGCTTGTAATATTGCCGTCCTAAATTGTAATTAACATTGAGGGATTTTTTTTCTCTTTTCTATTCTCAACATTCTAAGCTATTTCAATAATAGAATGTTATTGTTTGAATCTTAATAATTCTTAAACTATTATACAACATCGATGATGGAAACAACACAATGTACTAAGATTTATAACAATATAACAAAAAGGAAAAAAATGAATTTTAAACAATGCCCCTAGCATTAGATTCAAGTGGAGCCAATGTGTTTCACTTTTATTCTGATTGTTCTATCTGTTTCTTTTCATTCGGTTGATGTATTGTACTGGGTTGTGCTTATTTTACAATGGGCTTTCTTGATGTAGATGTATGTGTGTGTGTGTTTCTTTTTTAAATTACAGCAGCTTTTAGGGAAAGCTTCCCTAAAGCAATTTTTAAGGTTTTTTTTAAACCAATAAAATATAGAATACACATTAAAGAAGTAGCATAAAACATTTAAAGTATCAGTATTCATTTATTCAAAAGCAGCCCCATATAAAAATTGTGAGGCAACCATCTCAGCAAAAGACATTGTACAATATAGATACTGGCAGACAAAATAAACATTAGTTTAATGGATTAATTAAACATATGCTTTGGTTTTATAAGAGAAACAGAAATTGCAAATCTGAGTTTTTGAGAAGCCACAAGGAAAAAAAATTAAAAGTGGCAGTCATCTACTGACTATGCATTTCCAGCTTGTTTGCACATTGTTAAATCAACAGGGTGGAAAACTGAGACTGTAGATTTTGCATCTTGATAAAATCATTGTTTGATCTTTGTTCAGCCCCAGATTTCCCACCGGGGAACCAATGGGGAATTTATCATGGGGATACTAGTAGTAACAATGTCTAGACCAACTCATAACTTAATTATGATGCCTCGTAGTCCAACAAGGAGAAGTATGACACAAAAACAGCCACCAAGGGAGGAAAAACATGCAGGAAATATGAAAACAGTACTTATTTAATATTGCCATCCTATGCACACTTACCTGGAATAAACCCCGTGGACCTCATTAGACCTCTGTTTTGAAGACCACTCCTATGACGGAAAGCTAAATCAGCATTATTTTCTCACAACCAATTTCCAATCAGCTGCCTATTAGAAACTCACCAGCAGTTCAGGTGTACTGGAGGTGAAGATGATGAATTAACTTTGTATGCCGCTTAACTCTCAACAACTCTGGATGGCCCACAATAATCAAACAAAAAGCCATTACAATGAAATCGATAAAAAATGAAAGATGGCAAGCACAATGAAGTCAGGGTCTCACCCTCCCTCGTAGAAAACCTGAGTGAAGAACTCTAGAAAGACTATAGCAGGGGGGGTGGTCATCCAGATCTTAGGGGCAACCTCATTCCAAAGGGCAGGTGCTACTACAGAGGCCTGAATAGATGACATGGTTTAATAAAAGGAATCTGGAGTACACCCAAACTTGACCAACACTTTGAATCACACCCAGAAGCTAACTGGCAACCAGTGCAGCTTGCAAATCACAGGTGTTACATGGGCCTTCCAAGACATGCCAATTACTGCTCAAATATACAGTATGTTGCAATAATCAAACCAGAAGGTGACTAGGTCAAGAATAACAGTCTCAAGTTCCCCTCTCCCCCCCCCAATCCAGGAAAAGGAGCAATTAGCACACCAGATAGAATTGGGCAAAAGCCTTCCTGCCACATTTGGTAGCAGTTCTTCAAGCAGGAGTTGCGAGTTCAGGAAGATCCCCATATTTTGGACCAACCTTGAAAGTGGAGGTTCTATCCCATCCAAGGTCAATGATGGAATATCCCCAAATCTGGTTACCTCAAAGAACCTCAGCACTTGATTTTGGTCGGATTGGCTCAGACAGACAATCCCACAAAGCTTCCACGCATTCAGATAAGAACCTTGAAAGCCTCATTTGGCCGGCCTAGGTTGAAACATATAGTGGGTTTCATCAACATACTGATGATACCAAGTTCCAAACCAGTGGATGATCTCACCCAGTGGTTTTACATAGATCAGCTGGCTGGGGAATTCTGGGAGTTGAAGTCTACAAGCTTTAAAATTGCCAAGATTCTCTGACATAGATGTTGAAAAGGAGAGGAGAGACAGTAGGACCCTGTGGCACCCCACACTCTTCTTCCTAACCAACACCTACTGGAACCGTCCCTGGAGAAGGGAAGAGAATCGCCGTAAGACAGTGCCTCCAAGACAGTGCAGAAGGATATCATGGGTAATGATATCAAAAGCCACTGAGAGATCAAGGAGTACGAGAATGGATGCAGCATCTCCATCAAAGTGGATGCAGCAAGTCATCAAGAAGCATGACCAAGGCTGTCTCAGTATTAAATCCCTCCTTGAAATCCAACTGAAATAGGTCTAGATAATCATCAGCTGCAGACCAACCACTTTCTCAGCAAGATTACTACAATGGTTTTTAATCATGATGGCTGCATTCCCAGGTTCAGACCCAGGGCACTTCTGAACACTAGCCACTTGGGGATATAAGCAGCAGAGAGGATGCCATTCTAAAGCTACCAGACCTGGGCTGCTAAAATCCAGCAGCTGTTGAGGGCATAAAGAATGGCCTTGAAGGACATTAGGAAAATCCATTACCAAAACAGCAATCAAACCAGGCAGCTTGAGTGCATTCCAATAAACCACCTTGAAAATATGCCTTAGGACCTCTCTAATTCACACAAAAATAAAAGAGGGAAGAAGGGAAGCACGTTCAGATTTGCAAAATTCTGTTATTATAGCTGTACTAATAACATAACTTTTAGACCTATATAGCATTGGTTTCTTAATCTGGTCTGCCCTGAGTTGCTTGATTAGGAGATGGGCAGCATATACATTTAATATATAAATAAATAAATTATAGGGCTGACAACAGCAAAGAGAATTTTCCTTATGTCCTTGCTGCCTAGTGATTATTGGATTTTCAGAAGTCCCCTATGCCTGGGAAATATAACTATCATGACTAGAAACCATTGAAGACTTATCTCTACAAATTAGCTTAATTTCTCTTTAAAGTTGGCCAAGTTGGCTGTGATCACAGTACTGTGAAGTGCTGGATTCTGTAGATTAACTGCAAGATAAACTGCTTTCTTTTATCTTGAACCATGTTCTTGATACCATGCATAATTAATTTTCTCTTTCAGATCCTCACTTGCTTTTTTTTTTCTAAGCAAAAAAGCTCTAAACTTTTTCTTATTGGGGAGTTTCTCCAATTCTTGGTCATATAAGAATGCCTATGTGAAAATGTTGAGCAATGAATTAGTTATCTTGGTTTTATATATTCAAGTTAATGAAGCCCGTTTAATTTTTGAATCTAATCCACCTCTGACGAGAATTCAATTCGTTACTTCTGACTTTGCCCTAGATTTTCAGAGTCCTTGGGAGTTGGGCGGCATACAAATTTAATAAATAATAATAATAATAATAAAATCTTAAGCTTCTCGTTCAGGATCTTACCACTACATCAAACAAAATAAGAGAAAATGGTATTACAATCTCTTCTTGGCTACTCATATGAATCATCATATGAAATTCAAGTTGAGTTTTTAAAAGAAGTTCTGTCCTTCTGCTTACTCAGAAGCCAGCCTGTTCATCTGGATAGCCTAAAACTGCTATTTTCTAAGGAAAGAACCCTCCCTACCTAGCTCCATCAGTGGTCTCTGTGAAAATGTGAATCTGGACATCTGTTTAATTGAATGGTGAAATGAGATGTCTTAACAATAACAGAAACTCAGGGCACCCCTAAAATAAAACAAGAAGGGGGAACAGTTCCAATTAAAAATTGCTGATTAAAAACTTATGGCTTTTAACCTACGGTTAATGAATTAGCCAAGCTGATTAATGAATTGACGTTTTGAGGCTATAGTTTCTTATCTGGCTATCTGCGGATGATGTCAGCACATTCACAGTTCAAACAGCTTCAGTCTAGTTTCTAGTTCAATAAAATGTCATCTGTCTTTAGAGATGGATCGCATGATCAATTCAATATCGCATACTGCATGCTTATTCATAAATCAGATTCTCCATCCTGTTTCCACAATAAATGCGACATTCATAAACACATTATAGTGCATTTTCTTACAAAAATGCCTAGCTGTAAATGTATATTGTACACATTCCTTTATTTATTAATGTTTTAACACACTTTTGTGAATTGGTTTAAAAATGAAGCTCTTTGTAAAATTCAAACATATATAAAAACCAGTGGATAATTATACTTCAATCAACATGGCAGTCCAGTCAGTGAAGAACAGGTCAACTCCCATTGAAAACCATAATATTTAATTCTTCAGGCAATTTGCATTACCAGCATAGATAATTATGGGATACAAAATGTATGGAATGGATAATAATAGTGAATAGTGATGAAAGCTATGGTTTTCAGAAGTTTTCTTCCATTAATATAACAATTTTATTATAATTAAACAATTTATAATAATTTATTTTCACTTTGATCCATAAATTACAAAGGAATAGAAAATATGATAGGGATTGCTAGGCTTTCAGATTCAGTTTCAATTTCATGTAATGTCATGGGCACCTGAATTTTTAAAATAAGTAAATTAATTAAAACTTTTAAGACATCGCAAGAGATCTTATGTATTCTCCCCTGAAATCTCACACAATCTTTGGTAAGAGTATAAAGAGTATACAGATTTTGCAAGAATTATTTGGCTTATGAATTATTCTTTTTTGTTATTCAGTCATTAAGTCATATCTGACTCTTCATGACTCCATGTGCCATAACACGCCAATGCCCTGTCCTCCATTGTCTCCCGGAGTTTGCCCAAACTCATATTCATTGCATCGATGACACTATCCAACCGTCTCATCCTCTGCTGTCCCCTTCTCCTTTTGCCCTCAATTGTTCCCAACATCAGGGTCTTTTTCAATGAGTCTTCTCTTCTCACTTGGTGGCCAAAGTATCTGAGCTTCAGCTTCAGCATCTGTCCTTCCAAAGAACAGTCAGGATTGATTTCCTTTAGGATTGACTGATTTGATCTCCTTGCAGTCCAAGGAACTCTCAAGAGTTTTCTCCAACACCACAATTTGAAAGCATCAACTCATTAGCGCTCCGCCTTCCTTAGAATCCAACTCTTATAGCCATTTTTATTCTTACTCCTATGTGGGAGGGGGGAGCTACCCACTGATATTGGGGATGGGATGGGGATGGGATGGGACTTTTGCCAGCCTCCAAAATATCAGGTAGTGTCAGCCCTTTGAGGTAGCTGAGACTAGAAGCCCAAACTATGAGTCATTGTTCTACAATAACAGAAACCTGCATGACCGAAAGTATTTCTCCCCTTATTTTTACTTTCAAGGAAAGTAGAACGGGTCCCTTCTGAAATGCTTTCCACATCGCTTTTCCTCCTGTGGGCTGAGATTCTTTTGCATGATGGTTGTCTAATTTGTGGCTCTTTCTCCTGTCTCTGAAGGTCATTCCTAAAGGCAGCAAAAGTATATCACCATCACGTAAGCAGCTTTTTATCAGATCTATGGAAATATCTAAGCGACACAGGAAAATCAGTATGTAATCAATACTGTAAACATTTCAGATAGTGGGAGGAAGACTTTATTCTGTTTTAAAGCTAGACTATGATAAATAAGTTCCATATAGTTCAGAAAAAGCTCGTTGGAAATATTGGCTCTGGTTTGGCCTCTGTTCCTTCAATCTTTGCCTGTGATGAATGTCTTTGAAATAGTAACATTTTCGATGGACAAAGATTTCTAGAAGAGTAAGGAAGAAAAACTGCTACATATTACAGAAATAGAATGTTGAAAAGAAGGTCCAAAGTAACAACTTAAAAGTATTGAACTGGCATACTTTTTCTTTATATGCCAAACCACCCAAGGAATTAACATTTCAAATGCCTTCTCTTAGTGATCTATTCCAACAAGAATAATCTATCATTTCCCCACTGTTCCCCATGCTATGGAGGAAAATTAAGAACAGAGTGGGGAAAAGAGAAAATTTGAGGGTGGGGATATCCATATGGGGCTCTGGCAGTTTGCTATTATCAACAGATTACATTTAAGTTTTGTGGCTTTTAAAGGAGAAAAAAACATCTATTCTATATGTTCACTTGATAAAGATCTATTTTTATTAAGCTTTCCTTCTGAATTTTTCAGGCCTCCTTCAACTGGAGATTGACATTGTTAAAGGATTTTTGACAAGCTTTTTTGTGATAATAATATAGATTGTAATGAAAACAAAAAACTGGACAAAATAAGTGTTTTTTTAAAAAAATATCTTTAATTTTCTAAAGATAGGCTGTATGATAATTTCAACCACTATACTGTGGTCTTCCACTTCACAGGACAAAGACCAAAGTTTAAGGTTTAAGTGATTACAGATGTTATAATAAGTGGGCTTAAGTTACTTTACTTGGATAAAACATATTTGCATATCTATTTTGCCATAAAATAGTGGATTGAAAAGACTTAAAGGTATACAAATAGACTTTATTCAGAATAGTATCAGTGGTCTAACACTAACATTCAAAAGCATCAATACTATTTCTATCATCTTCAGCTAAAGTCCAACTTTTGCTTCCATAAAGTGTCACATGAGTACCACTGCCTTTACAATTCTGATCTTTGTAGATCAAATCACATGGCATCATTTGAGTATATTTTCCAAGGTCTTCATGGCTACTCTACCAGCTAGACTGCAGCATATTTTTTGACCACTTGTTCCTTTATTGGTGGTGGAATATATTTAATTTTAGTCTCATTTTTTCCTCTCTGGTCCTTGACTTTTCTTACTAGAGCTTGCAGATTCTTTGCATTTTCAACTAAACAGAGTACCGTCACCAACCTAGTGTAGGCCCATCTTCTTCCAACACTGCTTTCCTTAATATATATTCAGTATATAGGTTGAATGAATAAGGAGCCAAGTATATAGCCTTGTGTCACTTGTTTGCCAACCTGGAGCCAATTTGTTTCACCATGTTCTGCCCTGACTGTGTCTTCCTGGTTTTACATCAAGACTAAGAGATTCTGGGATTCTTATTTTCTTAAGCACATTCCATAGTTTAACATCATCTGCATAAAGGCCTTCCTTTCATCAATGAAACACCAACTGACTTCTTAGTATTCTTTGTCTTTTTCAAGTATCCAGCATGTATCAGCAATAATGCCTCATATTTTGCAACCTTCACAGGGCTAATGTGTGCAACTTCTATAAGTCTGAGGGCCATGCCAGGCTTTTTGTGTATGGCAGAGGCTAGGCTGATCAGGTATTTGAAGCTATGTCAACCTTCTTTGAAAGAAATGAGATGGAATAAATTTGTTGGAATTTACACCAAAAATGCAATGCTGCACTCATAATCAGGTTTGTTTGTTTGTGGGGAATTTTTTTTTAATATAGAAAACTCATCCCTTTTTGGAAGCTACAGCATCACTCACTACAAAACATTAGTTCCCAAAATTCTGCTCATTGATGTACAAGAAGACTTCAAAATTGTAATTAGGGAAGTAAGTTAGATGAAAAGGAGTATAAAAAAACTTGAGAACATTTGAGAACCTCTGAATATTTGAGATCAGTCACAGAGTTCTTCAATTCTTCACTGAGGTTCGGTGGTTGTCAAAAAGGAAATGCTTTGAATTATTTTTAAGCTGAAGGAAGAAGTCACTCTTTTTGAAATATTATGGAAGTGATAACTTTCACTGAAGGCTGGCATACCTTACAGGTATTATTTAAACTGTTGAACACATAGAACCCAAAAGGACAAGCATTTATAGCCAAACTAGAAGTTGCTATTAAAAATACATCTTCATTTTCTTGACTTGATGAAGCTGTTAAAGACGAACCTCTGCAAAATAATCTCAGATAAAAATTAAATCATCCACAAGATGAATTCAGGTGATGTTTCCCAGATGTTGTGCCTGAAAATCCCATTTACAAACTTGTGAAGGACCTTTTATCACTCGTGTTTAGTCTTTGCCAGAGAATCTGCAAGAGGAGTTCCAAAAACTCAATCAAAAACTTAATCAAAAACTTGATTAAGCTGCCAAATATAACTTCCAACAAATTACTTTGAAGATTTTTTTTTAGTAAAATACTTATCCTAAACAAATTAGTAGGCTTTATGTGTCATCATTCTATTTTCATCACCATACATTTGCAACACTCTTTCCTTTCCCCTCTCCTGTGCTTATGGCTAGAAAAATAAAGCAGCACTACAGGCCTCACAATGAAAGTGCACTATATTACACTGTGTGCAGCTTCCGCACTTCACAGAATTCAAAAGCTTGTGGCAAGCAAACAGCCTCAGGGTTCAGAGTCATCACAACATAAGCAAATTATGTTTTTTTTAATGAAAATCAAAGTACTTTATTCTACATTTACAAATTGTTTGCTTTGGTTTTGGTCATGAGATTTCATTCATTTTGAAATGGCAAATGTCATTATTGAAGGAAGTGGGTTTGAAGGGAGCGTGACATTTTTATGCCTCTGCAAAAGAAGGGTCATGAATTAAGAAGGCCTTCAGGAACACTGGCCTAGATGGACAAACTGTAAATCCTCGTGAGCAGGCTGTAGAAACTAAGGGTTTTGGAATTGACTGGTGAGTTGGGCAGCTGGGAGTTGAATCAAGCTCACAGCTATAATGCAGCCTATATGGATGTTCCTGAGCCTCATTTCTTAACCACTTCTGGCTGAACCCACTTTCTCAAGGACTTTTTGGTTGAATGGTAGGAGCAGGGGTGAAATGTGAAATTTTTCCCTACCGGTTCTGTGGGCGTGGCTTATTTTGTGGGCGTGGCTTGGAGGTCAGGTGGGTGTGGCTTCAGGTGGCATGGTCATGTGACTGGGTGGGCGTGGCCAGGTTGTCATGTGACTGGGTGGGTGCGGCCAATTTAGCAGGCCATTTTGCCAGGGAGCGGGGGGTTGCACTAAATGACCTCTGAGGTCCCTTCCAGCCTTTGCTGTGCTGTTTCAAAGCATCCTCTGAAGCTGTGTCTAGTGCCAGCCAGGTTTGTGGTCCTCCCTCCCTCCCTCCCTCCCTCCCT
>QLTV01001698.1:4357892-4371550 GCA_003457575.1 Thermophis baileyi
CCAACAAGCAGGCAAACAGATCCCTAGAAAACCCATTCAAGACGGGATATTTTGAAATTCCCCCATGGCAAGATTTGGCAGCTAACAAAACACAGTAGTAGAATCAGAATAAGCAGCCCCACACTCAAGACCCGACACAGGACGAAAGTCATTTAGCCACAATGGGAATCACCCAAACCGTTTTAGAAACACAAAGCCCATATTACACAACCCCCAAAACTTCATAAACATAGAACCATATAAGAATCCTTCCTTTTATCCACTGCTGAATGTCACTTCGCTTCTGCAATTAAAAACCTCCTTCCGAGCAGCTTCCGAAGGCTTTTCAATTTAAAGCAGGAGTCTCCAAAGTTTGCAACATTAAGACTTGTGGACTTCAACTGCCAGAATTCCTCAGCCAGCCATGCGGCTAAGTTTGGAGACTCCTGATTTAAAGCGACAGCATTTGTTTTTCTTCTTTGCCAAGCGATCTCCCGGCTGGAAAGTGAGTCCTGGTTTTTTACTTCTACCACCTGCCTCTTTCTTTCTCTTTCTTTCTCCCTTCCCTTCCCACCTCCCTCCTTCCCCCCCACCTTTCTTTCTTTCTTTCAGGGGAACCGGCAGGGAAAAAAGGCTTTAAAAAGTTTTTTTAAAAACCAGGAAATGATTATGTCGGGGCGGGTGGGCGGAGCCTCATGCTGCCATCGCTATCGGTTCTCCAAACCAGCCGCCGCAACCGCTACCTACTCGCCTGAACCGGGCTGAACCAGGAGGATTTCACCCCTGGGTAGGAGGCATTGTAGAGAAGAAAAGAGAAGCACTGCTAGATTCAGGCTTAGCATAAGGCCAACTTGACAGAACCTCTAAAGATACTGTTAAGCCAAAAGAAATTATAGGACTCTATCACATTCAATATTCAACTTTTTTAAAGAAATATTTAGTAAAATATTCTGTTGTCTGGCATACCATTTTGATGCTCTCATCTTAAACAGAACAGCCCTGAATTCTACCCTCCTTCTCCCAATATTGTTTTTATACTGTTGCTTTCTCTTATTTGGCTTTTCAGAAAGTACACTTCAAATGGGGTACTTATTTTATATAGCAGACAATTGTACTTATATTTTCTTGGCCACCCAATAAGCCTTAAGATGTGGAAAAAGAGGTTCTGTTCCCTTTTCTTTCTGGATTGGTCTTTAATGTGAGGCTTCTAAATTATTTAAATTATTTAAACTGCAAGAACTTAATTTTGTGTTTCTGATAGATTATGGTGGTGATTGATTGATTGATTGATTGATTGATTGATTGATTGATTGATTGGAGTGTTTGATTGATTCAGAATATATAGTAGAATGGTTATAGTCACTACACAGTCCAACAATATATTCTTCACTTTTCAAATGTTCCAAACTTTGTACACAAGATGAAGTCCCTTAAAGTATCACAAAGACAACTTAATAATGGTACCTGAGATGCCAGGAAAAATTTTTTTATAAAGACACAATTTTCTTAACTGCATTTTGAAAATTATTATATACAAATTAAATCTGTAAATCACATCTTTCACCTACATAACACTCAGGAATGCATATTTATCGATTCATACTTACAGATGCAGACACATGCATACAGAGGAAACTGTAATGCAACCTAATAACACAATAGTAAAACATATTTTTTAAAAAAAAAAATTCAAAGCAACATTATACGAAGAACAACAACAACAACAACAAATTATTAGGCTTATCTCAAAAATCAGATTAGTTCTTACATTGTTTGACTTGATACTAGTCAGAAAGAAGAAAATAGAAAAAATGCTTTGTATCTTTCTCAATCTTATATCATCAAATATATCATTAGCTGTGCTCTGTCCTCTCTGAGAGGCAATCGTAATAGGATTGCAGTGAAATAGACCTCAATTTTTTAATAATGAAAATATGCAGGTCCCAGCTTTCCAATGTATTAAATCTCATAATTAACATGACAATATTAAAAATATCAACGTACTCCTAGATTCATGAATCCCTTGTCATGATTCAAAACATATTCTCTTGTCATTATCTTCATTTTTTGCATGTGCTAGATGATTTATCTAACCAAATCCATTTGCAGTCATTAGTTTATGACTACATAGAACTACTGGGAGAATATGTAGCATTAGCTCTATTGCCCTAATGACCGCAATTTTCTCGAGATAATAAGAATAGAATAGAATAGAATAGAATAGAATAGAATAGAATAGAATAGAATAGAATAGAATAGAATAGAATAGAATAGAATAGAATAGAATAGAATAGAATAGAATAGAATAGAATAGAATAGAATAGAATAGAATAGAATTCTTTATTGGCCAAGTGTGATTGGACACACAAGAAATTTGTCTTGGTGCATATGCTCTCAGTGTACATAAAAGAAAAGATACATTCATCAAGAATCATAAGGTACAACACTTAATGATAGTCATAGGGTACAAATAAGCAATCCAATCAGATCACATGAGGAAACAGTCAATATAAATCGTAATGATACAAGCAACAAAGGTATATTCATTTTGGGTAGGAGATGGGTGATGGGAACGATGAGAAGATTAATAGTAGTGCAGACTTTGTAAATAGTTTGACAGTGTTGAGGGAATTATTTGTTTAGCAGAGTGATGGAGTTCGGGGAAAAACTGTTCTTGTGTCTAGTTGTTCTGGTGTGCAGTGCTCTATAGCGTCGTTTTGAGGGTAGGAGTTGAAACAGTTTATGTCCAGGATGTGAGGGGTTAATATGCAAGAGACTTGGATCCTGAAGGCTGGTAGTTCAAATACAGGCTTTTCCACATGGTTTAGAGAATCCTGGCCAACCATGGTTCCCATCATTCCATTCCTAGGGAATTATAAGCTGGTCCTCCAGATCCTTCAGATATTCATGAAGATACAGTATTCAGTTGGAGTCTCTTTCTGGCTTCTTCTGAATGCAGGCAGAAAACTGAACATTTACGAACGCAGAGTGCAAAATTAAGTTATGGCATGGTGGCAGGACTATCTTAGTAAAACTGCTCTTTCTTCGAAATGAACAATGTGAGTCTTAAGTTATGTGCATGCATACACACACACACACACACACACACACACACACACACACACCAAAAACCACCAAGGTTGTACAAATACTTTGAAAGAAGATCTATGCAACATAGGAGAGCATGTACATGTAGTCTTTGACTTACAACCATTCATTTAGTGACCATTTGATGTTACAATAGCATTGAAAAAGTGACTTATGACCGGTTTTCACACGTATGACTGTTGCAGCATCCCAATGGTCACCCGATCAAAATTCGAACTGTTGGCAACCGGTTCATATTTATGACAGTTGCAGTGTCATATGATCACTTTTTGCGACCTTCTGACAAGCAAAGTCAATGGGGAAGCCAGATTCTCTTAACAACTGGGTTACTAACTTAACAACTGCAGTGATTCACTTAACAACTGTGGCAAGAACAGTTGTAAAATAGCGCATAACTCACTTAACTGTCTCAGTGACAGAAATATTGGGCTCAATTGTGGTTGTAAGTCGAGGACTGCCCGTATTTAGCATCTCTGAACTGAGCCCAGTTTAAGAACTAGAAGCCAGGAGACTGGTCTGGTGTGGTGATGCGCCAGCGGCCTATGCAGCTGGTACCAGAGTTGGACAGTGAGGAGGTTGGAGAAGGCTTGGTGCCAGAGGCAGGGATTCAGCCTGGGCCTTCAGAACCTCCAGAGGCTGCCATGAGTGACGAAGAAGAGGAGGAGTCTGTCATCAATGCACGCGTGCACAGAGCTGCCAAAAGGCAGGACTGGCTCCTGAGGAGAAGGATTACTCGGGAGTAAGGCTTGGGGCTAACTGGCCACTCCCATAGCCTATTTAAGGGATGACAACGCTTAACCAATTTGCAGGAAACAACTTCGTTCATTCCACGTCTTGTGCTTCGACACTCCTGTTTCGGCTCTTGTTTTAAAAGGCGTCATTTTTCCTGCAAATTGCTTCTGGGCATTCTGCCAACCTCAGTAAGTTTGTGTGCTGTTATCAGACAGACTTCCTTGGACTCTTGGTTTCATTTTGCTTGGACTATTGCCAGCTGTTAAGAAAGTAATTAACAGCTGTTGCACCAAAAAGACTGCTTTATCATTTCATTGACTAATGAACGGCTGCTAAGACAGTTCATTAGTAGTTCGTTAATAATAAAACAAGGTTTGTTTGTTACGCTGTTGTGCTGTGTTCCGTGGTCCGGCAGCTGGGTCAGAACAGAGTTCTAGTCTCGCCTTAGGCATGAAAGCTGGCTGGGTGTCTTTGGGCCGGTCACTCTCTTTCAGGCCCAACCCACATCAGAGAGAGATTGTTGTGGGGAAAATAGGAGGATGGAGGAATATTAGGTATAGTATGTTAGCTGCCTTGAGTTACTTATAAAGTAATAAAGGCAGGAAATAAATAACTAATACAACAAATCTCTCTTCAAATCACAGCAGCAACCATCAGGCTATAATGATCTGGGGGGTGGGGGGGATGTCATCTGCTTGATGGACTTGGATGCTGGCAACAGGATCTTTTTATAACAGGTATGACAATGGAGTGTATGTGTGCAAAAACAGATCACTTCACAGAGAAAAGACAAGGAGACAGCTGGGAGCAGCCATGCAGCCTGGCAGATGCTGATGTGAGTTGAAGAGAGATGCTGAATACATGCTCTCCAGAGGTGGGTTCCTCCCGGTTCAGACCAGTTCGCCCGAACTAGTAGCGACCTGCTGGTGATGTCACGGTGACGTCACGGATCCGGTTCGGTTGGTGCCGGTCCATGGGCGCCACCATCTTTTGGGGGGGGGGGGGTGGAAAAAAAATTGAAATTGGGTGGAATTTATTATTATTATTATTATTATTATTTATTATTATTTATTAAATTTGTATGCCTCCCAACTCCCAAGGGACTCTGGGCGGCTTTTAATTTTTTTTTCTTCTGCGCATGCGCAGAAGCCGAGTTTCCGGCACTGCACATGCGTTGCCATCTTGTTTTTGGATTTAGGGGGGGGGTTGTTTTTATTTTTTGGCACTGCGTATGCACGCACGTGCAAAACATGCATGCAACCATGCGGCGCGGGAGGAAGCAAACTGGCAGCGAGGTAAGTTAGAACCCACCCCTGATGCTCTCCTATGTTCCATGGTACTTCTTTCAAAGTTCATGGTTTCTGCCACGGGTGGGTGCCTGTATATGTCTAATTCAGATAACGCATAGGCAAAGGGATGGAAATTCTGCAAGATCAATCTCAACTGAAGCTGGTGACCCAGGATTAGCAAGAAATCTGAGCAGAGCCAAGAATTTTTGCCCATTGTTTTTCCTGGCTACTCTTTTTTTTTTTTAAAGGGGTTGATTAATCTAAATTCAGGCTCTTGTTTCTTTCAGATAAATAGAGCAATATACATTAATTTGCTAGATTAAAGCTTGATCCCTGTCTCATAAAATCTCCTATTCTGAAGGCATAGCTTCTTTAATTTGGGCATTTACATATTGTCCTTGTTTGTTTGTTTCTGGAATCACACAATGAGTCAGAAAGCTACTTTCCAAATCATATAAAGTAGGGATGGGGAATGAGAGCTCTTTTATGACTTTTGGACTTCAACTCCCAGAATTCCTGAGCCAGCCAGGAATTCTGGGAGTTGAAGTCCACAAGTCATAAAGGGGGCCATGACCTTCCCCACTTCTGATGTAAAGGTTCAGAGAGCACAGCAGTTTTTCAGAACCTTGAAAGACATCTAAGACACATTTCATTGTTATCACCACCATTACGCTTCTTCCATTACGCAACATCAGCTGACATTATTTTCTTAAGGCCTCTGAATATAGTTGGTCTTTACTGGCAGGAAACTTAGAGCACATTCCAAATGCCTGGCCAGATGGAGTGAGGTCACTGTCTGTGTTAACAGATTCTGGAGAGACATCTGAGAAAATTAAGCTAATAAACTAATCCACCTCAGAGAAGGCATCCAACAGGAACTGAGAGCTGCTGCTCCAAAACAGTGGGAAGAGCTGCCTTAAAATGCCTGCAAGCTACTCCTTTAATTGCAACCTGGATAGTAGTGTCCTAGATATGCAAAAGTTTTCAGGAGAGGTATTGTTTCATTTCAATCAATCCCTCTGGTAAGTGAGCCAATGAAAACAGAGCAATCGTGTCAATGGTGGAAAGTCATCCTTTTTGGGGGGGGGGGGTGAGTTGATTAAACAGAACGATTAAACAGAATTCACTGAATTATATGCCTCAGATATTATATGATCTGATTAGCGTTCATGGAAGTCATGGCTGCACCTGAAAATTAGCTAATTTACAGGAACATGGAATAGATTCAGAAGAGTTTGTCATTGTGTTTGAACTTGAACTGTTTTCTTGGTGATCCATCTATGAGTGGATTCCCAGTGAAACAAGAAATATCCCTATTTACATCTCCATTTACTACAAACAACGACCACCCCTCAAACAAAGCACAGAAGTGTGTGAGAATTGTATCTGAATCTCAGATACTGCCTGGACAAGTCCTTGCAGTTTTCTTGGCAAGATTTTCAGAAGTGGTTTGCATTTGCCTCCTTCCTAGAGCTGAGAGAAAGTGACTGGCCCAAGGTCATCTAGCTGGCTTTGTGCCAAAGGCAGGATTAGAACTCACAGTCTCCCAGTTTCTGGTCACTCTAGGGCAGGGCTGTCAAACTCCTGGCCCGCAGGCTGGATGCATCACGCGCTGGCCACGCCCACCCCCATTTTAGCAAAGGGGAGAAGTCCCGATACATCACGTGACGTCACCGTGACGACGTGAGTTTGACACCCCTGCTCTAGGGTGAAGAGACCACCTTGTTGCGTGTTGTTTTCAGCATGCATAGGAAATGGACCGTAATCTGATATTCATCAAGTGGGCGGTGCCAATTTAGAGAAGATTTCCATTGAGGTTGTTTTCTTGTTTTAAGATGCTAAACATCTCTAAAGATTCAGTACAACTTATTCTTTATGTGCCCTCTAGAAACTGAAAAGAAATTGCTAGCTTATTTTTGGGGAGGCTACAAAATAAAGGTGATTATGGCTACTGTAGTCTATCAGCTATGGGTTGCATGTCGAGATAAATGGATTCATGTGATTTTTGCTCTTGTCATTTGATAGCTTGGCTATTTGAAGCTTCCAGGATGAGGCAGACTTTTAATTCTTTATCCCACATTTATTGCTTTATAATTAACTTAAGAGGGTGAACATACCTAATATTCCTTCCTCCTCCTATTTTTCCCACAACAACAGTCCTGTGAGGTGGGTAGGGCTGAGACAGAGTGACTGGTCCAAAGTCACCTAAGGCAGGATTAGAACTCAAAGTCTCCTGGTTTCTAGGCCAACTACTTAACCACTACACAAATGTTTCCCCCCCCCAAATTTCCCAGAAACAGTAGGCCACAATAGGACAAAAGCTTGACTGTGTCACATTATCTTAAGCTTTTCACTAGAAATGGGCAGATACTAGGGAGCACAATCCTTACCCTTCATATAGAAGAAAAAATAGCCAATTTGGTTTAGTGGTTAAGGTGCTGAGCCTAGAAAGCAGGAGACAGTGAATTCTAGTCCTGGCTTAGGCATGAAAGCTGGCTGGGTGATTCTGGGCCCGACACTCTCCTTGTCTCAGCCCAACCCACCTCACAGGGTTGTTGTGGGGAAAAAGAGGAAGAGAAAGGAGTTTTATGTGTGTTTGCTGCCTTGAGTTACTTATAAACTAATAAAAGTGGGATAAAAAATGTAATGGATGGATGGATGGATGGATGGATGGATGGATGGATGGATGGACGGACAGACAGACAGACAGACAGACATTAGATAGATGCAGGCAGGCAGGCAGGCAGACAGACAGACAGACAGACACCTATTTCCTCATATGGCAGGATATTCCATGTGGAATATCATCAGAGGTGGGTTGCTCCCAGTTCGGACCGGTTTTTTAGAACCGGTAGCAGGAATTTCCCGCCATTCGCCAAACCGGGAACAATTGCCGGTTGGCCACACCCATGAACTGGCTCGGTGGCGCCGCAGGCGCCGCCATTTATTTTATTTTATTTTTTTGCTTATGCGCATGCGCAGAAGCTGGGTTTTCAGCACTGCGCATGCGCCCATGTGGCGCGGCCACGCGAAGCATGCGTGCCCATGTGGCACGGTAGGAAGCGACCCGGTGGCGAGGTAAGTTAGAACCCATCCCTGAATATCATATAGAAAATGTGTTTCTTCTAAGTTTTCATACAGCATAGCAAGCCAGATCAAGAGCCCCCCAATATTTTCCTATACCCCCTGCTTCTGCTTTTAAACTGGGAGAAAATGAAGGCAGAGAGTTTGGATGCAACCATCTGCCCGGCCTTTAGGCCTCCCAGTAAGATGTCAATATTGCATTGTCTTCCCCACCTGCCACTACTTAAGAAGCAGGAAGGAGACCTGGGGGGCTAGTTCAATTCCAAACCTCAAGAAAATGAGTACAGCTGTTATAGAGAGCAGTCCCCAAAAATGTGGACTGCAGCCATCCAGAATTTTCTTCTGCCATGACTCTAGTAGGTGGCAAGCCACTGCTTCAGTATCCCCCCCCCCATTCCAAACTCCAGAATTTATATAAAATGGTTTCTTCTACAGGCTTTTAGCATATCAGCGATGGCTTGCACAAGGCAAGGTTACTCAAGGCAAAAACAAAAAACAAACAAAAAACCACCCCAAAACCTGGCACAAGCAGTATAATGTTGTAGCCATGAATTTCTGTGCAAATCTGCTTACATTTTTTCCCCTTTTCTTGGAAGAGGATCAGCTTTGGTCACATATGGAGATGGTGCACACATTTGTTCCTCCAAAGATGGGTCATCAGAATCACCGGCTAAGCACGGGACAGATGATGTAAGGGGTAAATAGAAGAGAGGAGAAAAATTAAAGCCGTGCTCTAAAAATGCATTTTTCCTTCTCAAACTGTTTTTGATGCAAACGTGATGCAAACTGCCAGGCTGTGGAGTTGATGTTTAAGGGCTCTCTAGTACGTTCAATTTCCCTCAGCTTTTATTATCCTGCTGTTGCAATTCACTACCCAGTCCTGAGTGATAGCTTTCCTGTCATCTCTCTTACCATCTTCCTGATACTTGACCCCCTGGAATATCTCGAAAGTGTCATCTTTTATTTTCTATCTGAGGTTTAAATAACTAACTCCCGGTTGGACTTCTGTGAAAGACAACTGTGGTGGATAATTTTTTCTGAAAGCTCTCCCTGAGTGGTGTGAGATACTCAGAGAGCCACATTTCAGGATATTTGGATTAGGAGCCATGGCATTGTTCTAGAGTTGCAAGGGCCACTTGCCCAATGCCATGGAAAAGCTAAAAATTCATCGTGAAGCGCCTTCTCTTTTTTCCCACAAAGCCCAGATTTTATATACAAATTCTCTATGAAAAAATGGCTGAAATAAATATTGTTAGCCGCTGGGTACATTTTGGGGATGATGAAGGACGCAGTCAAAAATCTAACACTTACAGCAACCTTTGGTTTTGGTGGCAGAGATGAATCTATGAAATGTGATGGTCTTCTGGGATCCAATTGGAATGAAAATGTTCTATATTTCTAGCTCATAATCATACTTCCAGAGGTATATTTTACTCAAGCAAAACCAAAACTGAATGTGCAGAACCAAATTGGAAAGCTAAGTTGCACTTTTGAATACACCAGCAGCTTGTTACTTTTTTTTTTTAAGGAATGTAAAATTCTTGACACAAATCAGACAGACAAGCAGACGCATCACTGCTTGTCCTTTTGGCAGACAACGGACACAATCTGTTCGAGAATTCACTGCAAACCTTGCAGAATGGACCGGAATGCACAAATAAGCTGCCTCAGAAATGGCAGCTATGCCTGTGCTTTGTAATTGTTGAAATTTCATTGCATTCTGTGCTTCTCTCCTGAAGAAAATAAACTTGAACCTCTGAATAGGATAGGGATAAGGCTCAGTTAGGCCATCTTGTGCTCTCTTCATGTTCTGTTCTTGGGCTTCCATCAGCCCTACCAACATGGCCATTTGTGGAAATTCTGTCCAGGATCATAAGTGGAGCCATCTGGACCCAATTTCAATTTATTATGATTGGCCAAAACCATCTGGGCCCCAAGGCAAACCTTTCCAATGAGGACATATATAGCAAAATTAGTTACTACTGTAGGGAAGAAGTTAGTGGCTACAAACATGCTACTCTTTGGATGGAATAATGCAGCAGAAATTTGAGGCTGCTCTTCAAGTGACAAAGTAAGGTTATCATATTGTAGCAGGGATTCCAAAGGAGGAGGAGGAGGAGGAGGAGGAGGAGGAGGAGGAGGAGAGGGGGGGAGGGGGGGGGGGGGGGGGGGGGGGAGGAGGAGGAGGAGGAGGAGGAGGAGGAGGATAGATGAGACAGACAGATAGACAGACAGATATCTTGCTAAACCCTAGTCCATAGACTTTGAGGCCCTCTCTGACTCCATCCCCAGCCATAGTGCCACCTTAAGCAAATGTGTAGATTCTTCTCTGTACACTGTACACTGTCTAGCAGAAAATCTGGTTGGTTGGTTAGTTGGTTGGTTGGTTGGTTGGTTGGTTGGTTGGTTGGTTGGTTGGTTTCAAATATTGAAGGCTTATGGGCCCCAAGACAGGCATTACAGACAGGCATTATCCCTGTCCTGATTATATTGATGCCATCACTGTAGACCAAAACAATTGGAGGTTCCAAGTTGCCTCCTCCTGACGATTACTAGGACTTGGAGAAACTAGATCACTTGATTAATATAATACGCCCATTGTTGGACAAGAAATGTGGGAAGAGAACCATGAATGCAACCTCCCCATATCCTTTTCCTCTTCCTTACAAAATAGCTTTTCAGTAAAATTGGTTGCTGAGCTGGAACTCATCTCGCTCTCCAAACTGAACATAAATCTCTTGCCCTATAATGGATGAGTGACTATAAAGCTTTTTTACCACCATGAGCTAACTGCATTCCAGAATGTGTCCTATGGGAATTTCACAGAGTAAAATGCTTTGTAAAACGTTATGATGTTTGGAAGCAAGCATACCTCAGAAGCTGAAGCAACCACACATGAGTCAGCCTTCTGGTTTTATGATGCAGGATCATAAGTATTGAACCCTCTAGTCTTGGGAAAGAGGTTTCAGGTCATATGCCCTGTACACAGTTGAGATATATCTAGTCAGTTTTTCTTGCATAAGAAATAAATCAGAATCAGAAATACAAACCAGAACTTTTAATCAGAATTAAAAGGATACAAATGGGGAACAACTGAGAATGAGAAGAGAAATTCTATCCTTCAAAGAAAATAGCAATAGCACTTAGACTTATATACCGCTTTACAGTGCTTTACAGCCCTCTCTAAGCGGTTCACAGAGTCAGCATATTGCCCCCAACAATCTGGGTCCTCATTTTACCCACCTCGGAAGGATGGAAGGCTGAGTCAACCTTGAAAAGAACCTACAGCATTAGACAAGATAATAAAACCAAATAAACAAAAATACAAGTACCGGTACAATCAACTTTAAAGAGTCCCTTGGGAGTTGGCCGGCATAAAAATGCAACAAATAAATAAAATAAAATAAATAAAAGCAATAAAAAGAACATAATACATAATTAAAATAAAACAAAAATCTAACTGGGTTGTTATATTTAAAAGCCAGTCTTGATATTTGTAAAGTCCCTTCTTATTAGAGATTCTGTGTCCCTCCTTACATTTAGGTACTCTGTCCCTGTACATTTGTGTACAAGCAGTGATATCCAATCCAAAGGAAAGGGGCATTCTTGCAACAACAGACCTCCATCTCCCTGAAGTCTCTAGTATACTTGTTCAAAGTCTCTCAAGAAGGTTGGGCAGGAGCAGACACATCTGTAAAGGACAGAGGGAATGGCCTTGAAGGACCTTTACAAAGGCAGCAATCAGATAAGTGTGCCTTGAGCCTGAGCCAAGAAAATACCTTGTGAAAATGTCTCAGACAAGCTCCTTCCTACTTCACACAGAGATAAAAGGAGGGAGGGGGAACAGGGGTGAATTCCAGCAGGTTCTGACAGGTTCTGGAGAACCGGTAGCAGAAATTTTCAGTAGTTTGGAGAACCGGTAGCGGAAATTTTGAGTAGTTCGGAGAACCGGCAAATTCCACCTCTGGCTGGCCCCAGAGTGGGCTGGGAATGGAGATTTTGCAGTATCCTTCCCCTGCCACGCCCACCAAGCCACGCCCACCAAGCCATAGCCCACCCACCAAGCCACGCCCACAGAACTGGTAGTAAAAAAAATTGGATTTCACCACTGAGGGGGAAGCATATTTAGACTTGTAAGATTCTGTTACTGTAACTGTTACAATAAAGGTAGTCCTGACCTCTGAGGCAGTGGCTTTCCTATAGGACTTCTGGGCCTGATATAATCTTACATTGTTAGAAAACTGCATGGAAAGGGAATTGGAAAATGGCCTTGCACAATATTAGATAGTTGTGATTATGTAATGTTCAGTTGATCCCTCTAGCCTCCTTGAGAGGCTTTTAGAAGGATGTTACATGGGATGGACATCAAGTTAATGTTTCCTTCTATTCCTGGGGACTTTGTGGACACAACCATGCATTTTTCTTGACAACAATAACAAAATGACTTGGCACTGCTTTCTTCCAGAATGTTTTCTGACTTCTCAGGGATTCTCGGTGGATCTCCCATTCAAGTACTACACAGTCCCATCATGCTCAGCTTCCAGGTTCAAAGAAAGTTGGCCAAAAGCTCCTTTGTTAGAATTATACGTGCTGCATTTTAATTATCGCTTTGAGACAAACACTGCCTAAGGAAAGGTTAAAAATAATAATAATTAATACTCAGCAAGTATGTGGTTGCTTCTTTGCTCGGTGCTGAGATAGAGATGCTTCCGGTCTCTACTTCTACTCTTTTGCCCTTACAAACATGACATGGACAGCTTGCTCTATTCTCCCCTTCCCCAAAAGCTAAATAAATGGCAATATTTGCATAAAATGGAACTGGTCTAAAAATAACATCCGTGCTTGCTTCCTTTCTGTGTTTTTATAGCTAGATACAGCTTAGTCCTGGCTGCTAAAATTTATAACTTCCACCAGAACTGTAGCCCAAAGGCAGGCTTAAGAAAACAAAACCTCATCATTAAATGATCTCCCTAGTTTATAATTTCCACTGGACAACAACTCTACTCAGTGTCATTGGGAAATTCTGCTCTCAATGCCAGCCTTCCCTGCTTGCCTCTCTAATAGGCCAGCCAAGTGGCCAGAATCAATGTTTGTCTAAATAAAAACACAGGGCTTTCAATGCAAGGAGGCACTCTGGATATCAAGGTGGATTACTTTTTAAGGCAGGAGAAAACATTGAATATTTGGAAGGGAAAGCTCAAGGCGTTTCTAAACACTAATTCCTTTATGGCCCTTCATGTGACAGTGTGTGCTGCACAAGGACTGCTCAGCTAGTCTACTGGGAGCTAATCTTAAATAGAATCAAACTGAACAGGCTGATAATTTTATGAAAACTTTAGAATAGAATAGAAATAGAAATAGAAATAGAAATAGAAATAGAAATAGAATAGAATAGAATAGAATAGAATAGAATAGAATAGAATAGAATAGAATAGAATAGAATAGAATAGAATAGAATAGAATAGA
>QLTV01001698.1:4371556-4381603 GCA_003457575.1 Thermophis baileyi
AATCTACATTTGGATTGTAGCATATCAAATATAACAAGTTCATAAATGCATTGTTGTAGAAGAGCTGAGGTGGCGCAGCGGTTAGAATGCAGTACTGCAGGCTACTTCTGCTGGCTGACTGCTAGCTGCAGTTCGGCAGTTCAAGTCTCACCAGGCTCAAGGTTGACTCAACCTTCCATCCTTCTGAGGTTGGTAAAATGAGGACCCAGATTGCTGGGGGCAATATGCTGACTCTGTAAACCGCTTAGAGAGGACTGTAAAGCACTGTGGAGCAGTATATAAGTCTAAGTGCTATTGCTATTGCTATATGCTCTCAGTGTACATAAAAAGACAAGATACAAAATACAAGATAAAAAAATGATATCCTAAGTGGCCCAGGAGCAGGGAGACTGCATCAGTAGCAAGAGTTTGGGAATTGCTTTGTCTTGTCTTAATATCCTCATTCCAGTTCATGGAGTCCTAAACAGCCCCAGCAAGCCAGGGTCCTTGGTGGAGAGGTGAATAAACTTTTCAGCTTTTTTAGTCCAAACGTTCTTCCTCAAGGACTTCAGTCCATAGCTGGAGATGCCCAACAGCAGTGAGAAGGAGGGAGGGATGGAAGGGTGGACGAGTCTCCTGCAAATGACTGAAGTCAGAACTTCTTCAGAATTTGTGGTATTGTATGGGTACATGCCCACATTGGAATTTGTGGTGGGTTCACAGTCCCATAAACGTTGGAAGAAACAACTTATCTCTCATTAAGGAACTCTTACCCCTATTAAGTTGGTTATATTCAGGAACACCGTCTGCCTTTCTTCCTGAAAATGTGTCAACTGAATTGTGAAAAGGCCTAAACAGTTAGAAGCTGTTTTCTGTTCTCAGATCATTGATTTCAACAGCTTCATCCTGTCCAAATCAGAGGTACAAAATCTGAGTCTTTATTTTCTATGTTTACTCCACGTCTGTAGTTCACATTTAGCAGCTATTCTACAAGCTCAGTACTCACTGAATTGCTTTTTATTATCTCTTCTAGGATTTTTCATTATCTCTTTCTTTCACTCTCTCACATTTATATGAGTATCCAGGATGGCATTAAAAATTAAGATGGTGGTCACAATTATTATAGGCTTCTTTGCCTATGTGAATATGCAAAACACACACACACACACACACACACAAACATACACACACAGAGACATGCACACACACACACACACATGCACACACACACACTCACACACACATGCGTGCACACACACACATACAGGTAGACCTTCAATAAATGATGGTTCAAAGTTATGATGGCCTTGAAAAAAGTAACATATGACCTGTATTCACACTTACAACCATCACATTACCCCTGCAGACATGTGATTTGTGACCTGTTTTGACAATTTCCAGGAAAAAATGACCAAAAAAAATCCATTGGAGAAGCTGGATTTGCCTAACAACATCGTGAGTCACTTAATGACCATCATAAAAATTGTTGTAAAATTAGGTTCAACTCAACTTATGACCAAAACAAGCTATGATTGAAATTCCAGGCCCATTCCCCATTGTGGTTATGTTGATATTGTATTGTATTGTATTGTATTACATTGTATTGCATTGCATTGCATTGCATCGCATTGCATTATATTGTACTGTATTGTATTATGTTATTTTATGTTGTTACGTTACGTTACGTTACGTTACGTTACGTTACGTTACGTTACGTTACGTGTTTTCCTGCGCACAGATAAATACATAAATTTTCAGATTCTCCTGAGCCTGCTAAAAGCTTTCTGATATATACAACTCTCAGAGATGCTGCATTATTATGGGTAGGATGATAATTATACAAAAGCCATAACCATGGTTGATAATCCATATGATAGCAAAACCAAATGATACAAGTTTCGTCTTGTGTCTGAGCTAGTTAGTGTCTTGCAAGTTGCCTTTTCATTCTTAGCCTGGCTTTTAGTTGCTCACCTTTGCCAGGTGACCACAGCACAGCATTTAGGCTGAGGGGTGGAGAATAAAGCACCCCTCCTGCTCAGCTCTCTGTGTCTGTGAGACCAATTGCTAGATTGGTGCTGGTGGCCTCCTCTTTTCATGCATGGGCTTTCATGTTAAAATGTAGTTGTGCAATGGAAAAGGAAGCATTTCTCTTCGTTTTCGATCTCTCTCTCTCTCTCTCTCATTCTCCAGAAGCAGAATGCCGCCATGTCCTAGCCCAAATAACCTAAAGGTATTTGAGAAGGGGGTGGGAAGAGAGAGAGGAAGGAGGGGAGAGATGGGCTTGAGATCTGATTGTCAATGAAAAGGGCAATTTTCGAAAGAGCACCAAGATCATCTGAACCTCTGGGGACTTGATTATGTGAAGCATCTCTTTTATAGCCTGTTCTTACCCACCGCCTGTCTGCTAGTGCCCCTGATTGTGACAATAACTGTTCCACTGACATTACTCTAATTAGGACTAAACTCTACCCAGTGAGATTACCTGTCTCTCTGGTGAGACAGCCGAGGAAAAACATGCTTAAATTACTGTTATCTGTTTCTTCCTGCCCCCATCTGTTTGCTTCACTCACCATTATGTCATTGCTGAAGTGATAGCATGATATATGAGCTTACAAACACTTGTTATTTTGATGAAGCTCGTGCTTAATATGTATTTTAGAAAAACAGGAGAATTGGAGGTTCATCCTGCTTGTAAATTCCCCGTTGTGGCCCAGGGTTCAATCCATTATTCCCAGACTCCTCTTCTTTACACAGCCTCTTATAAGGATTCTTACTAGACTTACTAGAACAATGAATTGTTGTAAATTCATTTATAAATACCAAGCTGCTGTAATAGCGAAGAGTATTTGTCCTCAATCAAGGTGGGTTGCTGCCGGTTCGTACCGGTTCTTTAGAAACGGTAGTGGAAATTTACCGCCGCTCGCCAAACCAACAGCAAAGACTGGCAGTCCACGCTCCCGAACCGGTCCTCCAGTCGCCACAGCTTGAAAAAAAAACCTCTGCGCATGCGCAAAGGCTTCTGCGCATGTGCAGAGGGTCATTTCCGGGTGTTTTGCACGACGCGACGTGCGCACGCAAAACGCACACTTCTGTCGCAATCAGAACCGGTAGGGAAGTGGAACCCACCCCTGTCCTCAATGTATATATAAAGTGAAGTTCCAGCTATACCGTGTCATTGTTTCACACAACCCGCTGCAGCCTTTTTCTACAGCCAGAAGTTGCCATGGCTTGCGGTAATCCCATCATAAACAGAAGGTGCAGTGAGCGTTCAGCAATTATTTGCCTCTTCCAAGGGGAGGTGAATTTGTCAGCCAGGATAAGCTGAGCTAAGCACCCTCCTCTTCTCTCCCCCCCACCCCCCACAACTTGTTTTAGCAGTATTTCAGCCAGTGATGCACAGAACAGGGCTCTCAGAAATTAGATTGAATTGAATTTAATGCAGATAGGTCTTCATATCTGTACAGCCAAGCACTGTAAAGAAGGGGGATTCACATTTTGACTTTAAAGCTTTTCAGTTCTGCTGGAAACAGTTGTGATCTCGTAGCTTGCAGATTCAGTTATTACTGAATTATTGGTGGATTTTTGCCGTTGAATGGAGAGTTGCTAATTTAGGATTTCCACAAAGTGGAAGAAGATGCCTAGATATTTCAAGGCCTGCCTGTACAATTTGGTAGTTGTTAATTTTCCAACTTTGTGGGCTTGTATTTTAACACTTGGAAAATGCAACCACTTTTGTTTTGAAATAATTGATTTCCAGTTCCAAAACTAGCATCTGGAATTGCACCCGGAAGAAACTGGCAACCAATGCAGTTCATGGAGCAGAGATGTAACGTGTATCATTCTTGGGACACACATAACTGCCTGTGCTGCTGAATTTTGCACCAGCGGAATTTCTGGATGCTCTTCAAGGGCAGTGTGAAGCGTGTTATAGTAGTCCAAATGTGGGAATTGTTTTGTGTGCCAGAATCAGGGATGAAATGCCCATGTGGTGAAGATTTGTACAATGTCATTGATATGAAAATTAAATATAAAGAGAGTCAGAAGGAAGCCTGCTTGATTCCTTTGTGTGTAGGAATAGAGGTCCTCAGCCTGCCATTTTGTGTATATTTAGAGTATATTTACTCTATTCTTACTCTAAAATATATTTAGAGTATATTTAATGTGCACAGAGTTGCCTTCATGGATCATCATTATCAGCCAAAGGACAGGCAGCCTGAAGATAAAGGAATGAGGTCTGCCTTCACATTGACCAAGATCCCCTAAAGTATTTCTTGATCAGGCGGAATAGATTTTAACACTAGTCCGCCTTTGAATAGCCTGATCTGAAGCCAGCTTGTTTTATGGCTAAAAGTCTCTCTTGGACCATCCAATCCAGAAGTTTGTAACAAAAATGTTTGGCCTATAGTTTGTTGAGCAATAGTTGGTGGGTTGGACTTGTTGCCTTACGGAGCAGCTCAACTCTTTGAGCTTGAGGAAGCAACTATCATTTTGAATTATGGGGAGGAGGCTCTACCAGTATGCAGAAGCTGGCCAAAACGATTTCTGGGATACAATAAGAGTGGCCATCGCAAGGTGTCAGCTAATGGAAACTTTCCAGAATTCCTTATACTGGTTTTCACAAATACAATTCCTTGAAGCTAATCTGCACACAAGTTCAACTCTGGCAAATGTACAATTTTAGCTTCTTTTCATAATTGTGGGCATCCTGTGGCCTCCAGATCTGAGATGCAGCCTACTGTACGTATCCACAACATCTTCTACACCTGATGTTGGTTGTTTATGTTGGCTGTGGATGATATATCTGCTGTCATCATGCTTTCTACACATCTTTCCTCATTTTTCTGCTCCTCCCTATTTGCCTCTGCAGGCTTCCACCACCACCACCGATGGTCTGTCAATATTCACTTGACAAATTGACATATACTCAATATTCAAATTCAGAACGAGCATCTTTGTTTTCACTACATCATCAGCACAGTTAAACCGGCTGGGCTGAGAGAGAGAGAGGGACTGACCCAAAGTCACCCAGCCAACTTTCATCCCAAAAGGAGGCCTAGAACTCACTGTCTCCTAGTTTCTAGGCCAGCACCTTCACCACTACACCAAATAACCTCTTTGATATATGTCATTTCACAATGCAAATTTTATATTTAAATTGAACGCTGACCATCTTTGTCTTTCTCCTCTTGGTGCCAACACGATAGAGTTTCTTTCCATATCTGCTTCAGCTCCATTTTTCTTGGTTCTTACATGTATCCTTAACACTGTACACAGCAGCATATACCAGGGTGGGGGCATGGGGAGTATCAAAGATGACAATATGGTCATGATTTCCATGTTAAACTTTTTACTCTCCTAGTGCAGACAATGTTGCTATGCACTGTGGCATGTCTTTAAAAAAATCAGCACCAAGTCATACATATCCTGCTATGTTCCCCAACTAGACCAACATGAAACCAATATGACTATATATATAAATCCATATATAAAGATACATGACAGCATTTTATTCCTTGATATTAAAGATTATCAGGCTTCTATGCACTTTAAACTGAAAACATACTGATATCAGTTATATTTAATTTACAGGATTATTTATTTAATTTGTAGAATCTGGAGATCAGCTGGATCTGAAAGAAACACAGATGCAATCTGAAGACCCAAGCCAAAACAAAAAACAAAAAAACCCACCACTTTGTACAAAATGCATCTCCTGCTTCCTATCTTTTTCCCCAGGCCACTGAAAAAAGAGGGGGGAAAATGACGTATTTCCTAATAATTCCTTCTTTAATGATATATAAATAATTAAGAAGTAATAGACATCTGTCTGTATTTGGGAAGAACATCAAATTAAGCAATAAACTAGTGTGAAAAAGTAGAATTGCTTGTCTCAGGGCAGGCAAACCTTTCTCTTTTCAGACACCTAAAAATGATAAATGAAGGATTAGAAGAAGCAGAAATATTGATACAGTTAACATTTCAGATTCAGAAAATGAGACAGAATCAAGTTGTGGTCTTTTTATTTTCCCTGCACAGATCTATAAAATTGCTAGTTAAATCCTGCCTGGCTGGAGAGTGGGCATATCTTCAAGCACCATGTTGTGAACAAATCCAAACTGAAATATTAAAGATTTAAAAAGTAGGTCAGATGTAACAAATGCATTTTAAGACATCCAGACTTTAAAATTAAATCATAACACAAAATGGATAAATTTTCTGCTCTGTGCCGGTAACCACAGATTTACTTGGGTGCTTTTATTATGTAAAAATTCTTGTTCACACAGAAAAAGGTTTATGGACATTTACATAAAAAAGGACAAGAGAGGATCAGCAAAATTAAACCACCTCTTCAATATGGAATGTGCATAAAGAACCTAGGAAGCAAGCTGAGATTCATCAGAGCAATAAACACTTATCTGGGTTGTGCACAATTTCAGGCTGTCAACAGTCTTGTCAAAGTGGATGTGTTCAAATGGAAGCTAGGCAGTCATCTATCAGGGGTACTTTGATTGAAGTTCCTATGCTGAGCCGAAAGCTGGACTTAATTGCTCCTTCCAACTCTTTAATGCAGTGATTCTAATATCAGCTGCTCATATTGTTTTATCAAGAGATGCTAAGTAGATGGCCTCCTTTAGTTTGCTGGTGGACTGGATGTGTTAGTGGCTCATCCCAGACACTACCCTACATGTACAAGAAAAGAGATCTGATCACAGCAAAAATGTATTATTTACCTGCTCTAAAGGTCAAAATGATTTGGAGCTACAATATATGCAATATAAGAGCTACAGCATGCCTGTTTGAATGGCATCTATCATCAAGAACCCTTTTTCTTCACCTCCTTAACAAAGTGGGGAACTCGTGGGTCTCTGTGGCATCCTTGGTGCTCTCTGAGCTTGGTTGTTTTCTTGCAGATGTTTCATTACCTGAACAGGTAACATCATCAGTACTAAAAGGGAATGGGGTTGCTTTCTTTCTATGCAGTTTACTAGTGGCTTGCCCTGTCAGTGTTGGTGGAAGTATTCTTGGTGGTTTGCTGAGGTACAACTCTCAGAAACATCTGCCAAAATGGACAACATTAAGGAGTTGGTGTTCTACAGAGGCACAAGTTCACTATTCTTACTCTGTAGAGTGGTTCTTTTGATCTTTCTCTTTTCCACAAAGGCTGCAGTTATCTATTGTCTGTGCTAAATTATCAGCTGGATGTTTTGTAGATAGATCAAAATCTTACATCCTGCAACCAGAGAATTGTACCCGGATACTATTTGGGAAAAGAGATAAGGAAATTCAAAGGGTAAGAACTGTTCAAACACTTCGGATCATTTTATTTGCTGTGGTTCTTTTCTCAGCAATTATGAGAATCTTCTGGAGATGGTAACCGTTGATAGGGCTATCATTAAGCATATTTGACTTTCAGCCACATCCAGAATATGAAATGGTAGGTGCTGGGTAAGTCAAAGTTTACAACTGTGCTGTGCTTAGGTTCACATTGCATGGTGTTATCAGGTGATACACAAGGCTAGTTAGATGGTATTAGAAGTATTAGAAGTATCACACTGAGCTCAGAAAGTACAGCTGTCATTCAAAGAATCATTAGTAACAAAGGAGCGTTAGAGGAACATCTTGTGTTGTCATCACACTGCAAGGCTGGCTGCAGTTCAAATTAGCTTCCTTACAGAGTGTGAATCAAAATGACATGTAATCTGAATGTTAATGAATTTTTCCCACTCTTGCTTAAAGCTTCATACCCCACCTAGAAAGTTGTCATCTGGAGGACAATATCTTTCTTTTCTGGGATTAGGAATACAAGGAATATCAGAATAGAATAGAATAGAATAGAATAGAATAGAATAGAATAGAATAGAATAGAATAGAATAGAATAGAATAGAATAGAATAGAATAGAATAGAATAGAATAGAATAGAATAGAATAGAATTCTTTATTGGCCAAGTGTGATTGGACACACAAGGAATTTGTCTTTGGTGCACATGCTCTCAGTGTACATAAAAAGACAAGATACATTCGTCAAGAATCAGCAAGTTTGTGCAGAATTCACCTGCCCAAGACATTGGCAAAAGTTATTGATTTAATTAATTCCATGATGTCAGAAAACTGGGTTTCCCATCAGGATACACAGTCACATATGAAATGGTTTGTGATACTAACAGCTATGGATTCAGCAGAGCAGTAAGCTTAATGTAACATTTATGAATAAGCAAACTTAATACAGGCTCTTAAATATATATCAAGTGTTACTATATATTTATATATAGAAATAAATATGAAAAAAGAGGGACAATAGCTACATGATTAAAATATTGCTTGTAAAATAGAGTTCTTTAACAATAAATGTCAGGAAAAGGTTATCTGAAAGTTGAAAGGGAATGTGCTGTATAAACAAGAAGCTGAGCACAAAAAGGTAAAGGTAAAAGTGTCCCTGCGGGTTTTACCCCGCTAGTCGTGACTGACTTTAGAGGGCAGTGCTCGTTTCTGTTTCTTAAGTCAAAGAGCCAGCGTTGCCGGGAGATGTTTCTGCAGTCATGTGGCCAGCATGACATCACACCACAGCACAAAGCATAAGGCGAAACACAGAACGCTGTTACCTTCCTGCATGTTTATATGTGGTACCTATTCATCTATTTGCATTTATATGCTTTCAAACTGCTAGATTGGCAAGTGCTGGGACTCACTCACTCTTGTGCAAATGGAGTTGCAAATTTAGAGCTTTCCCATACTTGCACCCAGGGGTGGGTTCCTCCCGGTTTGGACCGGTTCTCCCGAACCAGTAGTGGCCCGCTGGTGATGTCACGATGATGTCACAGAACCGGATCAGTCGGTGCCGGTCCGTGGGGGCCGCCATCTTTTTTTTAAATTTTTTTTAATTTTTTTTTTAATTTTTTTTTCAAATTTTTTTGAATTTTTTTTTTAATTTTTTTTTCAAATTTTTTTTAATTTTTTTTTCCCTTTTGTGCATGCACAGAAGTCGACTTCCAGCCCTGTGCATGGGGTTGCCATTTTTTTTAATTTTTTTTTTAATTTTTTTTTCAAATTTTTTTGAATTTTTTTTTTAATTTTTTTTTCAAATTTTTTTAATTTTTTTTCCCCTTCTGAGCATGCACAGAAGTCGACTTCCAGCACTGTGCATGCGGTTGCCATCTTTTCTTCGACTTTGGTTTGTTTTTGTTTTTTTGTTTTGTTTTTTCAGATTTTTTGTTACTGCGCATGCGCATGCATGCAAAGCGCGCACAGTGCGGGAAGGAGCGAACCGGCAGCAAGGTAAGTTGGAACCCACCCTTACTTGCACCCAATATCTGCACAATATCTATCTACCTATCTATCTATCTATCTATCTATCTATCTATCTATCTATCTATCTATCTATCTATCTATCTATCTATCTATCATCTATCTAGTTCTAATCTCTCTCTCTCTATAGATTAAAATTTATATCAACCAGAAAAAATACGTATCTATCTATCTATCATGTATGTATGTATTTATGTATGTATGTATGTATCTATCTATCTAATCTGCACAATATCTATCTACCTATCTATCTATCTATCTATCTATCTATCTATCTATCTATCTATCTATCTATCTATCTATCTATCTATCTATCATCTATCTAGTTCTAATCTCTCTCTCTCTATCATCTATCTTCCATTATCTATCTCTATCATCTCTATCTGTCTCTATCATCTCTCTATAATAGACTATATATTTGTTGTTGTTAGTTGCGAAGTTGTGTCCGACCCATTGCGACCCCATAGACAACGTTCCTCCGGGCCTTCCTGTCCTCTACCATCCTCTGGAGTCTATTTAAGCTCACGCCTACTGCTTCAGTGACTCCATCCAGCCACCTCATTCTTTGTCGTCCCTTTCTTCTTTTGCCTTCAATCTTTCCCAGCTATATATAGTACCCTGTTTCCCCCAAAATAAGACATCCCCTGATAATAAGCCCAATCAGGCTTTTGAGTGCATGGCAATAAGGCCAAGTGCTTATTTCAGGGTTCAAAAAAATATAAGACAGGTTCTTATTTTTGGGGAAACACGGTACATAATCAAAT
>QLTV01001698.1:4387737-4410541 GCA_003457575.1 Thermophis baileyi
CCGAACACACACACACAGAGATAGACAGAGAGAAACAGAGAGAGACAGAGAGAGACAGAGAGAGAGAGAGAGAAAGAGAGAGAGAGAGAGAACAACGTGCACATGTGAATGAGCGATCTGGGGGCCCTTGTGGCCCAATTGGAACTCCCTCGAAATATAATGCCCAGGCTATGCAAGCATTTGTAAAGGATGCACTCCTCCTTTAAGTGTCAAAACTGCTGCCTTTTCAGTATGGCTGAGTCAAAGGCTTTCCCCAACTGCCTGAGTACCGGTATATATACTCAGAGACAACACTTCCACTGGGATTTCCAGCCCAGACACGTCCAAGCAGCTTTCAAAGCCACCACACAAAATTTCTAGAGAACCTCACTATTGTTACACTTTGAGGAAGAATGCTATACAAATAGTCATTTAGTGAACACCGTAGGGACCGGAATTTGGTTGTTAAATGAAGCGGTTGCTAAGTGAAACCATGACTGGGCTTACGATCTTACGTCAGCTTTCCTTTGCTTTACAGACCTGTGTTGGAAGAAATGTCCATCTGGGTTCAGTTCCAAGTGGGGAGAAAGACATTGGAAACATGGAGGCTGCTTGGAAAGATGGTTTATTGATGAACAGGATCACATGGCTCCTGGGCAGAAAAGGGAAGAGATGCTGAGAGTGCTTGGGTTTAATGCCCTCTGTTGGGTTTTGAATTTGAGCTTGTGTTCTGATTGGTTGTCAGACTCCCATGGGGCCATGCAGGGGCAACTCTGTAGGCTGGCCTGAGTCCCAGGCTTGGTTGAGCCTTGCTGGGTGATGATGTAATGAAAGGGCTTTGGGCAATTCCTACTATGGCTTTGTCTGAAGGAGGTAGATCTTTGTTATGTAGAGTAGGCTGGCCCAGGCCTTAATGGCCCATTGACAAAGATTGGGGGGCTGAGTTTCTGCCTCCCTTTTAGGGGAAATATTCTGCCCTTTTAATATTTCCTAAAATATCTCATTTTCTTAGGAGAGGGGTGGGTGCTAACTTCCTACACCTGCAAAAATCATAAATGTGAGAATTAGTTGTCTCAACGGTGTTTTTTCAAGAGGCAACTGGACTTTCTGGTTTTTCTTTGAAGACATTTCGCTTCTCATCCAAGAAGCTTCTTCTTCTGTAATTGCAAGCGGTTGCTAAGCAATGCAGTTGCTAAACAAGAACTAGTTGTATTCATAACCGCATGGTTTGCAAAGTGCTCCCTTGGATACTTTGTCCAGCCTTGATAGTGATATTCCAAGGGAGTTCAAAAGCTCTATGAAAGGCGGAGTTTCCAAGAACTTCATGGAATTACAGCAACATCTTTTCTCATAATAACTGGCCTTTCTTTGTTTTCTTTGGGAAGCATATTCATAAATAGGCATTAGCAATCTCAACATACTGTACACACACATTGTTCTGAATCAAGCGTAGATTGGTTATGCTATCATCAGGCAGCTTAACAAGACGCAATGGTACATTCAATCAGATTATATTTTATTCTTCAGGCATCCTCTGACAACACTCACGGTTATGTAGAAGTTCTTCTGAATCTACAGTCATAATCTGGAACCATCACGAATATTGTAAAAAAGGATTAATTGCTTCCCCATCTCCCTCTTCAGGCATCCTTTCCCGGTACATTCTTGAAAGTGACTTCCTTTGGGATAGTGTACTTCAATTACTCCCGCCCCCCAGGCATACTTCAATGACCAATGAGAGTACACAGTTATGATCACATGCCATGGACTACATGGCATGGACTACATTCCCCAGAATGCTATGTCTTAAAGAGACAGTTCTTAATTCTAGGCTAAACCCTTGATAAGCCAGCACACACATACAAACAATGCAAGATTTTATGCAAGGAATTTAGTATTTTTTACATTTACAAATGTTTAACATGCTTCTCATATGGATTCCTAAGCAGTGTCCTGCCTAATCTAACTTACCTCCATAGTTGGTACTGCACATGTCAGGCCATTTTCTGGGCCTCCTAAATGTGCTAACATTTATGAAAACTTTCAGTGTTCCTTTAACATTTAGAATATCACTTTTCATCTCCTCTTAACTTTTACCACCTCCCATAGAAGGATTTTTTTTTTCATAGCCCAGTTAGATGTATCGGGTGATAAGTATGAGAAAGCGGGATTCAACAAAGCTCAGACCAACCTTGCGTCATAAGTAAATATGTCCACTTAATCAGAGCCATGAGTAAGAGTTGAAGGTCAGTTTACCCTCCAAAGCTAAGATTTACTAGCTCATAATAGCCCATTGCAGTCACTGTTCACAGGGCCTTCCAAGTGATTATATGTAAATATAAAGTTGGTAAATGTTCCTCTCAGCAGATTCAAATGACTGACTTAACTGTGGGGTTAGCCAGGGGTGGGTTATGGCTTACCTCGCTGCCAGTTCGCTTCCTCATGCGCCGCGCGGGCATGCACAGTGCTAAAAACCCAGCTTCTGCGCATGCGCAGAAGCAAAAAACAAGATGGCGGGGCCGCCGAGAGAGCTGGTTCGGGGGCATGTCCAGCCGGCCATCGCTGCCGGTTCGGCGAGCGGGGGGAAATTCCCACTACCGGTTCTATAGAGGCAGTCCGAACCGGCAGGAACCCACCTCTGGGGTTAGCTGTCTTGCCTTTCCTTCTTTCCTTTCCTTTCCTTTCCTTTCCTTTCCTTTCCTTTCCTTTCCTTTCCTTTCTTTCCTTTCCTTTCCTTTCCTTTCCTTTCCTTCCCTCCTCTCCTCTCCTCTCCTCTCCTCTCCTCTCCTTTCCTTCCCTTCCCTTCCCTTCCCTTCCCTTTCCTTTCCTTTCCTTTCCTTTCCACATTTCCTTTCCTTTCTTTTCCCCTTTTTCCCCTTTCCCCCTTTCCCCTTTTTCTCTTTTTCCTTTCCTTCTCTGGTTTTAATTGTGTTCAGCCTTGCTCCTTCCCCTTCTGATTGCAGCTACAGCTAAGCATACACAGTTTAGGTAAAAGGGGTCATTGGTTTAATGACAGACATATAAGCATTGCTTTATGTCAATAAGAGCCTATTGATCTAAATTCCTCTCTCGTATGCCTCAGTAGTTTAAGAGAAGCTGCGCCAGTGCTAGAATGCATGGACTTCTGCTTTAAAGCAATAAAACAAGCAGGCCCTGAAAATGACCAACTATAGATTGCTTTTTCCTTTTAATGACCTGCTCTTAAAGCAATTTCTTTTGAGAGTAAATGCATATTCTTGGCCTTTGTTTGCCTGGATCAAAAGATAACGCTTCTCACATTCTAGGAAGTTTGTTTCAAAGAATGGTTACCAGAGCCTCACACAGGCTCTGCACTCTCAGTGCCAGGAGGGAGAGACACTGTGCTCTGAAAACATGGCACTCTGTTTGTGTCAGAAACTGCTGAATCGTGGAAGTAAAACACCCAACATTTTTGCAGAGATGGAAACTTTCAGGAAATCGGGAGACAGAGTTTGGCCTTAGTTTTGTAGGATGTGCTGCATTGAAATGGGAAGGAAGATTTGTGAGTGTTTTAATCCCATCAAAAATGCTTTTACTCTTCCTCCCGATTGAGGGAATGAAGTAGCTGGTTTTTCCAAAGTAATTGGGTGTTTGTATTATTATTATTGTTGTTGTTAATTATGGTAGTGGAGCCTAGTGGATGTGATAGTGGGATGGTGAAGAAGTTGCCCCCTATTTTTTCCTTAGAAAGTGTATTTTATTGCAGGTTCCCTCTTTGGGAAAATTGGAATGATTTGGGGTTAACAGAACTTTCGTTGTGGTTGTTGTTCTTTTACAAATAAATAAATAAAGGGGGGAGGATTAGATCCTCTAAGTTTTGATCCTGATCCAGAGTCTTCCTTTTTATCTATCAAAGCAAGGCACCATTTGTTGTTGAGAACCATCACATAAACATATGGCATCTACATCTCCAGATAAGCAAGCGGTATCCACTGTCTAGAGAGAAATCACATGTTGGAAAGCTTCACCTCATATTCAATTACTGCCTTCTTCTGGCAATCCCTGCCTTCTTCAAAGTTTCTCAACTTGGGCAATTTGAAAATGTGTGGACCAGGGGTGGGTTCTAACTTACCTCACTGCTGGTTCGCTTCCTCCTGCGCCGCGTGGGTGCGTCTCGTGGGTGCGTGGGCGCTTTGCACGCACGTGCATGCACAGTGCAAAAAAAATTAAAAAAAATTCCCCCCCCCCAAAAAAAGCCGAAAACAAGATGGCGATGCATGCGCAGTGCCGGAAACTTGGCTTCTGTGCATGCGCAGAAGAAAAAAAACTCGGAAAATATTCAAAAATTTTTTTAAAAAAAAAAGATGGCGGTGTCCACAGACCGGCACCGACCAAACCGGATCTGTGATGTCATCGTGACGTCACCAGCGGGTCGCTACCGGTTCAGGCGAACCGGTCTGAACCTGGAGGAACCCAGCTCCCAGAATACCCCACCCAGGGGCATTTATTTTTTTAAAAAAGTAGCAATCTATGCACTACCAAAACCTTGACCTTTAACTGGGTGAAATGGTGCATCATATTTTTGAGGCACCCTTTTCACCCAAGTTTTGAATCAAGCTACCTCAATGGGATAATCTACAGAATGTGTCCCAAATCCGGGACTCATGACTCCCAAGGAAATGAAAATTGGGAAAGTTGTGGCTGCTCCGGTGCTACTGGCTGCTGCTGGGCTGCTGCTGCAGTCATGTGACCTTCATTTTCAATGTTCCATGACAGTTTCCCAGCCAGTCTCGCAAACCCTCATTCCCCCCCAACCCAGCAGCAGCCACTTAACTGCCTGTTGGGAAGGGTTAGGGTTAGGGTTAGGGTTAGGGTTAGGGTTAGGGTTAGGGTTAGGGTTAGGGTTAGGGTTAGGGTTAGGGTTAGGGTTAGGGTTAGGCTTAGGGTTAGGGTTAGGGTACGTCAAGTCAAGTCAGGGTCAGGGCCAGGGCCAGGGCCAGGGCCAGGCAAGGCAAGGCAAGGCAAGGCACGGCACGGCATGGCACGGCACGGCATGGCACAGCACGGCACGGCACGGCACGGCACAGCACGGTAGATTTCTGATGCTTCCTGCCAGTTTCCACAAGGAAACTCAATAGGGAAAGTGGCAGAAAGTTGGAAATCCCTTCTGCTCCCACTGTTTTTTTGCCCACCAGTGGTTATTCTGTTTCTCTGTTTAGGTAAGGAAATATTCCTGAAATGATGACTCAACAGGGCATGGGTTATCTAGTTTTCTTCTAAAGGCAGAGCATAGCAGGCCACACAAAAAAGGGTTATAAATTGCACAGCCTGAGAGTAATGCAAGAGAAGATCCTTTCTGATACACCTGACAGAGGGCCCCCTGAAAATTGGGCATCTTTACAACAGCTTCTCCTGCAGATGCCAGGAAAATTTTCAACACAGCATTGTATATAGCTCCTAATTTTCTTTTCTTTCAAGTTAAGGAAAAGCAGGTGTGATTTGAGAACACACAGTTTTCTACAGCAACAGAATTACAGACTTAGATCACTCCTAATCTTGAATAAATTAGTCATCATTTCTGCCCAGTCAGCAATCAAAGCATTGAAAAGTTGGGAAAAAAATATTCTGTATTGCAAGCAGTATGTTAGAAGTACAGAATCAGATTCTTCTTTATACCGGGTATGTTTATTTAAATGAGCTTCTTGGGTCATACTCCATTCTCTGGGTTATTACACAAATATTTTATGCTTTCGTCATTTTACAAGTGCATTAGCTCTTAGGAAGTATAGTGGTTTTATTAGGGTTCCATGCAATGGTGATAAAGAAAGCTGCCAGAGAGGTTTAAATTTTATATTTTCAGCTGCACTAATTATTCTCCAGGGAATTAATTAGGGAAACATTTTCTAGCTTTTCAACAAGTTTATACTCACATTCAAGACTGATTTAAGAATCAGTTTGAACTGTAATTACATAGATATTCCCTTCTACCCACTCAAAAAAAAAAAAACACCTATTCTTATTTCTATACTTGTAAACTGATGATCAGAGAGTATAGGTATCAAACTTTTTAAAGTTTACCTATTGACACATAAAGAAAAGGCCCATAAAGAAATATTCTCATCTATTTCTCTAACATTATTTTTTTTAAAAAAGAAGAAGAAGGTAAGCATTTAGTGAATAAGATTAACATACTCGTGGCCAGAATTCTTTGTGAAATATTTCACTTAAGCATGCCAGGTTAATTCAGGGTGATTCCAGCACAGAGTTCCTTGAAGTATGTATGTAAATATTTTTTAAAAAATACCCTCCGTATGTTTAATTAAGTTAGGGTAACTAAGTGTTGTTGGGCAGTTGTGTTTCCTAGAAAAGCTGTGAATACTTACCTATTTCCCTGCTAAGCAAAATACTCTAAATCATCTCTCATCTGCTGTACTCCTTCATCTCCTCTGTTTCAAACTCAGTTGTATCCTTACTATACCATTAGCAATGAAATGAAATTAATTATGGTCCTAAGGGCAAAGGTGAATATTATTGATCAAATCAGTTAATGAAATTGAAAACTTTGAGTGAGGAGGCCTTTGACTATCCCAGCAAGGGTACCGTCTTCTTCTGCTCTGCTGTTCTTACTTCAGACTGAAGTGTATCATTCTGAAGATTTGGACTCTGCTCACAGAATATATTTCTATTTCCATTTGCAATTTAGGCTATTTTCATATTTATCATTCCCACCGATAAACATAGAGAGACAAGCAGAAATCTAGATCAGGATCCCAAGAATTAAATTTTTTGAATGATAGACCTTCCTCTTCCCACTCAGCTAGGATTTAGAGGGCCCCAAAATGAGCCAAGAACTGTAGAAAGAAATCTAAGAGTTATCTCTGAACCAAAATGCAATCCACAGATAGGATTATTTGAAAATGGGCTTGAGGAAGAACAAAAGCACATTTGTTTTCAAATGCTTAGTAAAGTCTTGTTGCTTCAATCAACTTCCTGTGGACAAGAAATATATTTCTTCCTGCTCCTAAGAATCCAATGATCACATTATTTTCTTCCTATAGTCTAGACCAGAGGTGGGTTCTTACCGGTTCTATCCGGTTCTTTAGAACCGTTAGTAACTCGGCGATGACGTCAGCTAATTTTTGCTTTAATAAAAAAGCTATTTTTTTTATTGCTGCGCGCACGGCACGACCCTGAGCGAACCGGCAGCAAAAGGATCCACAACCTACCCCTGGTCTAGACGAGCAGGGTGGATGGCCAGGCGAACTAAGCTGAGCTTCCCTCTTTCTCCCACAAGAGAAAAGAAAATTACCACATGGGATCCAACCATCTGAAGGGAGGTAGATGGTATGCAAATTTGATAACAAAATACATAAATAATAATAGCACAATCAATCACTATAACAGTACTGAGAAAGCAAGGACCCAGAAAGATCTTAGATCATATGAGCTGTCCATCACACTGAGTAAGGACCTTCTTTGATCTAGATCAGTGTTTCTCAACCTCAACTTTTCTAGAGTTGAAATCCACCTATCTTAGAGTTGCCAAGGTTGAGAAACCCTATGATTGATTGACAGATTGAATGATTACATGCCATCAAGCCCATACGGAAAAAGAAGACATGTCCAAACCTGTCTAAGAAGTCAAGGTACAGATTAGTGGAACTATTCGGGCTCTATTGGCTACACTCTAATGTGGTAAGACAGATGAGGATGATTTGAAACAGACAGGAAGAAGATAGAGGGCATGAACTGGATTGCCTTGGGCAGCTCCAGACAGTGTTGGGACCAGCAGAAGATCATCAGCCATGGAGGGAGAAGAACTTCCTGATGTGAGGCCCATGATGCCATAGCTGGAGTGGATGTCCTTTTGCTAGAAGAGAGAGTGGGGGAAACAAGCTGGATTAGCCTTAGCTGCCTCAATACAATTGAGCTACAGGAATAAGGAAAGAATACTGCTCTTTCATTGTTCCCCTTGCTGTAAGATGACTTCCTTCATTAATACAAGGTTGGCAGTGGAGTTCTCAAGGCTTATTTTTCTCAGGAACAGCAGTCTGCCTTCCTGAGAGACAAAATGCAGGTATCTCAGTTTATAGTGGCTATTCAGGGGTGGGTTCTAACTTACCTCACTGCCGGTTCGTTTCGTCCTGCGCCGCGTGGGCGCGCCTCATGGGCGCGCATGTGCAAAGCGCATGCGCAGTGCCGAAAATTCCAAAAAAAAATCCAAAAAAAGCACCAAAAACAAGATGGCGGCACATGCGCAGTGCCGGCAACTCTGCTTCTGCGCATGTGCAGAAGAAAAAATAATCAAAAAATTCAAAAAAAATATTTCCAAAGTTGTTTTTTCCCAAAAAAAAAAAAAAGATGGCGGCGTCCACAGACCGGCACCGACCGAACCGGCTCCGTGATGTCACCAGCGGGTTGCTACCGGTTCGGGCGAACCGGTCCGAACTGGTAGGAACCCACCTCTGGTGACTATGGCACCCATGAATCTGTCCCAAATCATATGGGGCTGCCTTTAAAAAAAATTCAGAAGCTCAACCTAGAAGAATGATGAGTATATTTTGGGGCACCCACTTAACACCTCTACTCTGAGAGCTATCCTGGTGGTTTCTGGATACCATTAAAGGTGGTGATTGTGATCTTTAAAGTCCTTCATGAGTCATCCTGGGTACCTGTAAGACCATCTTCTCCCATCTACAATATTCAGTAGTGTGGGATTACTACATGTCACCTCAATTAGAGATTGTTATATCAGGAGTCCTTTTCACTTACAGAAATGAGAATATAGTGAGCAAAGATACAGGGGGGGGGAGGGATGCTGCATTCTATTTACCATCCAGTCATTTCTGGAGAAAATACTTTTAGGGACAATTTAAATAGAGAAGATAATTCAACATTTTTATATTGCATATAAGTTTATGATGACACCAAATATATATGCCTGATAAAAAGTGAATTATTGTGAAAACTGTAAAGCACATAGAAAGGAAAGAGACCTACTCTTAGTCCTTTCTTTCCCTTTCTTTCATGAGCTAATGAGGAAAATGAAGAAGCTACTTTTATTAACTCATACATAATTAAGAATCATAAAGAAAAGTTGTTTAAAAGAAACAAATATTAAAAGAAGCAATTAAAATTATAGTATAATATTAGCAATATTATAATATTAGTAATATAATATTAGTCTGGTTGCACAAGAAAGAAAGAAAGAAAGAAAGAAAGAAAGAAAGAAAGAAAGAAAGAAAGAAAGAAAGAAAGAAAGAAAGAAAGAAAGAAAGAAAGAGAAAGAAAGAAAGAAAGAAAGAAAGAAAGAAAGAAAGAAAGAAAGAAAAAATACCAGCACATTGTAAAGGGAAAGGGTAAAAATTGCTACTACAGTACAATGCCTTATAACCACCACAAGATGCGTTTTGAGTCTGTTTGCTTTTTACCTTTGCCAGCATTTCGATTAAGATTGAAATTTGCATGCAAACAAGGTTATTCTATGTTTGTGGGCATTTCTTTATTCCCTGAACAGATTGGTTTTCAAGTCTGTCTTCCAGCTCCCTTTTCAGTCAGTCTGGCCAGAAAAAAAAAAACCTGAACACATATAGTATCACGATACAGAGAAGGTTTTACAGGCTTCGCAGTACTGATAATTGGTGATAATTTCATAAAAAGATCCTTCTTGATTACACTAAGCTGTGGATTTGCAGGGAATGCTGCCTGTCATTGTGATTGATAGAAGACATTTACATCTTCACTGTTACGCTGTTTATTAATGTTCTAAGAAGGGACATATTGCAACTGCTCTTTCTCATTGAAGTCAATTGTCAAAATTATAATTGGATGAATTGGTTACTCTAGGCATTATAATTACATTCTTTACATCTATTGTACAACTTGCTTTTCTCTTCCAAATTCTGTATTGCTGGGGAAGATTAAAATTTATAAAGATGGACGTCTATATTGCTGGGAAAGAGAAGAGGAAGACCAGCAACAAGTATATGGATTTGAATACACCAACGATAGCTGCATATTGAAATTCCTGAAAGACTAGGATGGAGCTGATTATCCTTTGGTGGTTGTTAAAAGTTGGCACCAATTTAATGGTACATAATCAAGCAATGAATAATTTGCTTTGATATGAAAGCAAAATGCCTGATTGTTGGCTATAAAATTATTTCATATTTTGAAATAGAGTGATATCCCTGGAGCACATCTACTGTATCCCTGGATAGCAACTCCCATTAGTATTCAATATAATGAGAGGAAGATGTATAGAGGAAGAAGATCGGCATAGATAGTCCCCAAATATTTTAGCTGACTAATTTTCTTCTGTTTAGTTCATTTGATAAGAAATCAGAGAATTCCCAACTTAATTAAGATATTACTAAATTATGGTTCAATGACATCTGTAGGATCATTAATTCCTCATTCCTACTTTACCTGGACAGCTCTGCACTGATTGTGGGATAGAACCAGGGGTGGGATTCTACTAGTTCGGACTGGTTCGGGTGAACCGGATGCTCCGACGATCAGCTGGGAGCAAACCGGTTCGCTCCGATGATCAGGTGGGCCCGCCCGCCCGCGCGCTTTACTGACCTATATCTTCTCAGCTGATTCGCATGGCAGAACGGATTGCTGTGCCTCAGCTGTGTTTCTCCCCAGCAATAACTCAGAAGGTAAGTTTTCATTAAACTGCGCATCCATGTGCAGTGTGCGTCAGGCACGTGCGCGCAAAAGCGTGCGATCACCGAACCGGTTGTTAAACCAGCAGGCTCCCACCACTGGATAGAACTGGTAGGCATCGTATTGTGGCAGACATAGTAATCTACAGCAGCGTTCCCCAACCTTTTCAGGTTTGCAGTCCAGCACTGGGGTGGGGGGCAAGGAGAGAAGAGGAGATGGTTTTGTGTGAGAGGCAGGCTCGTGCATGCACAGCTTCATTTGCGTGAGGGGCGGGTGCACGCACCCGTCACTCATGTGAGAGGGGCTGCGAGCACCAGCGCCCACTGCTCACATGAGTGGGGCTGTGTGCATGTGCCAGCTCTCAACTCACATGGACCAGTTGCAAATAGGCCGTGGCCCGGTAGTGGGCCGAGGCCCACAGGTTAGGGAGTCCTGATCTACAAGATATGTTCCATATATTTTGCAACTTCTTTCAGTGAGGAGAAGCATACATTGACAGAGTGTTAATGCAAAACTATATGAAGTCCTTCAAATACGTTGTAGCGCAATTCCCCAAGTTGGCTGTGTAGGCTAGAAATTCACACTTGCAGATGAATTTTGAGTCTAGCACTCCATGTTGCTATAAGAGCCTTATGAAATGTGGGAGGTGTATATGCTTTATGCACAAAATGAAAGAACTGTGTCTAGGTAGCCCCATGAATAGTAGCTAATGATGAACAGTTGCTGGAATATGCCAGATTATATGTACAGGCATATAGGGAAGTATGAAAAATTGAATTAGAACGCCAAGTGCATGAATACCACTTTTGCATTGAGATATCATATATCTAGATTCAAACATGATTAAACGAACAACAAAAAAATAGTTTGCAAAAATTGCAAGCCTATCCTTCTTCTAAGGAAGAAATCAATATGTTCAGATAATTGTTGGACACATAGCACTCCAAATGCAACAGTTCCTACAGTTTGGAAACTAATACGGTACAAAGATAAAAAATTGGACATTCTGATTGCAAAGAGACTGATGCTACAGAATTAGAATTACATCCACTCTCTATCTTGTCTGAAAAGTTCACTTGTCTTTCATTATCGGAATGAATAGGAATTCTACTTGGGGGACTATTTAAAAATGCAGATTGCTTACACTGGGCAAAATGTTAATTTCTTTCTTTTTCTTCTTCTTACTGGTCTTGAATGCTAATAATGTAATTGTCCAGCATAACACGAATATAGATATAGAATAGACGGAGGTATACTTTTTGCCTGGATTCTTTCTTTCTGCATATTATAAAAATAAAAATAAATTAGGGAGGCATTGTTGTTTTTTAAATGAGCACACCAAAGAAGAAATCTTTTTATTCTACAAGGCCCACACGCACTTAAGAAATATATCCTGAGAAAGGTGTATTCTAGAGTAGGGCTGCACATTTCTGAATTCTATTAGGAAAGAAAAGACATAAAAACCATGGAGAGACCCTGAGCCATCACATATTCGCAGTGACTGTTGTTCTCTGATTTAATAGAGTTCAAAAAAGTCTGCTCAGACACTTAATCAGAATAGTCTTACCTTAGTCCTTCCTGGTGAAATGGAATGGGAAATTTAGCTCCTTTCTAAATTGTCATAATAGGACAAGAAAAAAGAACTTGAAAGGCCTACCACTCCAGCATAAGTCTTGTCAGACCGGAACATAATTGCCTAAATGGGTAATTTCAAATAATCTTCCAGTAGTTCAGCCATTCAGTTTGACTACTAAAGAGTGCTGTTGCCTCTGGTCCTTTCCTCGCTCTCCCACAGTTTCCATTATTATTATTATTATTATTTTTCTTATCTTCCACTGGTGACATTTTTCAAATATGAGTAGCGAAGAAAGGACATGAACCTAGAGAGAAAAAGAGAAAAGGTGAGGGAGAGAGGAGAGGCTGTGGATTTTATTAGACTAACCAGTTGTTTTAAAGTAGCAAACTTTCCAGCTTGGCATTTAAAGATTTTTGCAGTTGGGATGAACACTTCATCAAGATGTTCTGAAAACAACTTTAAGTTCTCTCTCTGAGTTTTGTTGCAATGTCTGGAAGTTGAGTCATGGCGATTGGACTTATTTTGTTGTTGGTTTGAGAGACCTTTCGCTGCTTACCCAAGTAGCTTCTTCAATCTGAACAAGTTGGTTAGGGGAATCTGAGTAGGCAGAGAGTCGTTGGAATGTCTTAAAATGTCCTAAAATTCTTAGAGGTATTTCCACGCCAACCTCAGGGTTTCTTGAGCATGGCAATATGTTGATGAACATCTACCCGGATGACTGAGAATCTTCATTGACAGTTCTTTGCAACATTTATTTTCCTTGCAAGACTCTTAGCTCCGCTGAGGATTAACTCCCAAGTAAGGAGGCACCTGGGCTGGGCTTTCTGAATAGGCAGCAACGGTCCTCTGAATTAGATTATTTTAGATGAAAAGAGGTAGCCTATTTCCTGAATACAGCTTTCAATGAAATCAGAGAAACATCAACATGTAAACAGGATGTTGACTGCCTGTGTACTAGATAGCATTGCACAGAGAGTGGCTCAAAGAATGACTGGGGGTGGGGGTGGGGGTTGGTGAATTGACATTGCCGGAGAGAAGTCTTACAACAATGCTTTATTCTGTAGCATTATTTTGCACTGAGAGGGGTCTTACCCAGTCTTGGCCTAAGGTTTAGGCCAAGTTAAAGCACTTCTGCTTGACAGCACTCCCATGTGGGAGCCAGATTAGAATGTTTACCTACCACATATATCACCCTCTCAGTGGTGGCTGAGGTCAAGCAATCCTGGGGTTGGGTGGTAGGAACATATGGTGCCATTCTGATTCAAGGGACTTTCAGGCTTACAGAGAGCACCACAAAATTGTGGTGGCTTCCATATGGCCACCATAATGTGTAACTTAACTGTGAGATCTGCTGAAAGTCTGTATAAAGAGCATTCTTGTTTTCATATTTGTGGGGTCCAGCATTAGGCCTATATATGGGGTTGCTGTTTTAAAAATTAAACACAAGCCACCAACCCCTTAAATAATTTACATCCTCTTACCCACCACCCCTCCCTCAATTTCAATTCTACATATCCCCCACATCGTCTCCCACAGTCCTCCCTTTGAATATTTCAATCTTCCACTACATTTCCAATAACCCTTCTGGAGTTGCCAAAGCAGGTTCAGGTTAGGCTTTAAAGTGTGTTGCCATACTTCAGAAGTGTTTATGCAGACTGACACTCTTTTTTTTTTTATCTGAGATCACCAATGACTACATTAATTACAACAGAAATAATCTCTAAAAAGATAGAGATTTTGTAAATTAGCAACAGTGATTCCGCTATGGATCCTACTGTCAAATCAATACCTTTTGCATGGGAGGAAAATGAAGCCCATCTGTGTGTGAGAGAGAGAAAGAGACAGAGAGAGAGAGAGAGTAGGCATGACAATTTATACACAGTTACCTCCTAGCCTTAACTTCACCCTGCAGTGTGAAAATTGAGATCAGAAATTTATTTAAATGAACATTTACCCAGGGATCTGTCTTACAGAATTCTCTGACTAAATAAAGCAATAATGTTTTCATACCACATATTTTAGCTGCTGATTTAACATATTATTCTGCAGTGGTTATTTGTTTTTTGTTTTAAATAGATGTGGGTCTATTTGTGGCTGAAAGTCTTCTCCCAACCACCCTTTGATTTCCAAGGCTTCTGGATTGGAGTTTTATTTGCACAAATTGTGATCCATCTCTCAGGATGCCTGCTACTATCGTTGTGAACAGCACTGAAACACTGATGTTGAATGTCCACTTTTTCAAAATGACGTGTTTGTGGTTTTTTTAAAGCTTTTCTAGGCCAATAGATTTTATTTATTTATTTAATTTATTTGTTTGTCAAACATGTACAAGATAGCAGGTATAGGTATAAACATAAACATAATCAAAGTGAATACAGATAGATGAGGACAATAGGACAGTAGGACAGGGATGGTAGGCACGCTGGTGCGCTTATGCACGCCCCTTACAGACCTCTTAGGAATGGGGTGAGGTGAATAGATGGCTCAGACAATGTGCAACTCAGTCCCTTGAGTTTGATGACAATGGCTGTTATGATAACTCCAAATGCATGGGGGGGAAAAGATGTCTCTCACAAATGAATGTGCACTTTGCACCCTGCCATCTAGAAGTCACCTCATCTGTAGCACTAAAGCTACTCTCAGATAATAAGCAGCCTTATTATCTTGGTATCCAGTTGGTATCCTTCCAAAGTCTCAAGATGCACATTCCCCAACCACCACCATTTCCCGCCCCCCACCACCACCACCACCATGGAAATCTTAAGCCCACTGGGATTCATTGATGAGCAGGAATTTTGGAGCCAAAGTTAACAATTAGCATTTGGCCCTACATAAATATTTTCTGGGAGCTGAAATTCAGCGTCCAAAGGAGAAGACTGTTCTGTAGCCTCACACATGGCCAGCCTTTTCATCAGTAATTAGTAATAAGATAGCAATGTATGAAGGAGAAATGGGAAACATAAATAAAAGTTTCATTAAAAACTTCAAGTCTAACTTTCTCTCAGAGTTAGCTTTTTTGATTGATTTATAAGATCTAAACGGAATCTTAAAAGCATAATATTGCTTTCTAAAATCCTAAAATGTCAAGGTTTTAAAACTGGGAAACAATAAGAGATAAATCCAGGACAAGGACAACAACAACCAAACACAGCAGCACAGATTCAGTTAAAATCCTGGTCTTGAACATTCGGCATCAAGCCCATTTTTGTTGAAATAATGAATTAAGGCTGCAGCCTCTTTTTGCCAGAGAGGCTCCTTGTCTTTAAAAGAGGTTTGGCAAGGCAAAGTTGTTTTCTCCATGCTGGGAAGCATACATGAGTTTCCCTGAAAATTTCTTCAGAAACAGGACAGGGGGGAAAAAAAATCTCGGTGGTTTTTCTTTTTTTTCAAACCCACCAAATGTAAATGTCAGCAAAGTGATGGATTTTTCCATTTCTCGTTCACATTACTCACATATACAGCTTACCTACTAAAACCTGATTTCAATGTTTTCTTGTTCGTAAACTTGAAAATGAACTTGTGTAATAAAAAGCTTTTACTTTTACACTTAATGGAGGGAATGCTACTGTTAAACCTCCAAGACTTTTCAATTTAGTTATAAAATAACATCTTTAATAGCCAGACTTCACAGGGATGAACTTCATGGCTCTGAGACAAGGCTGAGATCTACTAGATAAGCATGGTTTAGCTCATACGACTTCCGTATAATCAAGCAGGAAGGCAGTCTTTGTGTGTTACCCCCAAATCCTGCACATTTCACTTTTTTTAAGATATATGGCATTTTTAAGCTGACCACAGGGAGTGCTTGTATTAAAAAAAAAATACAGTCCTCTAAGAAAAGGGGTCCCCAAACTTGGCAACTTTAAGACTTGTGGACTTCAACTCCCAGAATTCTCCAGCCAGCTGGCTGGAGAATTCTGGGAGTTGAAGTCCACAAGTCTTAAAGTTGCCAAGTTTGGGGACCCCTGCTCTAAGACATTGTTTTTTTAAACTTGGCAACTTGAAGATATGTAGACTTCAACTCCCAGAATTCCCCAGACAGCCCTGATGCTCAAGGGGAGATGATGAATTTGTCAATACCTATTGAAAAGAAGGTGGGAAGTCACTATATTCCCTAATTTTAGTTTTCTTTCATTTTTCCTCTTTCTTTTTGATCTTTTTCTTTAGATTTGTCTTTTACTTTATGTGACATCCTTAATAACGGGCCATGGGCCATTTGGGACCGGGCCGCAGAAGCGGTGGGTGAGCGCATGCATGCATGCAGCTCCACTTGCACAAGCAGCGGGCAAGCACGCATGCCTGCCACTCGCACATAACCATTTCCTCTCCCTTCCCCCCCTCCCACCGGTCCCCAAAGCCGGAAAGATTGGGGGTCGCTGTTCTAAGACACCTTAAGGTACTTTAAAATGTGAGGGAGAGGGAGAAGGAAAACTTAAGGTACCAATTTGTAAAAGCTCAGCCTGGATGAGGCAAGTAGTTCCACTGATTAATTGTTCCAACTGTCAAGAAATCCTTTCTTAGTTCTAGGTTGCTTCTCTCCTTGATTAGTTTGCATCCATTGCTTCTTGTCCTGCCCTCAGGTGCTTTGGAGAATAACTTGACCCCCTTCTTCTTTGTGGCAACCCCTTAGATATTGGAACACTACCACCATACCTAGTCTTCTTTTCATTAAACGAGATATACCTAATTCCAGCAACCATTCTTTATATGTTTTAGCCTCCAGTCCCTTAATCATCTTTGTTCCTCTTCTCTGTACTCTTTCTTGAATCTCAACATCTTTTTTACATTGTGGCGACCAAAATTGGATGCAGTATTCCAGGTGTGGCCTTACCAAGGCATTATAGAGTGATATTAACACTTCATGTGATCTTGATTCTATCCCTCTTGTGCAGGGATGGGTTCTAACTTACCTCACTGCCGGTTTGCTTCCTCCCACGCCGTGTGGGCGCGCGCGCATGCGCAGTGCAATTTTTTTAAAAAAAAAATTTTTTTTTTAAAAAAAGGCCAAAAACAAGATGGCGACGCATGCGCAGTGCCGGAAACTCGGCTTCTGCGCATGCACAGAAGAAAAATAAAATAAAATAAAATAAAAATTTTAAAAAAGATGGCGGCACCCACGGACCAGCACCGACCGAACCGGATCCGTGATGTCATCGTGACATCACCAGTGGGTCGCTACCGGTTCGGGCGATCCGGTCCGAACTGGGAGGAACCCACCTCTGCTCTTGTGTCACCATGAGTGCTGCTGGGGGAGTAGAGGAAACCAGCACTGAAAAAGTTATCTACATTGCTAGATAACTACAGTTATATATCCCAACATGGCCCTTAATTCAAGCTGCTACCTCACTTCAGTTGGCATACTGAAGCTTTTGTCCCCATTAAGACTTGTCAGTCTTCATTCTTTTGGAATGTCATCATTCACCATTAGGCTATTCCAGAGTCTGTCTGACTTATTTATTTACTTACTTGTATATTGTGGCATTTTCACCTTGCTTATCAAATCATTATTGTTTTCCAAAGTGCCTCTCATTCCTGAAAGAAAAGAAGAAGAAAATAAAAGAAACAAACCCTTTCACAATCTAAAAAGACAAGCCTCACAAAGAGTGAGGAGTAAAGTTAAAAAAGAAAAAGAAAAGGTGCGCAAAAAGTGCTGAGCAGGAAGTCCTGGCATTAATATGCACTTCAAGCTCATCTGTTCTTCTCTTCCTGAAGTTCTTGTTTGAGCAGACACAAAGAACGAGGCCAGGGTATTCTGCCTTCCCTTGCTAAACCCAAATAAAAAGTAACGGTGAAAATGAGTCCTCTTAAAAATCTTCTACCTCCTTCCTTAATGTCCCCCTTCTGAAATTCTCACCTCCCTTATACTCAGGACACTCCCTTTTGTTAATCCCAAATAACATAACCAGTCTACTTGCCCATAAATTATAGGTATGATTCTCCTGCAGGATCTTTTCTATTTCTAACCTGAATATAATGGGTAATTTAAAGCTTCAATTACCACCCTTTAAAAAAGGAGAAGGGTAAACCAATTCTCCTGTTTCTCTTTTTTTTCCAAAAAAAATTACTATATATTTATTGACAGTGTCATATAATAACAAAGCAAAAGGAAAAAATAACAGAAAAGTGTGAGAAAAGAAAAAGGGAAAGAAAACCAAAGTTAAGAAACATGACTTCCGACCTTCTTTTCAGATAATTACATTTTTATTGTCTCTCTTCCCTCTTTAGTCTCTTCGTAACTTTACTTGGGCATCATCTTTTTCAGTTTTCCAATCCATGAATTGTTATTTTTTTTTTCTTTCAGCAAAAAGTCCATATAAGGCTTTCAGTCTTTCAAAATTTTTGTTGTTTGTTCTTTGACCAAACTGTTGTTTTTCATTATAGAACAACTGGGCTGGAAGGCTTACAAAGCCATATTATTCTGGTAGGGGGTTAGCCACTAGTCCCCCATTTCATTGGTAAGATGTTTGATTGTCTATAGCAGGATTCATGGCTTAAGCTCTGCAGATCTTATGTTTATTGTATGCTTGCAACTGGAAAAAAGGGTGGTGGGTGCTCCAGTCTGGTTCTATTCAGGTGAATGGGATTGGCCTGAATGTCTTGAAAAGCAATTATACTGGAAGAAAAAGTTTGAGAAGAAGGGAGCAGACAGTTGCGGGGGACGACGACACCCTCTGATATATAATAAATACTAGTGATGTTTATTTGCTTTGTAAGCACTCTAACTATATACGTCATTATACCAGCCAAACTTGAGTGTCTGCATCTATTTTCAGTTTTCCCACAGAGACTGTCTTAGAAGGCTAGAAAAATATGCTTCAGCAAGTAATTCTGAGATTATGCATATAATCGCATCCGTTTGAAAAAAGGTCAAAACTTGGTTCGGAAGATTTCAAAACGCCTATTCATGGTACAGTATTTTTCTTAAGTCCTTTTTAGGGAAATTATCAGAGGTGATCTTATGATGAAGCACTGTTGTTGATCTCAAGTCAAGCTACGGCTCTCTCAGCCAACCCGCACAATCACTAAATCACTTGTCCGTAGTTTGTTTAGCATTAAGCAAGTTGTCAGGGTGCAGATTATGCTTACCTAAAACTAATCAGAAAGGTAAACACGATTTGTTTCAGGTTTGTTTATTGCTACCTTCTCAGGCAATCCCTGGTAGAAATGGTCTCAGCCCACATTCCCGGTTTACTCTACATAAACTGCAGTCAGATGCTTGCCAGCCATGTCATTCAGGGGGAGGAAACCAGTAGTTACAAGTAAGTATATTCACATTAATCAAGACGTAGGGTTCAGCATAGTTCTTCCTAACCTGGATACCTGTAAATATCTAGGAGGAGGTAAGAGGAACAGAGACATCATCTATACAATGTCATCATCTTGCACATGACGTTATGGTGAGCACGCATGGGACACCAAGGGGGGGGCTCCATATAGGTGGACTTCTCCAAATCCTAACATTGATGATTGATGTCTGCATTTTCCCCTCCACCAAGGCAGAAAAAATAAGCCCTCATTCCCCCCCCCCCCGCTCCTATTCACTACATGGATTGCCTATAGCACCTACTGCCTGGAGTTAGAATGGTGGAGCTGATGGTAGATGATAGTAAGTGAAGCATGCAGTGAATAGGAGCTGACAGTCAGGGTGTTCAGCCAGTATTTGGCAGTAGAGCTACTTCTCAATTACTCTGCCTTCCTAGGGGATCTGAGAAGGAAGGGCAGGACAATTAGAAGACATAGGAACTCTGCCCTTTCAAACCCCTGCAGATTAATAAAGGGGATTGTAAAGATGACTCCAAACCCTCGTATTCTTCCCTCTAGATCCCCCACAGTGTGCCAGAGGGTAACATGGGAGCAATACAGTTAGTCCTCAACGTACAATAGTTCATTTAGTGACCATTCAAAGTTACAACGGCACTGAAAATGTGACTTATGAACATTTTTCACATTTGCGACCATTGCAGCAACTTCATGGTCTTGTGATCAAAATTCAGGTGCTTGGCAACTGACTCATATTTATGACAGTTGCAATGTCCCGGGGTCATGTGATCACCTTCTGCGAACTTCTAACAAGCAAAGTGAATGGTGAAGCCAGATTCACTTAAGAACCGTGTTGCTAACTTAACAACTGCAGTGATTCACTTAACAACTGTGGCAAGTGTTAAGTTCTGGGACAGAAGAGGCTTCAGACTTGTTGAATACAATAGTTCTTTATTGTAACTATGTACAGACTCCAGCAAAAGCCCTGTCTGACAGCCAGCCCTTTTATAGGGAGCTGTCAGACAGGCCAGCCAATCAGCAGGCAGTATTTTCCCTCCAGAATGGAGGACCTGACTGTAGACTATGCAGTCTGGATACTTAACAGCAAGAAAGGTCATAAAATAGGGCAAAATTTACTTAACAACTATCTCACTTAGCAACAGAAATTTTGGGCTCAGTTGTGGTTGTAAGTTGAGGGCTACCTATAGTAGCTGAAGCAAGAGCACCAATAGTCCCCAACACATCTGGTCAATGCTCCTGTCAATAGGAAGCATACCATTGGGATGGGACAGAAAACTTCAGAGACATGATGAAGTGATATTCTTTCATACAGATGCTGAAAGAAGTAAACTTACTGTCAAATATAGGTCACGCGAAGATCTGAGATGGGAGAATAAACATGACTTCAAAGATACTCAAGTTACTTGAAATAATGTTACTGTCTAGTACATGTCCTATAAGGAGTCAGGGGAGGAATCCACCATTACTTGCAGATGAAGAGGGGGGAAGGACCAACAGTGACTCCAGGTCCTGCTTCATCAACTTCATCTTTGCTGAAGCACCAGACATTGTGCAATTAGCATCCTTGTGGTCGGAAGTACATGAAAAACATTACTTCCACTTCTCATCAGATAAATCAAAAGTTAGCTGAGCTTGGCTATAGACCAGGGAGGAAAGCATGAATGACCAGCAAGGCATTTTTATCCAAAGATGGTGTAAGACAGGGATGTCAAACTCAATGCCTGAGGGCCGGATCCGGCCTACAGGGTGCTTAGATCTGGCCCGTGGGGCCGACCTGGAAACATGGATGGTGCCTCTGCCAGCGAAAACGGAGCTCCGTTTTCGCTGGCAGAGGGTTGCCGGAAGCTGTCGCAGCTGAAAACAGAGCTCAGGAGCCTGCTTTCACTGGCAGAGCAAGTGAAATTAATTCCCTTGCTTTTGGAGACAGAGAATATTTTCCCCACCAATTCAAAACCTATACCTTGATTTGAAATATCTGCATGACAACAGCTGAAAAAGAAGAGTAGCTGCAGATCAGGACACAGAAGATGCATAGTTAGCTCAGGATTTTGGCATCAGGTTAAACTGAGGAGGTGAACACAATTTAAAAGTGCATTTGAAGATTTATTTTAAAAAAACAGTTGAATGAGCAAGCTATTTCCTGCATTAATTTCCCAACTAATGTAATTATATAGCCACAAGCTTTGGCGCCTGATCAGTTAAAAGAACAGCCAGAAACAAAAAGCAAGAAAAAAAAAGGAGTCTGAGCATACCACATTAACACCATATTAATCATCACATCTGATAGGAGTAAATGAGCTTTATTGTGGTTCCTGCTTTGCAAATCAAATTTGTAGCCACAGCTGATGCAGCTACACTCTGGTCCTTAAAATATACATGTTTTATTGGTATTTCTGTATTGTAGTCATTGTATGGAGATATTCGATATTTGCAGAAGAAACCTTGTTAAATTTATTTATTTATTTCCCTCCCTCTCTCCCCCCCCCCACCTACCTCTGCATTTAAGTAGCATTATTCTCTGTTTCTGCTATTGTTTCCAACTGTCATTTTATACAGACTGCAAATCACCCAGCTTGTGGGACTGGCCTCCTTTTGAATAGTTTAGCGTTGGTTTCCTTTTTTCCCTCATAAGAAAATCAGTGTAATTATTTTTTTTTCAGCTAGCTTCAAACAAGTATAGCTCTTTTGTACCCATGATACCATGAAGGACAGGTTTTTCAAACAATCGTCTCTTGTATTCATGCAAGAAATTACAAGTCCGCATATTGTACTCTTTATACAGTTTCAGGATAAGTGTATACTCAAGGAAATGAGACCAATGATGAGAAAAAAAATGGTTGAGTTATCTTGAAAAATGTATGGATTGATTTGCAACAAGGGTGGATTACCTCAACAGATGCAGTAATTCATTCTCCGCACTCTTGTTGTAGATATACCAGAAAGAAGCCTTAGGAATGAGGAAGAACCAAGATATATTCACACATGCAGACTCTTAGGCAAAGGAGTGGAGTACTGTCATGACAGTTGTCATTCATACTTTCAAGTCCTTGCATTAGAAGTTTAATTATCCAGTCAGTAACACAGCTTACAAAAGCAATGGTCCCATAACTACCTAAATAGGCCTTACTTTATTTATATAGAATAGAATAGAATAGAATAGAACTATTTATATAGAATAGAACAGAACAGAACAGAACAGAACAGAACGAGAGGAGAGGTGAGGAGAGGAGAGGAGAGGAGAGGTGAGGAGAGGAGAGGAGAGGAGTGGAGTGGAGTGGAGTGGAGTGGAGTGGAGTGGAGTGGAGTGGAGTGGAGTGGAGTGGAGTGGAGTGGTGTGTG
>QLTV01001698.1:4415047-4429820 GCA_003457575.1 Thermophis baileyi
TTATCTGCCACAATGTCCTACCTGTCAATGACTACTTCACCTTCCACCACACCAATCCACGAGCACACAATAGATACAAACTTCATGTAAACCGCTCCAAACTCGACTGCAGAAAACATGACGTCAGCAACAGAGTGATTAATGCCTAGAATTCACTACCTGACTCTGTGGTTTCTTCCCCAAACCCAAAAAACTTTAACCTTAGACTGTCTACTGTCGACCTCACCCCATTCCTAAGAGGTCTGTAAGGGGCGTGCATAAGCGCACCAGCATGCCTACCGTCCCTGTCCTACTGTCCTATTGTCTTCATCTATCTGTATTCACTTTGATTATGTTTATGATTATACCTATACCTGCTATCTTGTACATGTTTGACAAATAAATAAATAAATAATAATAAATAATAAATGAGTCAAACAATAGTCTCATTAACGCATGAAAAGTTAACGCAAAGCAGGTACAGAATTTTTTTTCCCCTCTGGTGGCCACCCATACACTTTATGAAACCAAAGGTTTTCTTGACTGTCCCCTTTGCTTCTGTGCCAATCCAATGCAAGCAAGCATCATTTCCATAAGCAGTGATCACATGATTATGTTATGCCCACACCCTAGCTACCAAAAAGGCACTGGAGTAAAGGCACATATTTAATATGACAAACTAAGTATGCCGGGCATGAACTCTTTGTCTTAATTTCACTAGGTCCTACTAAAAGATGAACAGTTAATTCTGCAAAACAGTCCCAGAGATTTCAGATTCAGGAACTTCCCCACTGCAAATCAGGGGTCCAATGACCTAGATCAATTTAAAAAGACCTTCAGGTCAATAACTCTGAACTTAGATGATGTGTGAAAAAACACAGTTCAGTCATGCCTGAAAGTAATTTTCATCTAAGTCTGGGTGCCATCCGTTATATTTTAAAGGTTTTAATTTCTATCCAGGAACTGTGGGTGGGGTGGGGATGAAATCTTAAGGGGGGAAAACTGTAAGAGCCCAGAAGGATTTTTTTAAAAAATGGTTCTGACTCAGATTTTGGCTTATGCTACTTCATAATTGCCATAAATCCTAGCTCTGAAAGAACACTAATTTGAACATAATTTGCCTCTTCATCTTACAGAGTATATGGCTTCTAAATGCAGATGTTGCATTTGACAACTGAATAAGCAGAATGTAATCTTTGTGCATTGTGGATCTCAACCTTCTATTGGGAAAAACATTGGAAACTCTGAATGTTGGCTGACCATCCTTCCTTCTTCTAACCAATTCCATATGGAAAATGCTGAAGAACTGAATGAAGACTCCTTTTATCCAGCAGACAGGCCACCTCTGGGGAAAATATTTTCCTGGCTGATGATAGGTTTCAGCACACGTTACAGCTACAATACCATTACTAGGACTTGTAAGAGTTTTACAGGCAACAAGGGCAGTTCTACTTAAAAAAACAACAACAAAAACACTTTTTTTTTAAACCAACCAACCAACCTCATTTCTACTTTTCAAAATCCAACAATGTTATTGACAGTGTTCCAAGAAATGACCCCATTTCAAAACAGAACTCTGAGGCAGATTCTCAAAGAACAGTTTTTATTTTGGAGACATCATCTTGGCATCAACTGGTGGAAAGCCAACTCTGAGCTTTCCTGGGCTTTCCACCTAGATAAAAGCGAAAGTTTCACTTTCTCCCAAAACAATAAATCACATTATCCCATCCAGGCACTGGCTGGTTACCTGGCAACTCCTTCCTCCACCTCCACCCAGCCGGCAGTTGGAATGTCCTTGACCTGGGAATGAACTAGTTTGTTTTAGTTACAACCCCCCTCCCCTCAGCTCCAAGCTTCGTCAAGCCTGAAGCAAAATGAAAGAATCCCTAATAGAACTACAGAAAAGGAAAAGGAAAACTCTCATAGCCAGAACAGCTTCCGGGTTGACAGTTATTTTCTAAAAGGAGGAGATAGTAATAACAAAATCAGTACCTTCCCTGCAGATGTTTGGTTTGCATAAAGAAGAATAAAAACACAATGTGTGTGGAGGTGAGATGAGAATAAACTCTTGAGCCTCCCAATCCTCTTGGTCTCTCTCCTTACTTGATCAAGTAAGGCTTCAGGAAGCCATATTGAATGTTCATTCACCTGAATGAGCTTACAAGCTGCTCTCTGATCCATGCCTTGGCCAGATCTAAGCTCTCTTCCAAGAAATGAAATTGGCCCTCATGCCATTTGGTGTTTAAACAACACCAGAACAACTAGACACAAGAACAGTTTTTTCCCAAATGCCATCACTCTGCTAAACAAATAATTCCCTCACCACTGTCAAACTATTCACTAAGGCTTCATAACTATTACTATTAGTCTTCTCATCGTTCCTATCACCCATCTCCTCCCACTTATGACTGTATGACTGTAACTTGTTGCTTGTACCCTTACGATTTATATTAATATTGATTGTTTCCTGATTGCTTATTTATACCCTATGACAATCATTAAGTGTTGTACCTCATGATTCTTGACAAATGTATCTTGTCTTTTTGTCTTTTTTGAAAGCATATGCACCAAAAACAAATTCCTTGTGTGTCCAATCAAACTTCTATTCTATTCTATTCTATTCTATTCTAATTCTATTCTATTCTATTCTATTCTATTCTATTCTATTCTATTCAACATCAACAGAAGACAATACGGTTCTGCTCTGCATTCTTAGGGAACAAGTGTCCCGAGCAGGCTGGTGGCCTTCTAGACTGACATTTAATTGCCAAGAAAACTACATGGATGTGTCCATGAACTCGCCAGGAGTTGACCTCAGCCCACTGGGACTCTTCACCTTTATCTTTAAATGAACTCTGTTGAAAATGGTTGTATTCCTGTTGCTTTATTGCCTTGTTTTATGATAGTTGCTTTGTTGTCATTGTTTTTATCTTTTCACTATTATTAAAGTAATATTGTGATATCACTGGAAGGAGCCAGATGAAACTTCATAGCCCCTACATTTTTCATTATTGCTCATCTACTGTGGCTTTAATGTGAGATGCAGCCTTGAAATGCCCCAAAATTGTTCTACCTGGTGGGTGTGAAGTATTAGCCTACTCTACTGACTTAGATGGTTCAATGCTTTGCTCAATTCCTGATGCACACACCCTGCATAAGCCAGGATTGGTTAGATTCATGTATTTCACTTACCAGATGGTTCTTAGCTAGATTCTTGCAACAACCTCAGTCCCTCAGAAGGCTGCTTTAATTTAAGTTCTCCATAGAAATAGGAGTTGAGGTTTACATTCCACAGCAAAACTGCTGTTGAAATGAAGGATACTCTCAAAAGCAGAAGAGGAAGCTAATCTGATGTTAGTCAAGTTTTTCAGTACGTCCAAAATAGCTAGTTTTATCCTTCCCAGTATAATCCCTGGTTAGATGAACACAAGTAATTTGAGTGATAGAATGTGATTTTCCTTAGCAACAAAATGAGAAGTAGCTTTAGAAGAGAGGCCTGCCCATTTCAGTTTGTTATACATAAAATGAACTGATTCATCATTAATAGTCTTGGTCACAACATGCCACCCCAGGAATGGAAAAATCAGTCTCTTAATTCCCAATGGCAAAATTCCAATCAGTGGGCTGTAAAACCAGGGAATATGGTCATTTTTTATTTATTTATTTCATAAACACAGTTCTAAATTAGATGATTCCTGGGGGACAATTAGAAACCAGCCATATGACTTTTCTTTCTATGGAAAGGCTATTAAGCTTATTACACAAATTCCTTTCAGGCTTTAGGAACTTGACAGAGTCAGGAACTTTCCTCCCAAAGCTGTTTACTCTGTTTTAATGAAGCTTGTGTGCTCGGAGAGTTTGATTAGCCTGACGGGAGTTTTTTTCATTGCTTTCCCATTAGCAATTTTATCAAGAGACAAGAGTTATTGGTCATAGAGTAGCCGAAGCATTGACAAACAGAGAAGCCAGCACAGGATTGGGAATTTGGATGGAAGAGCATTATTTCTAGCAGAGAGCAAGTAATTCCAGGCCAAATATCCTCCAATTTGTATCTCTAATTTTTACTTGTGTTATGGGGAACACAGAAGGAGAAATGAATATGTGTTCACCTCCTTGAGTTGTATATGGAAAAATAATAAAGGCAGGATGTAAAATAAATATCCAATCCTCCATTTCACAAAGCCTAGATGGAGAAAGCTCCTAAGGGAAGGTGGTAACTAATGAAAAGAATCAACAACAAATCTTGGTTTCTTGAGTAAAGCAAATAAAGTTCTGAATTGTGACCTCAACCACCTGCTCTCTAGGTCCAGGGCCCTCCTAGTTTGTGAAAAGCCCAAGAGAGTGTCTTGTGAGTGGGTTCTAATGGTGGTTCATTCTTCTTTGAGTGAGGGGATTATTTATTTATCTCTTCAAGTGGACTTATTTTTACCCCCTCTTCAAGAAGCCACCACTGGATGCCACCCTACTGGACAATTGTCATCCAATATCTAACCTCCCCTTTTTTGGGTAAGATGGTTGAGAAGGTGTTTGTGCAACTGATTCATAGGGCTTTGAATGAAGTGGTTTATCTGGATCCTTTTTAATCATGATTCAGACCCAGGTATGGGACAGAAACAGCATTGATTACATTTTTCGATAATCTATGGCATGGGTGGGATGGACATTGTGCATCCATCTTGCCCGATCACCTTTCATCAGTTTTCAAAACCATTGGTCATGCTATCCATCCACTAGTACTGTTATGCTTAGTTTGTCCACTTTCCCGGGGTCAATTCCTGTCAGTGGTGATTGGAAAGGGAAGGTTCTGCCCTTGGCCCCTACTATGTGGTGCCACAAAGTTAATTCTCCTATTTCATGTCTACATAAAGCCACTGGGGGAGCACATTCATCACCATAGGATGGGGTATCATCAGTACACCGATGACAACCACTGTATATCTCTGCCCCTAGCAAATTAAGCAATGCTGTGAACGGAATTCCTGGAGACTGGAAGGGTCCAGATGAGGCACAACAGGGTTCAACTGGCAAGACTAGGTGGCTTTAAATTTTGGGTCCTGCCAGTTCTAGCACTATGTTGGATTAGGTAGCATTGCCCCAGACAGACCCAGTGTGCAATATGGAGGGCTTCCTAGACTCAACTCCTTCTAGAAGATCAGGTGGCAGTTGTACTAGGAGGGCTTTTGAACAGCTTTGGGTTGAACACCAGCTCCTTCCTGAATTGGGAGGTTCTGCTCACAGTCATTCATGCTCTGGTCACCTCCAGATTGGACTATTGTAATGCGCTCTATATGAGGATGCCCTTGAAGAGTATCCAGAAGCTTGAATGGGTGCAGCATGAGCAGTTATGTGTGCTCCAGAGGTGGGTTCCTCTCGTTTCGGACTGGTTCGCCCGAACCGGTAGCGACCCGCTGGTGACATCACGGTGACGTCACGGATCCGGTTCGGTTGGTGCCGGTCCGTGGGCGCCGCCATCTTTTTTTGGATTATTTTTTTTTAAAATTGATTTTTTTTTAAATTTCTTCTGCGCATGCGCAGAAGCCGAGTTTCCGGCATTGCGCATTCATCGCCATCTTGGTTTTGGCTTTTGGGGGGGGTTATTTTTCAGCACAGCGCATGCACCCACGCACGAAGCGCCATGAGGCGCGGCCATGCGGCGCGCGAGGAAGTGAACTGACAGCGAGGTAAGTTAGAACCCACCCCTGGTGTGCTCCTAGAAAAACACATATTACACCTCTGCTCTGCAAACTACATTGGTTGACAATCTGCTTCTAGGTCCAATTAAAGCCCTCCCAAATTATATCAGCCCATCCTAATAAATCTATCAAGGGAAGCATGTTATGTTTTATGAACCAAGGACTTGCATTTGGTGGGACCCAAGAGGCAGGACTTTTCCGTCATGGTGCCCAACATTCTCCCTTCTGAAGCTAGGCTTGCTCCTTCCATGCTATTGTTTAAGAAAGTCCCTCAAGACTAGGTTATGTCATCAGGCCTTAGGGCAGTGGTTCTCAACCTTCCTAATGCCGCGACCCCCGCCCCGCTGCCGCGACCCCCGCCCTGCCCCCTCCCCGCGCATGCACGTTGCCAGGCGAGAAGCGATGAGGTGACAAAGGGGGCGTGGCACCAAGATGGCGGGCTAGCGTGCGCTTAGGCGACCCCTGTGAAAGGGTCATTCGACCCCCAAAGGGGTCGCGACCCACAGGTTGAGAACCGCTGCCTTAGGGTCTTTGGGAACTGGAGACATTCTTAGAGGCTCAACTGTGATTGATATTCTTCCTCTCTCCGTGGTGTTTGTATAGTTCTTATTTTAATCATCACTTTTTATTCTTTTATAATGATTTTTTAAATCTACTTGCTGTTTATTCAATTGTTGTATGTTGCCCAGAGCCACTTTGTGTGAGATGGGTGGCCATATAAATATGATTAATGAATTAAATAAATAATGCTTTTATACGTCTAGTTATAAAACAAAACATTTTGCAGGGGTTTTTTTTGTTTTTGTTTTTAGAAAATGTGAAATAAATTTTAAAAAGCAAAGAAACAAGTTATTTGCCTAAAATGCCTGGTTTTTGTCTTATCTTTTCAAAGTACTTCTTATGGGAATCTGTAGCTAGGATTTGTCACATATATTAACACACATTTTATGACACATTTATAACCAATCCCAAGCTGCAGTTAAGATGTCTTTTGTGGCCTGGATGAATTGTAGTAGAATAGGAATTCAGAATGTGTGAATTTCCTGCTAATCATTGCATAAATGGGACCCAATTGCAGCCAGAAATTATGTTCAAAATTACATGGCAGAAATGTACAGCTTTTCACACCAAAGAAATACCCTTAAAATGGCTTTTGTACAATTATCTCAAAGAGCTTGTCTTTCCTTCCTGTAGGGCACCATTCAGAGGCTGTCTTCTTTCTCTTAAATAAAAAAGCAAGAACAGAGAGAGGGAGAGAAGGAAGGGGCAAAAAAATATATATTCTGGCTCAGAACAGCTGAATAGGTTTGAAAGGCCACTGTAGCTGGCCAGTGATAGCTATTCCCTTACTGAGCTCGGAGACAAAGACATTAGCCACAGGTATTCTCCTTTTCAAGATTTTTTTTTCCAGATGAGAAAGCATGGGATATGACAGCATCACATTGGATTTACTCGGGCAAGCAGGCTGGCAGGCAGGAAAATGATCCAGACAAAAGCAAAAGAAAGTAACAATACGGTAACTTTTTAAAATGCTCACCCCTAACCACAGGAGTTTTGATGGGGTGAGAAACAAAGGAGCTAATCAGAAAAGTATACATCTATTTCTTGGAATAGAGCTTCTTGGAAGGTAGAGAGCAAGCATTAAAGAATGGATAAATTTAATGAATTTCAGGAAATAGGAGTATCTTTACAGATAAGAAATGCCACCCAGCTGGCTTCCGGAAGAGAGACGTGGCTTTCTGATCCCACTCGATGAATAACTTAATCGTAACAAATAATATTTTAAAAATATTAATACAATAATGACTATTTTTGATTTTAATTTAATTAAAATAGGCAAAAAAATTAACCTATTTCTTGTGGATCACAAAAGTAGATAATACTTTTCAGCACCTCTTTTGCGACATGAGTATGTCACATCATGATGGAGCTGTGAATTTTGAGAATAGATCTTAAAGTGAATCGGTATCAACTTGTGTCCAATTACAATTCACTGACTAGGATATATTCTTAGCTTCATCATGTAACATCATCACTACCTTTTATTCACTTTCTCATTGTGTTTCTGCCCTTTTTCCTGACTTGTAGGTCATTTTTCTTTGTGCCCTCCTGCACAAAGTATTTTGGGGAGCTTGAATTAGCTGGTGGTCTAAGATTCACTATTAAATTTCATGTTTTTCCAGGTTCTATAGCAACCCTAATTATTTCAGTGACCATAATGGTATCTTACCCAGTGCCAAAGGATAAAATGAACCACATTAATAATAAGTGCCAGGTGAAGATCTTATCATTTGTCTGCGCTTTTAGTGAATAGCAAGTCTTACTTTATTTTCATGATTGCTTGCTTATTTGATCTTTGTACCTATTGCTTTATGCAGTTTTTCTGCCATTCAATTCTTTTATCTGCTATTGTATTATTTATCTTATGACAGTTCCTCCTAATACTGTTATTTGTCACTATTCTTGCTTACACTATTTCTGTTTAATTTTCTAGGATGTGTTAAAGATGGAAAAGGGTTGACATTCTTTATATAATCGTAATTAATGTTGGAGATGGCTTGAAGACAAAAGATACTGCTGAATACAGAAAAAAGGAAGTGGCTGTTTAACCTGGTGCAGAGAGTTTTCTTGCTCTCTTCAACTACAGTTTTCTTGATCTCTTCAACTATCATTTAAAAGTTTAACTGTATTTCTGCTCTTTGACAACAGAGTATATAACAAGAGACAGCAGTGAATGACCTGGCCTTACAACTAAAATATTAGCTATTTTGTCCAAGCTAAGTGTAATGTAATATTTGCAATATCTTTTACTGGCAAATACATTTGGTACCAACTCTAAGCTAGAATCATTACACAACACCTTGCCTAATTTTTGGACAACTATTTCTTCTTCATTACTATGATTGTTGTTATCATTGTCATCATCATCATCTTATCCCCATCATCTTAATATAGTGAGTCGTAGAGAGCCCGAAAGTTTGCACATACTGTCATGTCATTTTCAGTATTCTGAACAAGGGAACAATCCAGCCATGTTTTTAAAAGTCTTTTTATTATTGTCCAGTCTGTATCAAAGATTCAACAAGGATATGCAAATGAGCTGGATGACGCTGACACTTCAGGCCTACTTTTGAGAGCTAAAAAAGAAAAGAAAAAAGTCAGGTACTATAACTTTCTCTGTAGAGCTTGATCTACCAGAGGAGAGGTGAGGCAAATCTGAACCTTGTTATGGGAAAGAAGTATCCGAGGATGCACCTTGCTCTACCCTCAACTGGAACAAATGAAAATGGCAGGGGAGGTTTTGGAAGGCTTTATTTTGCTATCTCTGGCCCTCTTATATGCTTGCAATTGTCCGATAAAGTTTGGCTACCTGATCTTCCAACTGAGGGTTGAGAAAAACTCTAAGAGCTCTTTAGCTCTAAGGACTAAGAGCTAAAGAGCATGCTTCAGCTAGAATCCTGCTCAAGTCTTTTTTCTTGATGGGCACTTAGGCAGGAAAGAAAGTTATCTAAGAAACTGATTGTGAGTATTGCACACTGAATGACAGTGCTAGAAATGAAAAGTCAATCTTGCAAAGTAAAGGCAGAGTGAATAATTGTTTCCCAATGTTTGACTGAGAGCTAAATGGCTCATAGAAATTTGTACCTTTATGGGAAAGGAGAGATCATGTTCCAGGAAAAAGCTTGCACAATTATGAATCACATTGTTGTACTGGGAAAATATCAAAATGGAAGCAATTTGTTCTTGCCGATGGGTTATATCTAAGTAACTGCAAAAGAATCTGACTGGTCAGTTTTGAAGAGCTCTCATCCATCTTATTGCTTCAATCTTCCCAATCTGGTATCCTTCAAAATAAGATTGGGCTGCCAGAGACTTTTGAAAGTGTGGAAACGGTGATTGGGAGGTAAGAATCTCAGATATAAAACAAATTACAAACTGAAGGATCATCCCTAAAGTGTTTTTACTTTTTATTGAAAGGAAATAATGTGGCACATCTTAAAAGCAGAATGGGACAAGTTGCCACCGCCAACTGGCTGCAGCAAACTCACCATGGCCAACTTGCCACAGGACAACTCGCTGCAGGACAATTTAACAATTGTATTTCATTATTTAAAATAAATTTAAAAATATTTTAATTTTTGCTATTCACATTTCATTCTGTCCTTCCTTTTGCATCCTTTTTTTAATGATTCTATTCCACCATTTCTTTTATATTAGTGTAATTCTTGTCCCGCAGTGAATTGTTCTGCAGAGAGTTGGCCACAGCAAGTTAGCCATGCAAGTTGGCCATAGCAAGTTGGCTGCGGCGAATTGTCATAGACCCCCTTAAAAGACTGCATCTGAGCATCTCAAGTCATCAATTCAAAGATAACCAATACTTTTTTTCAATCAATGTTTTATACTATAATCTTTATTCTATGTGGCCCTTTGTCTAAAACCTACACAACATAATAATTAAGTTAATTAAATCATGTTTTGGAAAAGTTTTTTTATTGTTGTTTGTTTCTAGTTCCTTTTAAATAGTTTTTAAAACTTCCCTCTGTGGTTGCTTTTTTTCTTTATGGTTTGTTTATGATATTTATTTATTTATTTGTCTGTTTGTTTGTTTGTTTGTTTGTTTATTCATTTATTCATTCATTCATTCATTCATTCATTCATTTATTTATTTCGTCAAGCATGTATAACAGATATAAGTATAAACATGATTATGAATACATGAAATGGATACAAATAAAAGAGAATATTAGGACAGGGACGGTAGGTACGCTGGTGCGCTTATGCACGCCCCTTAAAGACCTCTTAGGAATGGGGTGAGGTCGACAGTAGACAGTCTAAGGTTAAAGTTTTGGGGGTTTGGGGAAGAAACCACAGAGTCAGATATGTTTAAGTTAGTCATACAATTATGTTTGCTAATTTGGCTGAACTTGCTTAGTTAAGGATAGTTGTATTATATGAAGGTCTTTGTTTTGTGGATGTTATTTTACTCTTTGAAGGCACGTAATATTTACCACGATATTGTGCCATGCTGCTTGGGACCACTTTCGTGATGTTTTTTCACACATCAAATCTGTTGAAGCAGAGAAATGGAATATAGTGATAAAGAAGAAAGAACACAGAACTAACAAACATCTCCCACTTCTGGTATTATCTAAGCTAGTTATTACATAATGTCCTTATGAAAGAATTATAATGGATTAGGAAAGACTAATAATTGTGAGATTGGATTAGCAAAACCGGGAAGGAAGATTCATGGTCTGTTAGATTTGAGAGAGCGGTTTTATGAAAAAGCAGACAAGCACCAGGGAAGATGTTCAAAAGAATAAACAAGAATGGATGTGAAGGGTTGTCCTATTCCTGCTGCTATTGATTGTGTGGTGAATGGATTAGATTTAGTAGAGATAGCTCTGGCTCTCAAGAGTTTTGCCCTGGCAAAAATATTTCACTACTAGTGTTATTAGTGGAGATGGTTAGATAAAATTGCAGACAGGTAATTCCAAAATTCAGGTAGAGAATAGACCTGATCTTCCAGACCCAAATTCTGGCCCATCAGTTATACCAACTGGCATAGCCAATTCCCCCCTCTACTTTCAGTGAGTTGGAAAAGTATAGAAATAAAATACTATAACTCATCAATACACACTTCTTTCTTGACATGTACCGGTAATAGGATACAAGTTCTCCACTTTCTTAGTTCCACTGAGAATTGCTCTACCTACTAGTATTAAGTCATCTGAAGGAAGAATCTTGTTCAGATTTGTGCTGAATGTTTATAAATAAAGCTACATTTATAATATAAGGTTTTCCAGTGTGGAAGTAATGCACTTCTTGCATATTTTAATTGCTTGTCTCCTAACAGAATTTTGGAGCTAACTTCCTGAATTTAACTAACAATCTAAAATAATATTGGCATGTAATCTTAAAGAGAAGATTGAAAAGGCTAATCTTGAAACTTCGTATATTCATAGCCACCAGATTATGCAAGTGGCCAAATACATTAGATCAGGGGTATCAAATTCAAGGCCCGGGGGGCCAGATCCGGCCCGCGGGGTGCTTAGATCTCGCTCACGGGGCCGCCCTGGAAACAACAAAGGACTGGTCCACGGGGCCGCCCTGGAAACAACAAAGGACTGGTCCACGGGGCCGCCCTGGAAACAACAAAGGACTTTGCCTCTGCCAGCAAAAATGGAGCTTGGGAGGGCCGCGGGCAGCCCTCTGAGCTCTGTTTTCACTGGCAGAGGGTTGCAGGAGCCGGTCGCAGCCGAAAACTGAGCTCGGGAGCCCGTTTTCACTGGCAGAGTGCTGGGCCACCACAGGCGCCCCTGTGACATTGAACTGGCTACACCCAACCTGGCCCCCTGAGCTCAAACACAACCCTGATGCGGCCCTCAATGAAATCGAGTTTGACACCCCTGCATTAGATGTTTAGATCTCTCAACAGAAAAGTAGAATTTAAAATATTGTGATCTTATAAAAATAACTCTGTAAAATATCAAGGAACCACCGATGATATAAGTTTTTGTTGCAACTCAGACTTTATTTGCAATATTTTGGAGCAGCAAATATCTGGACAATACTTGATCGCATGCCTTCCTTGTTATATTTTGCTCTTGCTATTGATTTAGGTTCCCTCACTTTCCTTGAAAGAATGGGCTCACCGCAGCTATTTTGTTCCTGTTTCTTGCATATATGCAATTAATTTTATACTACTTTAAACGTATATGAAAATGAAGCAAAGAAAACAATCCACACCAAAAGGTGAATCATGATTATTGCTAGAGCGTCTACTTTCTTGCATGGCTGTGCAGAGTCCATCTATACTGTAGCTAGGCTTTCATTGTGAACCCTCTGGTTACCAAAGATTTTGAAAAGATCAATAATGTAGTTTAGTTCAGTGATGCAGCTAAATCATCTTTGCTCAGTCATTGTATGAGTTTTAAAGGCTGGGACAAAGCAGAGTCATCAAGGTGAATCTGCTCCATGAGACAGAAATCTGAAGTGCTGTAGACATGATTGCAGATATATTTACCCACTTTCTCCATGACTGCACAAGTGTGAAAGATCAAAGATCTGAACTCTTTTTTGTGTCCTGATAATATGGATATTGGAATGCAAATTTTAGCCAAAAAAAAAAAGGCTAAATCTGATGGAAAAACAATTATTGACTCAGATTCAAAATGATAAAGATTGCCAGAGCATTCTTTAGGGTTGAACTAAAGATGACAGAGAAATCCATCACAGATTTATTTTCAGTAAAAATGGAAGTCATTGTGGTGCAAGTAGAGAAATACCATAGTCCCCTAGCATTTGCCTAAAAAAAAAAATGAGTATTTTTCCATCCTCCAAAAAGTATTTGTTTGATCATCACTTTTAGAATAGTAGGAATATCAGATAGGGGCTACAAAAATCCAGATGAGACCACTAGATAGCACTAGAGATATTTTGTATCTCTTTCCCACTGTCCAGTGATTATCTATATTTATAAAGATTCAAGGTGTCCTAATCTAGAAATTAAAATATATCATGTAAAGAAATATCAACTAAAATGAGATCAATGTGAATTAATCTTCATTCTCAGAAGCCATTGAAATGCTATGTTAGTACAACACACTAATTTCTTGTTTCTAAGCTTGAACTTATGTTACATACCATGATGATGTAAGGATGAACTACAGCTTTTGTTACTGCAGACATGGCTGTTGCCATAATCACTTATACCCAGCTGTTATACCTCTTGTCCCTCGGTCCATCTTTTATTCATAGGGGAATAAATTATTATGGAATTAGTTAATCAATCTTGACACTTATCTGAAAGAATTAATCAATCAGTTCCAGGGCTGTTTACCAGGATGTTCTCTCCAAGGGACCAATAAATTATACATAAATACCTGACAGCAATTATTGGGAAGAGGTAGAGTTACCAGACTCAACAGAGGACAGACTTCTGTGCCTTTAATTGTCCTATTCTGTATTGGACCTGGCAACAAACAATACTCTGCTTGGAATTAAATCTACCTGTCTTACCAAGTCAAGGTGCCAGGTTCTCCAAGAAAGTGTATTCTGGGCATGCACACATATGCAGATTTCAAAAGGACCACAAACCAGATGCTCTGTGACTTCAACTGTCTACACACACACATACACTAACAAACACACCTGGTCATACCTTATAACACCTGGTGAGCAGAAGGATCATGTGCAAACTGCTTCTCATATAATTATGGGTTATTAAAATTCAGATATAAGGAATTAAAGTACCCTGTTCCATTAGACAAGTCCCTGTTTTCCTTCATTTACTTGCAAGTGATATGGGAACCCCTGTTGCAGGCCTGCATTAAGATCATAAAATTATGAATTAAGCTTCATTGTAGGCATACACAGTAGATGCGTAAGTATTTCATCACCCAAAACATTTAATGAAATAGAGATGACTCATGTAGTTCTACTTTGAACTTTCTATTAGGCTGTTTTCCAAAATGAATTGCTTGGACCTGATCCTCTAGGCCAGTATTTCTCAACACTGACAATTTGAAGAGGTGTAGTCATGCTGGCTGAGGAATTCTGGGAGTTGAAGTCCACACCTTTTCAAGCAGCCAATGTTATGTTCTAACTGTTTAAACTATGTTGCATGGTTCCAACCAGGTCCAGCGTTTGAGCGGGAAAAAGCTCAAACGCTATTGGCTGGTCTGTCTGACAGCTCCCTATAAAAGGGCAAGCTGTCAGACTGCTCTTTGCTGGTTGCTGATACAAGAGCTGAAATAAAGAACTGCTTGGAAGTCTGTCTCCTGTCATCTCTACCCACTATCTAACAGTGGCGACGAGGGCTTGGGCCAGGAGGCATGGTTCCAACCAGGTCCAGCGTTTGAGCGGGAAAAAGCTCAAACGCTATTGGCTGGTCTGTCTGACAGCTCCCTATAAAAGGGCAAGCTGTCAGACTGCTCTTTGCTGGTTGCTGATACAAGAGCTGAAATAAAGAACTGCTTGGAAGTCTGTCTCCTGTCATCTCTACCCACTATCTAACAGTGGCGACGAGGGCTTGGGCCAGGAGAACTGTGACTAGCTTCTTCAGCACTTTCAACCAGCCAGGCAGACATCTGCCTGCC
>QLTV01001698.1:4441347-4457725 GCA_003457575.1 Thermophis baileyi
ATCTATATATCTATATATCTATATATCTATATATCTATATATCTATATATCTATATCTATATCTATATCTATATCATCTATATCTATATCATCTATATCTATATCATCTCTCTATCTGTATCTCTATCTGTATCTGTATCTCTATCTATCTATCTATCTATCTATCTATCTATCTATCTATCTATCTATCTATAATACACACACACACCATGTCTTTAGTTTCAAAGAAAAATGCAGGGGGAGAGAGGGAAACTGTATTTCAGTGTGCACAGGTGTGCTCAGACCAACTAGAAAATTGAAATCCAATTTTAAAAGGCAATATTGGAAACAATTTGAACAGGTTCTGATGCTGCTACGGCTGAAATAGCACAAGAAATGACTTGAAGAGCTATCTGCATTTTCACTTCAATCTGTTCAGCTCAAACTATCAATATGGACTGAAGTGGGGGGAAAACAAACTCACGGGTTATGTCATTTCAGTCCTAACAAATGCTAAGATTATTTCCAACCATGCTATTTAAATAAAACATTATTTTCTAAGAGAGAAAGAAGCAGAAGCAGACTTACTATATTCATTTACGCCATGTCTCAGCTGTGGCTGTCCATGTAATGGCTAATACTGCTTAATCACATCAGGTTTGCAAAGTGCCAGAGTCTAAAAACCAGTCTGGGGTTTATCAAATGTTCAGAAGAGGATAAAGACATCAGATTTAGTCAGTAAACCAGAATTGGTTTCCAAAATCTGTCTGGGCGTTTATGAAACAATGTTTCAGCAGGTCAGTTGAAAGGCACAAGCAAGCCCAGATATAGAGGCATGTCCCCAGCACAAACACTTCTGAACTGAGGCTTTATAAAGCCAGAGCTCCCAAAAGCATACCAAATTGAGGGCCGGCATGGAAAGATTGCTATTTTATTTCAGGCCTTTTAAAAAAAATCCAATGAAATATTTTTCTGGTGGAATAAGAATGTGGGAAGATAAAGTACTTAAATATTGTTGTTATTTTTTTTCCTATTAATTTGTCAGAGGAAGAGCGTTAACTGTACAAGTAGACCTTGGTTAACGACAATAATTGAGACTGGGAACTCTGTTGCTAGGGAAACGCCATCTTAAAGCTCACTGTTACATGACTACGTCAACTTAGAACTGCAGTTCTGGCAATTCCAGTTGTGGTTGTTAGGCTAATCTCACATGGTTGTTAGGTGCCACGTCACATGATCACTCTTTGTGTTAGATTTGTGCGGGAAAGAAGAGGCGAGACGTAGGAGCAATTCAGCACCTTTATTTCTCCTTAGCTGAATGCAATACAAACTGCCGGCAGGCTGCAGGGAAGCCGCTTTTAAGGGCTTCCCTGTAGCCTAGCCGGCCACTGACAACAGTTTAATTCTCCCGCCGCTGTATTAGCCAATCAGCGGTGGCTATGCAAATTTATTCCGTACGGCAGTACATAACACCCCTCCCCTCTTAGTTTGTGGAATGTCCAATCAGGAGTTAACGTAAGTCACGTAATCACGTAAGTACGCAGGACGCCGTATAGTCCTACTGGGCCTGCGCGATTCAGTTCCACGGGAGTCTTCAACTGGTGCGGACATGCCTGTTGCTGCTCCAGTACCTGCTTGTGGAATAATCTGGAACCGGCCTCCAGGCGTGGTGGCTGAAGTCTCTGCGTCTCCGTCCTCCGGTCCCGGTTGACTCCGCTGGACTCCAGCGTTCTCAAGTAGGTGTCCGCGCTCCTCCTCCAGGTTTGAGAATAGGTCCTCCTGGTTCCTTGTAGCTAGGGCCCGGCTCCCGGCATGGTCACCCTGGTTGTTTGCTCTGTATGGTCCTCGGGGCAGAGACTCGTGTTGTGCTGGATTGTCTTGCTGTTGGCCGGCCTCCGGTTGTCAAAGCCAGGAGTCTCCCAACCTACTCCTGAGCTGGTCGATGTGTCTTCGCCACACTCGGCCATCATCCAGTTTAACTTGATAGGATTTTGGCCCGGTGACAGCTATGACTGTGACCTTGATCCACATGGGGTCCCCTGCATAGTTTTGCACGAATATGAGCTCGTCTACTGCTAGTGTCCGGGTGAGCTTGCTTGAATCCAGGGGTGTCTCTGGATGATAATTGGGGTTCAGCCTATCCAGTTGGGACCTCAACTTTCGTCCCATCAACATTTCGGCCGGGCTCCGGTTAGTGGCTGCACATGATGTGATATGTTGGGCCAGCAGGAATTGGTCGATCCTTTCTTTCCAGTTTCCTGGGCCCATTCTGGTCAGAGTTTCTTTTGTCATTCTCACCATTCTCTCCGCCCGGCTGTTGCTAGCTGGACTGAATGGTGAAACTAGCACATGCCTTATTCCCAGGTTGGCCAGGAATGACTCCATGTGCTTGGCTGTCAGTTGGGGACCATTGTCCGACACTAGGACATCTGGCAGACCATGGGTTGTGAAAATCCTCCTTAGGGCTCGTATAGTGGCTTCTGTGGTTGAGGTGTGCATGGTCACCACCTCCAGCCACTTAGACTAAGCATCCACAACAATCAAAAATGTTTGCCCCACCATTGGTCCCGCAAAGTCAATGTGGATTCTTGACCACGGAGCCTTGGGTATCTCCCATTCCAGTGGGTTGGACCGTGGTGGAGCCGGCCGGGTTTCTTGGCATGGCAGGCAGGTCGCCACCCATTCGGTAATGTCCTGGTCCAACTTCGGCCACCACAGATAACTCCTTGCTAGTGCTTTCATGCACACTATTCCCGGGTGTCCTATATGCAGGATTCCCATCACCCTCTTCTGTAGACTCTTGGGTACGACCACTCTCTCTCCCCATAGTAAACACCCCTTCAGAACGGACAGTTCAATTTGTTTGCTTTTAAATGTCTTAAATTCTTTCCCTTCCTCTTCCTGTGGCCGCCCCCTTAACACCCACTTCATGACTTTGGACAAAACCTTGTCTTTCACCGTGTGCTCTGCGATGTCTCGAGATGTGATGGGGCTGGTTCGTTCAATGTTGACCAGTAGTATCTCGGCCACAGGTGCAGGGTCCTCTATGAGATCGGATGTTGGGCAGTGGCTGAGGGCCTCTGTGTGTCCAGTGCTTTTCCCTGGTTGGTGGGTCAGCGTGTAGCTGTAGCCGGACAGAAAAATGGACCAGTGGGTCAGTCTGGGTTACATGTACTGCAGTGTTTGTTGGTTGCCCGCCAGGAGTCCCAGTAGAGGTTTATGGTCCGTCACAAGTTCGAATTTGCGGCCGTAGAGGTATTCATGGAAACGCTTGATGCCAGCCACTGCAGCAAGCGCTTCCTTGTCCAGCTGGCTGTAATTTCGCTCAGCTGGTGAAAGTGTCTTGGAATAATACGCGATGGGGACTTCCACTCCGTTGGGGAGGCAGTGGCTGAGGACAGCCCCCACTCCAAAAGGTGACGTGTCGCACGTTAGCAGTAGGGGGAGGGTCTCACTGTATTGCATGAGGACGCTGTTGGATGAGAGCAAGTCTTCAAAAGCTTTGGCCTCTCTTTGTCCCCATGTCCACGTGGCCATCTTCCCCAGGAGTCTATGAAGAGACTTTGCAACGGTCACCTTCTGTTTCAAAAAAATAGCATAAAAGTTGAGTAAGCCCAGAAATGCTTGTAACTCTGCCTTGTTTGTGGGGGTTGGTGCTTCCTTGATTGCTTTAATTTTAGCGTCTGTGGGCCAAATTCCGGACCCATCGATAAGGAACCCCAGGAATTCTACCTTGTTGACCCCAATTTTACATTTGTCCCGTTTGACTTTGAGACCCCTTTGCTGGAACCACTCTAGCACCTCTCGCAGCCTTGTCAAGAGTTGGTCCTCTGATTCAGCCGAGATGAGGACGTAATCAAAATAGGGGACCACTCTGGGGATGCTATGTAGCAGACGTTCCATCATGCTCTGGAACAGTCCCGGGGCCACGCTTACCCCAAATTGCAGGCGGGTGCATTTAAAAGCCCCCCTGTGGGTGACTATCATCTGAGCTTCTACGATGGCTGCGTCCACTGGCAACTGTTGGTATGCCTGTGCCAGATCTAATTTAGCAACAATTTTGCCTTTCCCTAGGGAGTGCAATAAGTGTTGCACAATGGGCACAGGGTAAGCGTTGAGCTGCAGGACTTTATTAATGGTCCCCTTATAGTCCGCGCACACATGAATCGAGCCGTTCGGCTTCATTGGGGTGACAATGGGGGGTCTCCCATTTGGCATGATCAACTGGCTCTAATATCCCTTGGGCTATTAATTTGTCCAGCTGTTCGTCCACTTTTGGCTGAAGTGCAAAGGGAACTCTCCGGGGCTTTAATCTAATGGGGGTGACACTGGGGTCTAGGTTAAACAAAATGGGCTTGCCCTTATATTTACCTAGACTCCCATTGAACATGCCTTGGAAGTCCACTAGCAGCTTGTCCAGTTTATTTTCCCTGATCTGATGCAGCCCAGTGATGCCGATGCCGAAAGGCTTGAGCCATTCCACTCCCAGCAGGGTCAGTCTGTGTCCTTCGACGACCGTTAAAGGTAGCTTCCCTCTGAAATCCTTGAAGGTGATGGGTATCTCCGCCCGACCCAGCACTCGAATGGGATTCCCTTGGAAGTCGTTTAATCTGATGCGTTGTGGTTTGAGTTGATGCTTTGTGATCGCTGGGAGAAATTGCTTTAGGGTTCCCCATGACATAATCGTGAAAATGGAACTGGTGTCTAGCTCCATGTCGCAGGGAATCCCCTCAATGGCCATGGTGATGTGGAATTTCTCTCCTTGACTGGCATCGGAGTGACCTACAGTGGTGTTATAGATCCCCCGGCTGTCCTGGTATTGGTAGTCATCTCTGTGCCTACCCCTTTGGCCCCCTGGATGGTTCTGCCCTTGTCTTCCTGGCCCCATGGGCTGTCTGGGTTGGTACTGGGCTGGCTGGTATGGGGTAGGTTGGGTGGCTCTGCATGCCTCCGCAATGTGCCCTCTTTTCTGGCAGCGGTGGCAAATGGCATCTTTGAACTTGCACAATGCCCTGGCATGGCCCCCTAGGCAACCCGAGCATTGGGTTTGCCTGTTCTCACAGTCTCTGGGGCTTACCCTTCTCTCCGTCTGCACCCGGTGCACCCTTTCATTGTCCTCTGACTCTCCGTTGAATTCGGGGACTTCGGTCATCCAGTCAGGCTCCCTGTGGGTGTGATGGACTGTGCCGGTCTTCCGGATGTCTGCAGCTGAGTTTTCCGAGGATTCGGCAGCCCTGGCTTCCTCTATGACATCCTTGAATCTGATCAGCAACTTTTTCTGCAAATTGAGGTCTCTCATGCCTAGGATGATTCTGTCTTTCATCTTCTCTTCCGGGTTTATAAATTCGCACTTTGTTGCAATCTCCCAGAGTTTGGCAACAAAGTCATTTATGGATTCACCATCGCGCTGGCGGCGATGGTAAAACTCATTCCTGCTGACAATCGGGGTTGCTGCAGGTGCATAGTGATCCTTCAGGGTCATCTGAAGCATTGTCCAGGAAATGGATTCAATGTCTGTGGGTGCCACAAGGGTTTGATCCATTTTGTAAATCTTTGGCCCGCAGTAGGTGAGGAAGAGACCCCTCTTCCTGTTGTCCGGCAGATCCTGGAAGTTGTTGGCTTCCAGGAACATGTGAAAACGACTCATATAGGTTGTCCATTCTTCGGTCTTCGGGTCAAAGATCGCTGGAGCGGGAGATGTTTGGGTGGTCATCCTGAAGTTTGGCCGGAGCAGGTCGGTGCTTGCTTCTAAGATGGCCACGGATGCCACGAGGTGCCTTTGTCCTGTTGTCCTTCTTCCACCACCTTTGTCGCCAGTGTTAGATTTGTGCAGGAAAGAAGAGGCGAGACGTAGGAGCAGTTCAGCACCTTTATTTCTCCTTAGCTGAATGCAATACGAACTGCCGGCAGGCTGCAGGGAAGCCGCTTTTAAGGGCTTCCCTGTAGCCTAGCCGGCTACTGACAGCAGTTTAATTCTCCCGCTGCTGTATTAGCCAATCAGCAGGGGCTATGCAAATTTACTCCGTACAGCAATACGTAACACTTTGCAACCTTAACTTTTTGCTTGTCAGAAGCTGGCACAAATGACAATCACATCACAGCAGGATGCTGCAACAACCGCAACTTCAAGGACCAGCTATAAGTCTCCTCGTTGAGTGCTGTTGTAACTTTGAACAGTTGCTGAATGAATGGTCGTTAATTTGAGGACTACTTCTGGTGTCAAAGGAGTAGCCCTTCTGTACACTGAGGACAAGTAAGAGGCCTGACACCTTCGATTTCCATTTCTAAAACAAATTAAAACATTTCAAAGCAGATTCAATTAGTAAATTTAAATTATATCTTTAATAAGTATGCCAACCTTGATAACTGTCTGAGTGAACATAGTTGATATACATTGGATGTTCTTAAAATATCATAGTGATTAATAGAGTAGTAGCAGTATAAATACTGTATGTATTTCAGTTGTAGGCTCCCTGCCCCCTTCCTGATTTTTTTTCAAACCTTCAATATTTCTGGAAATTTTACCTTTCTACACCTATGTCCTCATTTGGAAGACCTTTTTTCCTTGCAAGTAGAGCCTTACTTCTTAGTAACCATTCATACAAGAGAAAATTTGAATTTAGAGTATCTATCAATTAGGTGTTCCAACTTCCATTTCCTCTGTTTCTTGGGTCTTAGGGAAATTTAATTCTCTCTGTTTGACTAAAGTGAGAGTTATGACAATTTACCCTCATCTGAGTCACCTCAGAGGAGAGGAGATAAGACAGTTTAGCACAGAAATCAGACAGCTCAGTTCAGTATTATCCTTGCAGAAAATACCTTCCATGTTCAAAGAATTTACACGGTAAGACTTAGAACTAATATTATAGATTAGATGTATTTCTCTTGCACATCGGGTATCCTGAAGCATATTTTTTTCTGTCACATATGTTTCTACACTCATTCACACATATCACCGAGCAGTCTCTTCAACGCACAAGCTATGAAAATGCTTGAGGAAAGGCTCCATCTAAAACTTATAGAGGTTGTATAAAGGTAGTCCTCAACTTACAACAACAACTGAGCCCAAAATTTCTATTGCTAAGCAAAACAATTGTTAATGAGTTTTGTCCTTTCTTGCCACAGTTGTTGCAATGCAGTTAAGTTAGTAATGCAGTTTTTAATTGAGTCTGGCTTCCCCGTTGACTTTGCTTGTCAGAAGGTCACAAAAGGTGATCACATGACCCCAGGACACTGCAACCGTCACAAATATATGGCAGTTGCCTAGTGTCTAAATTTTGATCATGTGACCATGGGGATGCTGCAACGGTTATAAGTCAATTTTTTTAGTGCTGTTGTAACTTCAAGTGATCACTAAATGATACTGTTGTAAGTCAAGGACTACTTGTAGATTCTTTCACCACCTTCCCATCTTTCTACAACAACCACTGCTTGAAAGTCATTGAACACTTAAATTGAGCTCAAATGTGGAGATATTGAAGATGATGCTTAAAGAACTACCATCAATGGTAGGGCACATATTCCTCTATTTTGGTTCCTTCCAATTCACATCTGCATTTTAATGCATTTGTTGTTTTCTTTATTATAATATGAATAGCCATATTATATCAAAGGATCATACGGCATATCAAAAGATTATATGGGATATACTGGTAATTATGAGAAGGATTAGAATTGGAAGATGATAGCAGATATGATGTGTTAAAATCAGAAATGAAAATGTATTGTAATTATTAAGAAGAATATTGTTATGATTATTTGTATTGATATATATGAAACCCAGAAAACAAACCATTCACGACATGAGGTGTATAAAAATAAAAAAATAAAAAACTTTATAAAAAAAAGAAAGAAAGAAAAAGAAAATAGTAAAAAAAATCTGGCATGTTTTAAACCCTGCCTGTCAGGCAATATTCAGATCGCTACATTTTTTTTTTTCAATGTAAAAAATTTTGTAATTGTTAATCTTTGCAATAGTTCCTAATATATGGCACCTACTATTTAACTTCATCAAATGCATAGAACCATTAGTGTAAAATTTAAAAAATATATGTTAACCTGTTTTTTGATAAGACAGATAAATTTCCTGGTATAGGATTCTTTAATATAAATCTTCCCAATTAAGTTTGTGTATGCATACGTGTGTATTTGTCTATTTGTGTATGTTTTGATTAGAGTAGAAAGAACAATATCAAATTTTGCTTTGAAGTTATCATCTGTGTTACTGCAAAACCCATCGTGAAACTGTATGAAATCCACTTCCAATGGAATCTATGGCAAAAACATCTTTGACATTCCTAAGCATAAATCTTTCTATTATTACAAAAAAACACTTTCGAAAATAAAGCAGTCATTTCAAGTTTAGAGCTAAATGTATACATACTTTATTTCTAGTTATTAAAGCATATGTGTTCAATTATAAGGTGCCAAAAGAGGAATGTTCCCCTTGGTTCATTCCTTTAATTCCTGCTTGGATTGCAATCCACAAGCGGTACTTTTCTGCACAGCATTAGCCTCAACTTTTTAAAGAAAGCTCCAAAAGTAATACAGAATTAGAGGGGAAAGTGTTTTACTACTTTTGAGGGAGTCTGTCTAACAACCCCTTTCCCCAGCCTAGCGGTCTCTAACGGGATTGGTCCAACAGCCTTGTCAATTGGAAATTCTAAAACTTAATACTCTAATACAGGGCTGTCAATCTCGCGGCCCGTGGGCCGGATGCGTCATGCACTGGCCACACCCACACCCAGTTTAGCAAAGGAGAAAAAAGTCCCGATACGTCATGTGATGCCGCTGTAACAATGTTGGTTTGACACCCCTGCTCTAATACATCTGGAAGACTGACTTTGTGACTTAAAGTATATATGATACTAGAGGGATGACAGATAGAAAAATATCACTTTTCTAGTGCAAATCTTTTGTGGTACAGATAATATGGGAAACAAAGCAAAAGGATACTAGAGGGATTTAATTAATAAATAGAGCATGAGTGAAGGGACAGAATGCAGTATGTCAGAGAAGTCAAGTGGTGCCATATCTGCTTAAATATACCCAAACTCTAGGCCAGGTGTAACTTTCTGCTTTGGCAAAACTAAACCACACAATAAAAACGAGGGGTGAGCAAGAGATGAACCAAGACTTATGTGGCCTGATTCTTTTCTAAAGTTTAATTCAGCAGGAAAGGTTATATTTGATGCAACACTGAAAACAGCAGCACTTTTAGCCGACCAGGCAGTTCCTGTCAATTGAAGGATTATATTCTGGTTCTGCAGATTTTGCAGTGCCAAAACTGAGTCTTTCCAGGAATTCTGCAAGCTTTTAAAAAAAATGAATCATGAAGTAAAGGCCGGGGGATGGGGGGAACATCTGCAAAGGAGGAAAGAAAGAATATGTTTCCCACTATCTTCTTTCTGAGTGTGAAATATGCTTGAATTAAGATGACAAGCATAATATTGCTTTCTTATCTATCAGCAAAACAGTATTACCGGTAGACTGCAAGTTTTATTTGAGAGGATGGATGCAGGCTTGTAGCATACAACAGAATAAAAATCACCCTCTTAACAGTACAAGTAAGAAGCCTATTCTTTCTCATATTTCGTTGACTAAAGTTATAGCAAGGTACAAATTAGGTAAGTATGCATGCTTAAACAGAGGGGGATGGGGGTGGGAGAGGGAGAGAACCTTGTGGAAACTTTGATATACCTATAGAGCAATGACAAACTCTTTGATAGTTTTGTGAGAAAACCACAAATTTCATTCAAACGTGTCACATTTCTAAATAAATGTTATTTCTGTAAAATGTGAATGGTAGGAATGAAACATTTGAATGCTATGTATTTACTATTATATTTATATACTGACAGATTCAGCAAAAATTATTCCTAATGGATTACACTATTTAAAAAAAAAAAAGAATAAAACAGGCAATCCGATTAAGTCTCTACATTGACTAAAAAGCAAAGTGAATGTGGTGGGTTAGATAGTCCTTCTTATGGCAAATAACAGAGTGATTCTGTAAGAAGACTCCAAGAATGATTCATATAACCAATGAAGAATCTAAATCATGTCAGTAGTTCATTTATAGTGAGGTAAATTATGACTATCAAAAGGAAATAACTAAAATGTAGATAACTATAACCTACAGATCAGATTTCACTCATAACTTGTATCATAACTGTAAATCTTTCAAGCTCATTTTCAGAAATACCTTTCATTCAGCAAATGCAAATGCTGAAATCTTCAAATCACACAGACACAGGAACAAATATGGAAGTCTGGTCTTCTTTAAAAGCATGGCATGGAATCTTCCATTTTTCTCTGACTTCAACTGGATAAAACAGAATACATTTAAATCTGGTAGAGCAATACGCTCAGCAGAGGCAGGTTTTGATTGGAAACTTTATCATTTTAAAGTTAACAGGATTGTATACACAGCCTTCTTTTATATACATACAGGTTGAGCTTAATACTTCAGCAGACCCTCAAAATCATTCTTTTAGAAGCGATCAGTGATCTTTCTGCTATTGACCATGCTGAGAGGGAATTGTGGGATATGTAGTACAAGCCATGGGGGTACATCAGATAAATGTTCCTTGATCCAAAGCATTTGATTACTGATTTAGCTCTTGTGGAAATGTTGCTCCTACATATGAACTAACAAAGGATATGCATGGATCAAAACTTAGCTAAAGCAACCTTTGCTAAGGCCTATCTTCAGGGGTCTGCAACCTTAAACACTCAAAGAGCCATTTGGACCCATTTCCCACAGAAAAGAAAAGAAGCCACAACACCTGGGTGGGCATGGCCAATTCAACATCACTCACTCCCACCAAGTCACATGACACCCCCCCCAGCCACGCCTACCGAGGTTTTGTGGCTCCCGGTGTTTTCTTTTCTGTGGGAAACAGGTATCTCTCTCTGTGTGTCTCTCTCTTTCTCTCTCTCTCTGTCTCTCTCTCTGTGTCTCTGTCTCTGTCTCTGTCTCTCTCTTTCTCTCTCTCTCTCTGTCTCCCTCTCTGTCTCATTCTCTCTCTCACTTTCTCTCTCTCTCTCTCTCATCTATCTATCTATCTATCTATCTATCTATCATCTATCTATCTATCTATCTATCTATCTATCTATCTATCTATCTATCTATCTATCTATCTGTGCTCTCCTACCCAGCTTCATGTGTCATAATGAATCCAACCACTTGGGCTGTGGAGGTGGAGTGGAGGCTGGCAGGCAAAGCCAAGCATTGGAGATCCACGCAAAATAAGGCAACTCCAACCCGGATCCTGTTGGGCAGACATCCCCCCTCCTCTCTGTCCGCCCGTGAGAGGGGCCCGGGCAGCCCAAGGGCAGCTCCCTCCTTGGAGGTGGCCAGCAAGCAAACAAACGTGGTGCTCTGGCTGGGAGGCAGTGGCGCGGAGCCACACCTCTGGCCAGCGAGAGCGGAGCAGGCAGGGCATGCACCTTCCCTGCCACCACAGCAATGGTGCTGGCCGACCTCTATATGCAGGTAGGAGGCAGAGGCACTGCTGAGGGGCTCCTGTGGCCGCTGCACCTTGCAGGGAGTCCCGGCGGGGTCTCCTCGCTCAGCCCTGGGAAGGCTCCAGCTGCCGGCACCACTGCATTCCCCACGAGATGGCAAGGCGGCGGCACAGCGCCTCTTGGGCAGAGGGGGGCCAGATGGTGGTGGCAAGCAGGCAGAGGCCAGCGGGCGGGCGCCCATCCCCACCTGCTCCGGGAGGGAAGGCAGGCGCCGCGCCGTCAGGCTCAGCCATCCACGTGGAGGCGGGCGCCGTGGCAGGTGGGATGGAGCCGGGAGGGATGCGCAGTACCAATAAGAGCCGGAGCCGGAAGAAGCGCCCGCGAGACCCAGCAAGAGATGAAGCAAGTACAGGGGTGCTTTGCTCCCGCTCCTTTGCTCCCGCTCTGCTCCCCCACCGTCATCCTTACCTTCTCAGGCCAAGCGAGGAGTGACTGGAAGGAGAGGGCAAGGGGCGGGGCCAGCCAATGGTGGGATCACTCAACAGGGAGCCGCAGCAGAGGGAGAAAAGAGCCGCATGCAGCTCTGGAGCCGCGGGTTGCTGACACCCGGCCTAGCAGAACAGAGAACAATTTGGTGCAGTTCATTAGAACAGCAATGTGAATTAGCACAAAGGAGACTAAAACATGCAATCGATTCCTAGTGCTACATTGCATACGACTGTTCTTTAGGACTTCAACAATGTACAAGAAATTAGAATTTCAACTTTCATGCATGATGGATCTGCCCTTTTTTTTTTTTTTTTTTTTTCATATTATTTTCTTTTTTTTATATTTCTTCTGTCACACACACATTTAGAATAAATTCAGTATCCTTTTCAATACCTTTTTTTTACAAATAATATGCTTCTTGCTACATCTCTACTGGCACAGACACATTTAGAATAAATACAGTATCCTTGTCAACACCTCATTTTGCAAAAAAGCCAGCTTGATGAGATGAAATGTCCTAGTGCCAAATCCCTAGTGTCATTTAGTTTTGTGGCATTAGCAATGTGGGGAACCAACTTGTAAAACACAGAAGGGGGCATTTGGCCCAACATCTGCTAGATGAACACCACTAAACCATGGCATGTGATGCATTCATCAAGGGCACTGTTAATAGCATGGGGTCTGAATCGTGGCCCTTCTGTACTGACCCATATCCAGGGAAAAAAAAAGATCAATTTATAAGTTTGAGTGAATAAGCAACATTCAAATCCTCTTTTAAAATGTTTACCTCGTTAGGAGATAAAGAAATGGGCATCTCAGCAAACAAAGAAAAGGAACAAAAGCACTGTGAAGAAGTGATCCTATAACTTCAGTGATTACCTGCCATGAGAAATTTACAACCCCACTAATAACACTAAAGCAGACACTTTAACCTTGCTTACTTCAGAGTGACAATTCATAGCACCATCAACTGCATTTCTCTTTGCATCAGGCTGAGAGTCGATATCCTGCATTTAGAAGTCCCACTGAAATAAATTGAATGAACACACAGACCAAACATTTGTACTCCAGTGTAAATATGAAAATATGGAATTGTCATCCAGTATTAGATATACATTTATACATGCTTCTTTTTACTTTTGATTTATTTAGTTCCTTCTGTTTATATCTCAACTTTCATAAAAATCCAAGGATAATCAACCATTTGAAGAGATCCAAGACAAAATGTCATTTAAAAATCAATGAAAAGTATATATAGTAGAGAAAAATGATACAATCATAAACATTGCAGAGGTCATTACAAGTTCATGAATGGAATGGAATGGAATGGAATGGAATGGAATGGAATGGAATGGAATTTTATTTATTATTTATTTATTTATTATCCAATCACACTTGGCAAATTCTTTATTTGCCAAGTGTGATTGCACACCCAAGGAATTAGTCTCCGGTGCATAAGCTCTCAGTGTACATGCAAAGAACAGAGTAATATAATCATAAGATACCAATAGGAGAAGGTAATAGGAAAAAGGAGAAGGATAATAGTAATACAACCATACTACATGGGTAAATATACTTAGGCATAAGACAGTATTGTGGTAATTAGGTGTTCAGCAGAGTGATGGCACGAGGGGAAAAATTGTCCCTGTGTCTAGTTGCTTTCGCATGCAATGACGTATAGCGGTGTCCTGAGGGGAGGAGTTGAAATAGTTTATGTCCAGGATGTGAGGGGTCTGTAAATATTTTCTCAGCTCTCTTTCTGACTTGTGCAATATACAGGCCTCAATGGAAGGCAGGCTGGCTGCGATTGTTTTTTCTGCAGTCCTAACTATCTGTTGAAGTCTGAACCAGTTCTGTTTGGTTGCTGTACCAAACCAGACAGATATAGAAGTACAAATGACAGACTCAATAATTCCTCTGCAGAACTGTATCGGTTGGATACATAGGGTTTAAGCTAATACTGAAATATATAAAAAAGAAACAAATATAAAATAACAACAAAAAAGAGGGCCTAGCCATTCATCTGGATCAAAGGTGGGTTCCTCCCGGTTCGGACTGGTTCGCCCGAACTGGTAGCGACCCGCTGGTGACGTCACAGTGACATCACGGATCCAGTTCGGTCGGTGCTGGTCCATGGGCACTGCCATCTTTTTTTTAAAAAAAAATTAAATTTTTTTTTAAAAAAATTCAGGTATTTTTCTTCTGCACATGTGCAGAAGCCGAGTTTCCGGCACTCTTGGCCATCTTGTTTTTGGCTTTTTTTCCCTATTTTTTGCTGGGTTTTGCTTCTGCACATGCTCGCCCTGCCTCGCCTTCGCCACATGCATCCACAGATCTGCCCTCTCCTGCCTACACACAGGTAAGCATTTGCGCTAGCCTACCCCCCCTCCCCATCAGGCAAGCATCTCCCAAAGGCTGTGGGGACGGGGGGAGAGGGCAGCCCGGCAACCTTCGTGCGGTGGTTAGAAGGCTCCCACCCCCGGCCAGTGTCTCCCGACAGCTGCGGGGATGGGGGGGTGGGAGAGGGCAGCCTGGCAACCTTCGCACGGTGGTTAGAAGGCTCCCACCCCCAGCCAGCATCTCCCGAAGGCTGCGTGGATGGGGGGTGGGAGAGGGCAGCCTGGCAACCTTCGCACAGTAGTTAGAAGGCTCCCGCCCCTGGCCAGCATCTCCCAAAGGCTGTGGGGACGGGGGTGGGAGAGGGCAGCCTGGCAACCTTTGCGTGGTGGTTAGAAGGCTCAAGCCCCCGGCCAGTGTCTCCCGAAGGCTGCGGGGATGGGGGGGTGGGAGAGGGCAGCCTGGCAACCTTCGCACGGTGGAAGCTTTCTGGGCTGGCAGCTCCCTCCCGCCCCCGGCCAGCATCCCCCAAAGCGCCCTATCCCGCCGCCACTGCCCTCTCCTACTGCCGTCCTGTTCTTCCGCCACTGCCCTCTCCTGTGTTGCAGCCAGCAACAGTGGTTGGGCCAGCAACAGTGGCATCGTTCGCAGCCCCGAGGCACTTCGCTCCGAGTCAGAGCGCACCGAGCCATGCAGGGCAGGCAGCAAGCGTGCTGCCCAGGAAGCGGAGAGACCTCCAGAAAAGCACATCCATGCTCAGGCTTTGGCTGCGATCCCTCAGCGCAGAGCGAGCAAGGGGCTGGGTGGGTCCCGCCTAGAGTGATTTTACTGCCTTTCTTTTGCCCAGGGCTACCACATATTTTTCAGGGATTTACATGCATTCAATGTCTATAATCCAGAGCGTAAATATGTGGGTGTTTATTTTGTAAATCAGGTTGCATAAGTCCAGCTTAATATGCTACTCCTGGTATATGATGTTTTATATACAGAGAAAGAAGCACTCTTGTGATCTTTGACTTTTAGGCTTGCTGTCAAACGTCAGCCATAATACTCATTACTGTTTTGAACAATATGCAGGTTGTATTACACAAATGGCTATTTTATATGTGAAATTATGACTGAAATATTTCTGCACCTATATCGGTTCTCACTGTCAGGAAGCTTCTCCTTAGGTTTAGGTTGCTTCTCTCTTTGTTCAGTCCATTGCTTTTCATCTATAGTATGTAGATAATAAAGTTGAAAAAAGGTGAACAACATTTTTACAGAACTATAGATTTGTTGAGGCTGGGTGTGACAAGGAATGGCGGGGAGGGGAGGGGCCAGGCGAGGCACCCCTTGACGTGAGTGACATTGAGTTGGCCACGCCCACCCAGTCACATGACCACCAAGCCTCGCCCACCGAGTCACATGACCATGAAGCCATGCCCACCATCACATGACCATCAAACCACATCCACAAAATAAGCCATGCCCACAGAACCGGTAGTAAAAAAAATTAAAACCCACCCCTGATCTGGATGGAACAAATTCTAGGGTCAGGATATGTAGGCCCTGATTTATATATTGCCACTAACTCAAAGTATAGCCCTCAACAGTGGGATAATGAGATGGGTCTCCTCACAAGAATCTGCTGAGAATTTTCCTTCACATACAGGAGAGTAATATGATATAGTAGTTAAAGTGAATGAAGAGGAAGGAGAACCAGGGTGCTTAGCTATGGAAGCTCACTGGGTAACCATGGGCTCTCTCAATCCAACCTACCTCACAGGGTTTTGTTGGTGGAGAGTGTTACATACACCAATTTGAGTTCCTAGAAAAAAAAGCAATACATTATTCTTCATTATTTGTCAATTACTGTTTTGGTAATGATCAAAGATGAAAAAGCATTTCGACAATCCATCACATTTTCCTCTAGTACAGTTCCAGTTTCATCCAGTTCCTCTGGACCCAAGAGCACTAAATCGGCCATCTTGAGAACTTGAATGACAGTTGGAATATAAATCTAAAAATTAAATAATATAAAACAAAATATATACGAGAGAGAGACAGACAGACAGACAGACAGTGTGTGTGTGTGTGTGTGTGTGTGTGTGTGTGTGTGTGT
>QLTV01001698.1:4457847-4471673 GCA_003457575.1 Thermophis baileyi
AGAGAGAGAGAGAGAGAGAGAGAGAGAGAGAGAGAGAGAGAGAGAGAGAGAGAGAGAGATTTGCCTTATTGATACAGAGAAATAAGTGAAAAAAGAACACAGTCAAAAGCATACCATTTAACTTGCAGCAGCCAAGCCTGAAACTTTTTTCATTGAAATCACAAGATAAATTATGCCTTATGAATTATTCATGCTGCTATTTGTGTCCTATTCTCTGGATGAAAGCAAGGCTGTTCACACCCTGCTTTGGCTATTCCTTGCCTTACTTCAGGAGGCACCTTTGCATGACACATCTTTCACAAATCTGACAAGCCATATTTCATTCAAATAAAATTCAAAAAGCAGACCAGTTGCTTTTCCAGCCCATCCTTGACAACCAGATGAATTAACAAATGTTCTGATCTTCGTGATGATGGGAATGGGATTTGTGTTGGCATTTCATATTGTATCATTTATTATACTTACCAACAGGAAAAAAAAATAACACTGATCTGGAAAAAAAAACCTCTAAGAGACAAAGAGAAAAGGAATCCAAATAACTGTTTATGTGTGCCTGTGTGTGTGTGTGTTACAAAAAGAAAAGTAATAGTAGAAGTAAGATTGATGAAGAATAGCAATGAAAGGAAGATACCTGATGAATCTCTATCTTCTATGCAGCTGTTTAAAGATGGGAATTCAACACCTACTTGGAATACTGCTATATAGTGATTTTATAACTAGATACCAGTTTGCCCACTGAAAAATAATACAATATGCTGCAAATCACATATTGTTTGTCACAGGAAAAAAAACCCACTAGTGATTTTTATATTTAGCACTGCTCTTTCAATAGCGTTTTATCTTATATTTTGCACTGTTCTATTGGTACATGAGAAAACTTTGAAATCTTCCTGTATGTGATCTGTATTTTGGATTGTTTCTAAAATGTATAATTCACTTTCCCCTGCTAACTGAATCCCAAAGCGATCCCATTCATCTCTAGCTTAATTTGTCTATGGAGATTCTCAGTCATCCAGGAGGTCATGGTTGTCCCAAAGGTGCTTTCTTTCCAGAAAGTCCAGTTGCCTTTTGAAAGAAAGCACCTTTGGGTCTGGCATAATTTGTTGTCAAACTAGTTTCAAAACAAAGCAAAACAAATCAACTGGTATTTCCACTCTCACTGTTGATCTTCCCTACTCCTTCATTTCCTAAAGGAGAATGCTAGTGAGAACCACAACATTCCCTTAGCCAAGTAGCTGCTCTGTGAAAGGTGGGTTAGATATAGGTTCCTCCCTAGGAAACAGGAAACGGTCTTATCCCAGTCACTTTAGCCCTTCTGCCAAGCAGTATTTGACTGAACAAAGGCCTCCTGGTTCTGAAGAAGATCAGATTTCACACATGCAGCCTTTCCCTCCATGTAGATAAAGAGATACGCTCCACCCCCAGTTTTCAGAAAAACTCCATGACATGAAATGGCAGAAGAGATGCCTAGAGCACCAGAGGAGGAGGACAAAGAGATAACCTGGGGAGACACAGGTAAGTCTTTCTTAAGGGTTCACCTCATGGCAATAAAAGCAGCAGAACATAGTTATCTTTCCTTTCTTATACTGTCTGAAGATTGGCAGTCTTCTTCAGGGTGACCTGATCACTCCTAAGTAGGAAAGTAGTCTACAAGGCTGCTGTGAGGACTATTTGAGAAATCTGCCAAATAAAATTGCTTAGATGTGCTCTGAGTTGGTCACATGGAGCTGACTGAGGAAGAGTCTGATTTGTTTAACTGAGAGGAGTTTGAGGCTGTTGGTTCTGAGAACATGCAATTCATCCTGCAAAGACAGGAACAGAACCAGAACTGTGGCCAGCATTGGACCACTGTTATTCATTACTTTTCTTCTCCAGTGACGGAAGAACCGAACTGGATACTGTTTTCAATAAGAACAGAGCTTCTTATTAGAAAGATGATAATATTGCTAGCATGGCGTGCTTGTTCATGTGGGCCACCACTAATAGAAAAGCAGCGCTCCAACACTCATTTCACTTCTCAGGATCAGGGAGATTGTACATAGATATCATGCTGTTGTTCATAGCATCATTACATGGAGATAGTATCTGTATGAAATGATCCACAACCCATGGAGGCTCTCTCTGATTATAACTGCTTTCTATGATGGCTTTCTGCCTTCCATATGCCAAAAGCTACACTAACAAGCAACAATGGGAGACAGCTTGCTTTCTCCTCCTGTTCTCCTTCCTCCTATGCAGACTTTGCTCAGTCCTAATGACCAAATGGGCTTTCTTGTATCAATTAACTAACAAACCAGAACGAGAGAATCCTCTCTACCCTGAAGCTGAAAAGTGCATTACAAGGAAAGTTTGTCTCAGAGAGAAGCCAGAGGAGGCGACGCCACTGTTGTAATTGCTCAGCTAGGCCTGCGCTCATGGTCACCAACAAAACAGGCTCTATTCTGGCAAAGCCAAGGTCAAAAACGTATAATTATGCCAAGTCAAATTTAAGCAGATCCAAGGCAGTCCCAAATCCCAGTCTGGGTACATGCTGAGTCAAACACCAAAAATATCTAGGGGAAAAAAAAGAAATTTGAGTTCAGAGGGAGGGAATATGAGGCCAAGTAAGGTGGCTAGGATTTTCAGTATCCTCTCCCTACCCCACAAACATACACACACACACACACACACACACAGAGAGAGAGAGAGAGAGAGAGAGAGAAAGAGAGAGAGAGAGAAAGAGATTTATTTTATGATACAGCAAGTAATACGAAACAAACCATGCATGTTTAGCATCTCTTCTTGCAGTGACACACTTTCCACTCTCTCGACTTTGCTTTTAAATAAAAGCCTTTACGTTTTCCTTATTTGTTTTCCTACATTCAGCTTTGATCCGTGAAATGCCAAACACAGTCCTTTTGTTAAGGGAAATGCAGTGTTTGCATTGCATTATACACAAATTTATTTGATCACTCCGCTGCCAATTTGCCTTCTTTCCTCTGCTGTTATTGGCTCTATCTTTTTTGAGGAATGGTACCGCATAAGAAATAAGATCAGGAGGCGTTGTAACTGGAGCATTAGTTAACTACAATATGCATTACTTTACTGCCCTTCTTGAAAGGCCTGCATTATATTAGATGGCCTCTATCAGCAATTTTAGCTTCTAGTGGCTAGGGAATCATGCAAAAGAACTTAATGGCACCCAGAACAGCAAATCCTGACACTGTTCATCATTACCTAACTGCTTAGGAGGAAAACATTCAGCAACAAATCCTTGAATCAATTGAGCAACTGCATTGCTTCTAACATAAATACTGAGGTTTTATCTTTTTTTAGATTAGCATTTGTGGCATGATATGAAAGTGGGTAAAAGTCCAGTTTTTCAGTGAGTATAATTTTAAAATCATCTCACTTTTCTTGCTGTTTTTCTCTCATGCATCTTCATAGTAATATGATATTAAGAGGGATCAGATGAATCAACGTAATATATATTGCAGCACTCCAAGTCAGTCTTCAGAGGAGGTTGTGTGCAAAGGTTATGCTGAGAAAAAAAACAGTTCCGAAAAAAAAATTTAATGTTACAAATTGCAGAGGAAATCAGAAGCAATTGAATGGAAGAGAAAAAAAACTTAGATATGCCATTTGGGCATGGAACTCAAACTGAATACTAAATGCTGAAAATATGTTTTTAAAGTTCCATATAATAGAACTGAATGTGGACAAACAAAATCTGGAAAATATTTTTATCAACTAATCAGTGAGATTCATATGTTTATTAGATAAATATTTTATCTCATTGAAATCAAGAAAAAACCTCTTACTGGTTTTATTAAATTCAATAAATCCAAATCCAACCCACTGGTTTCAAGCATATGCAATACCCCAAAGTCAGATGATGAAAACATTGCAAGAAACAATGACCTAACGCACTGAAAATTAGACCAAACACAAAAAGATTCACATAGTTGTTTTTAAACCATCTGATTAGGTCAACAAAATAAATATCTTAAAATTAATTTCAGAGGAACATTCATCAGCCAAGGCAATCTTAACATCACCTATGGAGAAATGTTATTGATTCTAATTTATTAGCAATTTAGGAATTCCAAACCCTAATTCCTTGCTTCATTTTTTTCCCTTTACCTTTTTTTCTGTAGAGTTACAAAGCACATATTTATCAATCTCTTTCAGTTCCAGGCAATGTTATAATATAAATTCATAATAAATCATAATAAAAGTTTCATTGATTGTCATATGCCATTTTCTCACATTTTAAATATAAAAGAGCCATTTTCGCCCACTGGTTAAAGTACCAGGCTATAAACCATTAGACCGTGAGTTCTAGTCCTGTCTGAGGCCTTCACCTGTATAGTTTCCTGATTTGCATGGGACTATACTAGAGAACATGCTCCTCATTGTAAAAATCTTGGTTTCAGTCTCCAGTGGAGACAATCTCCAATAAAAAATTATTTATTTAAACAATGTATACAGCTGCCTATCTCCTCAAAGTGACACTGGGTGGCATACAAAGAGTTAAAAACCTACTTCTACTACTACCACTACTACTATCACCACCATCTCTGCTACAATATAATATAGTTTAGGCAACAGCCAGCTATATATTTATACTTTAATGTAGTTGACTGCAAAGATTTATATGGAGACAACCTGCACTTGATTCCAGGGAAAGCCGTGTGGATTCATCAGCTGAATATCCCCCCCCCTCCCCTTTAAGGAATGTGCTGCACTATCTCTGCTGATTCCTACCTAAAAACTAAGCTATCATTCTGAACAAGGATTCTTATCCCAGATTTAAAAAAAAAAGTTTGAACCTTCTGTTTTCCAGCCTCTCTGCAACCAAGCAAACACATCCGTTGCATCACGCTCACAAATCCCTTCCTTTGTGACAAGGTAATAGGATATTTCCCTCAGGTCCAAAGTATTCCAATGTCAGAAGTGGTAAACAAAAAACCAGCAGGCCAAGGTAAATTTTCACTGTGATCCACTGGGAGTGAAGCAGACAACTCATTATTTACAAGCCCGGCACCCTTTTCCCAATGCACTGATCTAAAAACATAGCCACATGTTCTCTTGCGCAAGGGCAACTTGCCAAAAGCCAGAAGTTAATGCTTTCCAGCAGCTCAGCAAGCTCTAAGATGGAAGACTATATGCCTATGTGATTGGCAAGTGAAAGATCCCTGGAGAGGGAGCAGTTTTAGCTCCACTAAATTTGAAAGAGGAACCAACAGGAAGAAAAAATTGTGTGTACTTGGGGTCTATATGTGTGTATGAGGGTATGTTCACTGATATAAATGAGCAAGAAAAAAATGTGGGGAAAATATGGGCATCTGCAACTATATTACACATGAGTGAAGGTAGAGGTGTTGATAACTTCAGATTGGTGCTTTTGCTTCGGTTAGACAGCAGTGAATGTTTCTGGATGCATGAAACGGTGAAACCTTTACTCCATGTGAAGAGTAATGCAATCCTTAAAGGTGATATACAAATTTGGCAGATCAACCTCTCAAACTATCCAAACATGATACATGTCAGGTTCAATTCCTTTCTGCCAACATATCACAATCTGTTTTGATAGAAAAAGGATCCCAATTATTTGTTTTAATCTGATACTTCACATAACACATGGTATACTCATCAAGTTCCTTTTGCTTCTGCTGATACAAGAGAATCCCTAACCCTAACCATTATGATTTATAATATTTTAAAGAAGTAATTTGACCCTAATGCTATTTCTTACTATTTTATTCAGAAATACTTCTACTTTGGCAAATTGTTTGTCAGAGAAATTAGATAGATGATGATAGATGAGAGAGAGAGAGAGAGAGAGAGAGAGAGAGAGCGGGATAGGATAGGATAAGAGAGAGAGAGAGAGAGAGAGAGAGATGATAGATAGATAGATACAGTCATATCCATGAAAGCAGAGGTAGACAGTCTGTTTTGGCTATGGGAACATCTGACATTTGAAGGGAATGCTTTGACTTAAACTCTCTCTAGTGCAGAGGTGGGTTCCTGCTGGTTCGGACCGGTACTATAGAACCAGTAGTAAAAATAGAGACTGGTTCTCCGAACCGGCAGTAACGGCAGCCTGGCCACGCCCCCGAGCTGGTTCTTTCAGCGGCGCCATAGGCACCACCATCTTGTTTTTCGCTTCTGCACATGTGCAGAAGCTTTGTTTTAGCACTACGCATGTGTGAAGCGCACGTGAAGCACGCGCAAAGCGCCTGTGCGCCGTGCCACTGAGCAAACCGGCAGTGACAAAAACCGAAACCCACGCCTGCCCTAGTGGGTGGCAATTGGAAAAGGACAGAACTAAGAGAAAACTAAATTTAAATGTAGTTTAAATAAAGATGTAAAAAATAAATTATATGATTACTGATGTATTAATCATTTACCTTACATCAAATTCACAGTATAATAGTAAGTAATGCTGTCACTTTTGGGGTAATTTCCTTGACAATTTACTGGCAAAACCTACTCAAGAAATATAGTTCACTTCAACCATTAAACCAAATAACATACAGTACTGAAATTGTGAAGTTAGTTAATATGCAAAGATCTAGATCATAAATAAACAGGGAGTCCTCCCTTAAGGGCTAGTCATTTTATGAACATTTGAAGTTACAAGAGCCACAGAATGGGTGCTTCACAGCCTGTAAAACACTTGTTGCCATTGCAAATGGTGGCCTGCCCCTGCCCGCTGTTACATGACCACATATTGGGCAGGTCAACTTTATGACCCATCATGGTGTTCCATGCTCACATGACTTATATTCGCAATGTTTTTTTTCTGGTTTCTGGTAAAAAAACACTCATTCGGATGAATAGGTTTGCTTAACAACTATTGTGTTCACTTAATGACCACCATGTTCTCTTAACGACTGTGGTGCTTACTTAATGATGGCTGCAAAAAAAAAGGCCGGAAAATTACTTCCAGTCCTATGGGTACCTTGACTTATAACTGAAATGACTTATAATCATAGTTCCTCAATTACAGTCATAGGTTGAGGAATATCTGTAAAACATGAAAACTAGCAGAATCAGTAATTATATTATGCGCTCTTTAGTGAAGGGGAAACAAAATGAGTTGCATCAACTTGAACAACCAGAAAATACAAGATTCAATTGATTTAGCCTCTCTTCTTTCTCCTTTCAGTCATGTCTGACTCTTAGAGACTGCCTACACAAGTCCCTGCAACTTTCTTGGCAAGGTTTTTCAGAAGCGAATAAAACCTGGGCTTGGTAGTCACCTTTTGTATGTGTGTGTTCATGCATGCCTTTGAATCAGTGTTGACTCCTGGCAGGGAGTCCTGGCAACTGTCTGGACAAGTCCCTGCAGTTTTCTTGGCAAGGTTTTTCAGGTTTTGCCATTACCTCCTTCCTAGGACAGAGAAAAAATGACTGACCAAGCTGATTATGCACCTAAGGCAGGACTAGAACTCACGGTCAGCCAGTTTCTAGCCCAATGCCTTAACCATTAAATCAAACTACCTCTCAATTTTTATTACATTATAGTATATCGATATTGATGTTGATCTATTTATTTATATTAGCACAACAGCACAACTGACCAATATTTTCTTTTGAAACCTGTCCTGACACCTAGCTTGGAGTCCTAGTGGACGATCACTTAAACATGAGTTAGCAGTGTGCGGCGGCAGCCAAAAAAGCTAATACAATCCTGGGTTGTATAAACAGAGGCATACAATCAAAATCACGTGAAGTATTAGTACCGCTTTATAAAGCCGTAGTAAGACCACACCTGGAATACTGCATCCAGTTTTGGTCACCACATTACAAAAAAGATGTTGAGACTTTTGAAAAAGTGCAAAGAAGAGCAACTAAGATGATTAAAGACTTGGAGACTAAAACATATGAAGAACGGTTGCAGGATTTGGGTTTGGCTAGTCTAGAGAAAAGAAGGACTAGGGGCGACATGATAGCAGTATTCCAGTACTGGAGAGGCTGCCACACAAAGAAGAGGGGTTCAACTTATCTTCCAAAGCACCAGAAGGCAAGACAAAAAACAATGGATGGAAACTAACCAAGGAGAGAAGCAACCTAGAACGAAGGAAAAACTTCCTAACGGTGAGAACAATTAAAATTTTCCAAAGCACAAGAAGATAAGACAAGAAACAATGGATGGAAACTAATCAAAGAGAGAAGCAACCTGGAATTAAGGAGAAACTTTCTAATAGTGAGGACAATTAACCAGTGGAACAACTTGCTTTCAGAAGTTGTAGATGCTTCATCACTGGAGGTTTTTAAGAAAAGACTGAGCAGTCACTTGTCTTAAATGGTATAGGGTCTCCTGCTTGAGCAGGGGCTGGGCTAGAAGACCTCCAAGGTCCCTTCCAGCTCTATTCTGATTGATTGATTTTCTTTAGTATTCTATATTAAGGTGGAATTAATTGGCTAATATTTTATCAAACAGGACCAATGGCATGATTTTTTTTTCCTGGTAGCTAGAAAACCTCTCTCCAACCTCTGGAATGCATCATGTAAATAGCTTGTGAAAATGAACACTTCAAGCTAGGGAAAAGGCAGAGCATTTAGACAAGCAACCAGCTTCCATTTCCAGATTAGAAAAAAAGAAAACCTAGCGATTAGGTCACAAGAAAGCAGCTTTTGGAGCTGCTAGGCACATTTGAAATTTTGAGAGCAGATTATATGGGCCCCTTTCAAAAATAGGTACGGATAGTCCTCATTTAGAGACACAAATGGGACTGGCAACTCAGTAGTTAAGCAAAGCAGTTGCTAACTGAGACCACAAGTTTATTATTTTACTTCAGCTTTCCTTCGCTTTACAGACCTGCAAAGGTTGTAAATGTGAGGATTGGTCATAAAGTTACTTTTTCATCACCATCATAACTTTCAACAGTTGCTAAACAACGCAGTTGCTAATGGCTGTCCATATTCAAAATTACAATGCTGCTGAAAAAGTAACTTTATAACTGGTCTCCACACTTAAAACAGTTGCAGCATTCCCCAATCAAGTGGTCCAATCAAGTGATTCCCCAATCAAGTGATCATCATTTGCATGCTCTTCAGCCAGCTTCGGACAAGCAAAATCAATTTAGAAAGCTGGCAATAAAATTGCAAATTGTGGTCACACAATGTCTCACTTAATGACTGAGTTATTAATAGTAGACAGAATGACTGTATCTAATTGTGGTTGTTAAGCATGGACTACCTGATCTGTGATAAGCTTGTTCCCTGCCACCCTTTCTAGAAGATTTCTAGGAGAATGCTTGCTTGGTCATTTATTTCCTGTAGCAATCCCACAGAACACCAGGCAGTTTTACAGAAGTATACAAAGCACAGTCCGCTGAAAAATTAGTAAGAGCCTTAGCAAAACCCAGACTTTAAAAACCAGGCCTTATTTCTTCTCAAGTGCCTTCTTGAAGAACTCTGTTTTCAGCTGCTGCTAGAAAGAAGCTGAGGTCAAAACTAGGTCTGAGTTCCAGAACGAGGCTAGTCCAAAGGGCTGGAACTGTTCCAGAAAAATAGCTCCTCCAAGCTTTGGCCTACACCTCATTAAAGTGGGGAACCCTATTTGCTTTTCTCAGCAAGATTGAAATGATCAGATCAATTATAGAGAGCAGACACAGTTCTAAAGGGCTTTGTAAGTTAAAACCAGCATCTTCAGTTGCACCTGGAAGCCAATTCTGGGCCTCTAGCACAGGTGTAATATGCTCCCACCATCAAGCACCAGAAAATAACTGGGCTGCTCCATATTAACCACCTAAATCATTTAACTGGTTTTGAAAGGTGGCCCCTTATAGAGCAGGTTGTTATAGTTTAAACAATATTAAGCAAACTGCCCAGGGGTGAAATGCTCCCGGTTCGCTCTTACCTGTCGGTCACCGTAGAGCCGGTCGCCAAGGTAGCGCGAGGTGCCGCCCACCCGCCCGGACACCACCAGGACGGCGCCATTTGGGTTCTTTTACCCTCTGCACATGCGCAAAGCATTCTGTGCATTCGCAGAGGGTAAAAGAACTCAAATGGTGGCGTCCAGGCAGGTGGGCGGCGCCTCGCACTACCTTGGCTCTACAGCGACCGACAGGTCCGAGCGAACCGGGAGCATTTCACCCCTGAAACTGCCATACTTAATATTAATCAGTTATGTCTCCAGTCTCTTGTTTCAAGCACTGTGAGTAGCAAAGTTTAAAAAAAAAAAAATTCTAGAGGAAACTGTGAAGGAGAGAATGCCAGAGCAACCTTGTAGAAACACAACCAGGACAATTTAAAAAAAAAATGAACTCTGTTACAAAAATTAAAGTCAGGATATCAGTTAATCAAAGAAACAAACAAAATGGAAGAAAATCAAGCTCGGCACTTGTGAGACTGACTCTCACAGCTGTGAAATAGTTGGAAACAACCAATGATCTTTGGATGCTAGTGCAGAACATAGACTTAAAACCCTCCTCTTTCCAAACTTGTATAATAATGCTACTATTATTCCTATTACACTTCTCATTTTCAAATGGACAATCATATTTTTGGAACAAATTTGTAATTAGGAATGGGATTTTGAGAGTTAGGACCCCAAGGTTAGGCCCCAAGAAAGGAAACGCCATCTTGCTCCTTAGGCCCTCCTGTGCTCCAGGGCACCCACTAAAAAGAAGAGGAGGAGGTGTGATATGTTGCCAGTTTCAAAAGCAGAGGCGTGGCCCTTTAAACATTATGATCTCCCAAAAATGGAATGGGGGCTGAAACAAGAGTCAGTCCCAAAAGCCACATAAAAGGTCATTTCCAGCAGTCCTGCACCCTTCCCCATGGAAAAATAGCTGTAATCTAAATAAAATTTAACCCAAACTTTTAACTGATTCTATTTATTTTCTTACATATGCTGAATTTTCATTTTCAAACTTTTGGCCACTTCCACAGTACAACTGGTTTACAGCATGCTCACATTACATTAGATGAAATTAAAAGCTAACTCTGAAGAAAATGAACACACGAACACACGAACACACACACACACACACACATATATACAATACTATCACTCCCCTGTATTAACATTCTAATAATACGTCAACTGAGATAAAAGCATTCCACAAATTACAATGTTTATTTGATATAATTGATGTGCTTTATGGTGCTAAATTTATAAACCACCATCATCATCACATCTTGGTTTTCTCAGAAATCATTTCTCTCTCATTCTCTCTCTTTTTTCTTTCTCTCCACTATTCCCCAGGATATGTTAGATATGTCAGCAAATTAAGCCAGAATCAAAATGATGTCAATGATTAAGAGATATCCCTTTTTCCTGAAAGGATAAGGATCCAGGCCACTTAGCCATCAAGTCCCTGAACAACAGCACCACCTGCTGGGCAAACAGCTAACAAGTAAAAGTTGATTCTAACATGGGTCTTCCTGAGTTGATGGAGAACTCAGTTGCCGATTTAAAGCCATAAATACCACCCACATTTTTTTTTACAAAAATGCTTCAGTAATAAAAATATTTCCAATTTACTTTTCTTTTTAAAAAGACTGGATACAATCTGTTAAATCTTTGGAATTCCTAGGGGTAACTAGAATAAAGCTTTGAATGATCTTCATTTCTAAAGGTAAAAAGAATTCTTAAAAGCAACTCAAGATTTTTAATTACAGAATGGAAGAAAGAATGAATATAAAAGTTGGTTACTGAGATTTGTGCTTCTTGCATCAATTTGTCTCCTGCACTTCTCGGATTATTTTAAAATGAAGTGATTTGCAAACTTGAATCAAGAGCCAATTTCATCTATTTTTTTTATGAATAAAACTAAAGTAAAGCAGAAAGTTTTACCAATCTTACCAATCTGATACAACCACAAACAGAGATAACAAAACCAAGCCATTTCTCTGACAAATTCTTTGCTCACAAAAAAATGAAATGACATCAATCAATTTATATTTTCTGTCACTTCTAAAGATCTTTTAAACAGCTTTATTATATGATGGATCTTTTAATTTTTTTAAATGTTATAAGCTGCCTGGAGTCAACTAGGTTTGAGTTGGGAAGCTATATAAATTTGTTTAATAAATAAATAAAATAATAAATCAGAATTATCACTTCAGGAAGGGAGGATCAATGGTACTCTAAAACCAGATCCAGATAATCACATTTAATAAATGTGAATTTATTAATCTTTTCAACAATATCTCAGGGTGCTTTCCGCAGTTTCAGTATCAACATCAGTGGATTGTCTTAATTTCTGAAAAGCTGGAATATGCCCTTAATTAATATAAATGTATACTTCCAGCCACATCTTGGGGGAAGATATAATACCAACATCAAGTATTTTAAATAATTGGCAGAAGCACATTCCTACCTACACATTTTAACAACCAATGTGATTCCCTCTCTTCCTCCTTTCTTTCTTTCTTTCTTTGTTTATTTGATTGGTTGGTTGGTTGGTTGGTTGGTTGGTTGGTTGGTTGGTTGGTTGGTTGGTTGGTTGACTGATTGATTGATCAATTGATTCAGAGGCTACCCAACTTCACAAAATTCTGGGCAACTTTTGGCAAAAAATGTAATAAAACTACACAACCATTAAAAAAATAGAAACAATGTGTGTCCAAAAGACACAGTTCCTCAATAAAATAAAATAAATAAATAAAATCCTATAAGGATTCACCAGTCATCCTACTGAAGCCCTTGAGAACAGTCAAGTTCTCAAGGCCTTCGAGAACATCATCATAATAGGAGCCACATGCAAATCTCTGCAAGATCGATACATGTTTCATTGATGGCCTGATAACCATTTTAGACTTTGTAACAAAAGTTAGAAAAATGTTCGAAAATAAATATTTAAAACCACAAAGGTTGTTTTTTTTAAAAGTCATGGGGAACAGAAGAAATGTAATTGTTCTCCCTCCCAATTCTACAGACACCAAGCTCATGAGGTCTGGGCCCCTCCCTGCCAACTGCAGCATACTACATACTTCTTTTCTAAACAACATGGGGTGTAATTTAGTAATCTGCAGTAGGTTAAAGTCAAATCAGATGAATTACATAGTTATATCTATTAGATGATGGAATTAAGCCTCAAAAAACTCAGTCCCTCTTTATATAGTTTAAAATCATTTTTTTAGAATAGATTCCATCCTGGGATTGCTCTGCAGTCAATCCATTGCTACCATCTTGGACAGACTTAAAATTACACATCATGCAACTGTCTATTTTTAAATTTTCATTTTCTACATGCTGGTTTTTCAATCTCTTTCTGGACAATTCAAAAGCCTAAAACCCTACCCTGTTAATCTGACTGTTCCTAATAAAAGCATGATCCAGCTATGAATTTCTATTATTTTTCTCAAGAGCCAATATAACTACAGTTGCTTTATACTATATAGATTAAAACTATTTATATTGTCTAATAGGAAGAACACAAATCCCCAAAGCTGTAGTATATAGAGGGACTTTCTCAGTAGATTGCCAATCATTTAGAGAGAGACTTTCAATTACAGTGGCTTAAAAATAAATACATAAATGTAGAAAAACCTTAAAAGCAGCTGTTCAGAAGGGTACTTATTTACAACCTGTCATGAATACGCCAATTATTGTTGTACACCACCCACAATCACTTGCTTGTGAGATGGGCAGCTGTATAAATTACATGATGAATAGATAGATAATTAAATGATTTTTGTTACAGTAATTTCTGATATGGTTTAATGCTTTTAAAGATAATTACTTTTGTATTATTTTTATACAACTCTTATTTTTATTTTGATCTACTCGACACCACCATGGGACTATTTGGTAGGTAGGTAGGTCTGGATGGATGGATGGATGGATGGATGGATGGATGGATGGATGGATGGATGGATGGATG
>QLTV01001698.1:4471717-4495815 GCA_003457575.1 Thermophis baileyi
CATACATACATACCAGGGGTGGATTCTAAATTACCTAGATGCCGGTTCTCTTCCTCCCGCGCCGCGTGGCCACGCCTCGTGGGTGTGCACGTGCATGTGCAGTGCAACCCCCCCCCAAAAAAATTTTTTTAAAAACACACGCCAAAAACAAAATGGCGACGCATGCGCAGTGCTGGAAACTCGGCTTCTGCGCATGTGCAGAAGAAAAATAAAATAAAAAAAATTTGAAAAAAATTTGAAAAAAAGATGGCAGCACCCACGGACCGGCACCGACCGATCCAGTTCGGTGATGTCATCATGACATCATCAGTGGGTCACTACCGGTTCGGGCAAACTGGAACCCACCCCTGATACATACATACATACATACATACATACATACATACATATATAAACACACAGCCAAATTCCAGAAAACTTGTTCAATGACCATTTCCTGTGGATCCATCAATCTAGACAGCAACTGGTTGGAGAACGATTATTTTAGAGTCCATCAGCAATCCAGGTAAAGATAAATAAAAGATCAAGAATGGTATATTAGTTAAGAGCATCAGGCTAATTCTGCTAAAGTCCATGTCCAACTTCTCACTTAGCAAGAAAGCTTAAAAAGTAACCTTGGCTATAACATTCTCTAGTTGAAATAAGGATGAAATGGGGAGGGGGAATAAACAATGCATGTATTTATAAACAGTTGTTTATATATTTAAAGTTAAAGTTATACGACACATTCATAATTTTACAACACATAGATCACGGAATTAATTCCACAATGATATTAAATATCACTAATGCAAAGCTCAAATGGATTTTGGCTACATTCAGGAGCAAAATATGTCAGGGTTAGGGTTTATTTTTTTATTTTGTCAAGCTTGTATATCATTACAGGTAATGTATAAATATTAATATGAGTATATAATAAGTACAAACATAGTTTTGAGTACATATTTTTCGAGTACATATTTTTCGAATACATGGGGACTTTAGGACAGGGACGGTAGGCACGCTGGTGCGCTTATGCACGCCCCTCTTAGGAATGGGGTGAGGTCAATGGTAGTCAGTTTAAGGTTAAAGATTTGGGGGTTTGGGGAAGAAACTACAGAGTTGGGTAATGTATTCCAGGCATTGACCACTCTGTTGCTGAAGTCAAATTTTTTGCAATCAATTTATCTAATTTATCTCTAAAATGAGATAAATGCATTCGTTAAGATACGTACTACATACTACAAAGAACATGTCTCTCTGTCCCCTCTCTCTCACCACCACATGCTTCTCTCTGTGTGCTTCTCTTTCCATTGCAAAAGATCCTCAGGTTAAGACCCAAGTCAAGAGAACTGTGACCATTCATGCAAATAAATGTATAGATTAAGAGAGCATGCTGTCACTAGGTGGCACTGTCATTTATTACTGGGGTTTGGGCTTGGCTGATAATACCCTATCTGGTTGTAAGGACCTGCGCAACTATGAAAATTCATCCCAAATCTGATTTCCCCCTCCCTTTTTTTTTTCTTCTTCTTCTTCAATTTTTACTTCTTTCTATTCTCTTTTCCCTTGTTAAATTTAGTTTGTATTAAATTTTAACTATTAAAATCAAAATTACACACAAACATATATTTCAGCCCACATCAGTGTCACATATCCTCAGATAGCTTTCTGTTCTGAAAGAACAGAAATAGTTTTTCTGCAAACTATTTCAAAAGCCTCCTGTCTAGAAAATAAAACTTACCATCATGTAGATTTCTTATGCATTTTTCTGCAATATGTTTGTAATGTAATGTATATGACTATCCAAATACAGGTCTTTTTTGTAATATAATCACATCCCAATACATGAATGATTGATCTGCATGCTTATACTGGATAGATTTCCCTAATATAAGCTCTAGTTTGATACATTTCCACACTGGTTTTTAACAGAAATTCTATTAATGTATTTTACAAGTTATACATGTTTTTGAATGTATATTTAATTTTTGTACTGCAACAGAGTCTAGCTTGTGACAATTTTTGAAGGGAAAGCAAATGGTAAAAGATTTATTTTATATCCTTATTTTAAGGGGATGACATTCTAATATTTTGCGACAATTGTCAACTCATAATTTGATCATTTGCAGCTTTCTTCTTACGGTATTCTCTAACATATGCAATACATTAGCTGCCAACGCAAATTCATAGACTTTCCTTTCGAAAAAATCTGACTGTGTGATTTGCCCCTTCGTTAGCTAGTACAGAAGGCACTAAAGGGTTGAAAATAAAGTTCCGATTTTGTGCCAATTATTTTGTAACACCCCTTCAATATAATCACCACTACTCATCAGTATTATTGGGGGGGGGGAGAAATGTGGAGAGGGAAGTGGAACCCAATTTATCAGCAGTCCGTGAAGTGGCTTTTTAGCCTACTGTCATTAAATCCATTTCCAGCACCATCTTATGAGCCTAGAGCACAGTTTACTGAATAGATATTATATGTTATGAAAATGGAACAATTAATGATTCACTGCTGGTTTTTTTTAACTAATCAGGCTTTAAATTATAATGATTTAAAAATAAAATTGAACATTTCTGATATAAAACATTACTAAGGCAGAAATAGAATAAAATACCTGTATTCCAGATGGTATTAAAAGTGCATTTCATGATGAAGGAAGCTACTAGAGAGATTAACGTTTGTTTTAAATTACTTATTTTTAAATCCTAGTACGTGCTGAAATCTATCTCTGTCCCATTACAATGTTTATCTTGCCACACACAATGACCATGGATATGTAGGAAGTCGCTTTCTTATCTGACCAAGCCACCTTCCAGTCAAGGTGGATGAAAAATTAAGTGAAACAGCACTCACTGAAATCAGAGGTGGCAACTATGATGAGTTTTTCCTGAAGAATTCAAAATTGCAACATCATATAAATTAAATAAATCATGGTTTGATTTACCCCAAACTATAGATTAGAAGATGCATACATTCTACGCTTCATACTATACTTAAATGAATTACTATTGGGGAAAAAATTAGAACTTTCTGAAAGGGTCTGCATAAATTGTTTGATCATTTGAACCAACATATCAAAAGAGTATTTGCTAAACATTTTATATGTTTACCCTGATAGAAGCACTGGGGGGGGGGGAATTATTTGGAAAATGTGAAAAATTTGGAATGAAATTGTAGTGAGATCATGATTACTATCCTCTCTAAAATGCTTCAGAGTTTATGCATCCAAATTATATAGAGTTCTTATGATTTGGCCCATAGAAACCAGAAAGGTTTAAATCATTCCAAATTTTGTCTTTAGAAAAATGTATACCCTTCCTTGGCCAGCATCTCTAGAAATATTGTACTTCATAGATACATTTTTGGTACATCTTTAAAGAAGGTTTAGCAGAGTTGTGAGCGACCCACGAATGAAGGTCTTTATGCAGTTTTATACCCACTTCAGATGTATGCGCAAGAGGAGAATGAATTTTAAAAGCTTGGTTTTGAACTTCAATAACATAAACTACATCCAATTACTTATATGCCTCGGGGTATCCTTAAGCTGTTACATGGGCAGTCTGACACATTAAATGCTCTGAGTGTTCCTTTCTTCCTTTCTTGGGGTTGTTAGTCCATAAATCTCTAAATACATAATATCTTGATGGCAGCTGAAGGCTATAGCCATTCAGCCAGATAATTTGCAGGAATTATTTATTTATTTGATTCATCCCCACCACAGTAAAAAATAGACTTGTATTGGTTTGTTTGGGGGGCAATTTGTCCAGCAATTTCAAATAGATATCAGTGTGATTTTGTACAATAGACCATTACAGGGAATACAACAGAGGTCTGGAGTTCCTAGAAGAAGACCCAAAGTTGCATGATCTGTCTTTCAAGAAACCCTAATTCACTTACAGTTGTTCCTACACAATTTCAAAAGGCCAAGAACACAAATCAACCACTTTGTTGAGAAAACTAGGACTGAGAGACAAAGAAATAGAGAAGGATCAGTCTAGAGGCCTTGAAACCAAGTGGTTCAAATTTTGTAAGGGGGTTCAGAAAGCTCACATGACATCATATGTGCCCCTTAGGACTTCCCATCCATACTACCTCATCTTTCCTGTTCCAGGGTTATCTACATTAGCAGGACTCCACTAGCACATTAATTATGGAAGTCCTTGAAAGAAACAAAAGACCGTGAAAACAATTCAGGTCAAAAACAGAAAATGGATGCAAAAAATCTTGGGCTGCTGATCTTTGCTGAAAAATGAGTCATAAAATATCTCCTTTACCTTTCTTCCATACCAGTACTAATACAAAACAGAAAAATATATACCCCTGCATTATAACCAATCTTTTGGAATCACAAACTAGACAAAACAGGAGTTCCTGAGTCTAGGGGAAAAAAATTGAGACTCATTGATTTTAGATTTGAACTGCCTCCACAAAAATCTAGGTTATGTTGTCATTGAGGAGTGCTCAGTTTCAGAATTACATTTACCTTGGGCAGGAGACCTTGAAAGAAATGGGGTTTCTTGTGATAAATGTTTGTGTTTCTATTTTCATTTCATAGTATTCTCCCCCTCAATCTAAAATAAAAGGCTATAAACTTATATTCTGAGAGGACAAACCTTTAGTGCCCCTCCCCCTTTGGACTTCCAAGGAATATTTGAAATCACAGATGGCCCGTAGCTGGGTTGCAGCTATTTGTAGGAAGAACCAGTGAGGTAGAAAATAAAGTCTTCTAACTCTTTTCCAGATGAACAGACCGTGAGGTTTCTGTTTCTGCAGCACCTCGAAGGAAATAAATTCCTATTTCCCAGCTTCAGTTCATTTCAAGTTATGTTGTTGAGATAGGAAAGTTCAGAATGATTCTAAAGGGTTAGCTACAGAGCTCAGCAAAAAGAACTACGGTAATAGAATTTACCTTTCAGATGATCACATGATGATAAAGACATATTTCATCAAGGTCTGCAACAGGGGATTGTGGGAAATGAGCAATAGCAATAGCATTTAGACTTATATGCCGCTTCAGTGTTTTACAGCCCTCTCTAAGCGGTTTACAGAGTCAGCATATTGCCTCCAACAATCTGGGTCCTCATTTTACCCACCTCAGAAGGATAGAAGGCTGAGTCAACCATGTGCCTGGGGAGATTCGAACTGCCAAATTGCAGGCCGTCAGCAGTCAGCAGAAGTAGCCTGCAGTACTGCATTCTAACCACTGCACCACCACGGCTTTTAATTAGGCAGATGGATGACGAATGAAAGTCTATAACAGGGTTATATCAGAGAAATTACAAATAGATTTCCATCAGTTTTCACTATTTTTCCCCTGTTAAAGATGAAGGTGGCATATTTGTCCAGTCTAAACTCCTTGCATTATCTTGTCTGAATACATGGATAACAATGAGCAGCAATTCTATTTCAGATGGTGTTTCCTCATACAGCTTCAGATAGTCCATGTAAAGGAGGTGGGATAGCCTGGCAGATGTTTCTGATGTTTGATAGCCATGGTCTGACTTGTTCAGTACTGTTGACAGAGGAATCAATGCAGTGGCAAACAGTAGTGGTGATAGTAAATCTCCTTGAAATATTCCTCTTTTGATATTAGCATCTCCTAGTCTATCACCATTGACCACCATTGACCATCATTGACCACCATTGACCAGCAGCCATGTTTTCCATTGTGCCACTGATCTTTGCACAAACATCTGGGGACAACTGCATTATAGGACTCAGGAATGTTATATGCAATATCCTTGAAGGGTGAGACATTTCAAAGTAAAGAGCAATCCAAGTAGCAATTGTTTCTCCTGCAATCACATTCATTAGCCAAGTCTTATCCACCTCAGATAGGGTGGGCATAAGGAGATTATTTATTTTATACTGTGAGTATGTAATATGATGGTTATTCTGTGGAACTACTGAAACCTTCATTCAAGTTCCTTAATTCTTTCTCTGTCTGATTCTTTTTGTTATTCCTTTTAAATTAAAAAAACGTTTATTCCTCTCTTATTTTAATCACTGCATGATGGAATTTGGGTTTATTCTATGAAAGTTTTAACTTCATGAACTGGAAAAATGGTGTCTGGGAGAGAGAAAGTGAGTGTGTGTGTGTGAGAGAGAGAGAGAGAGAGACAGACAGACAGACAGACAGACAGAGACTTAGAATTAACAGAACTCAGCCTATAAATATACAGTATGTAAAATTCCTCTCTAAAATTCACCACAGCAATACCAAGTATTTTAAAGACTTCTAAGTTTTATATTTTTCTATGTAAAAGTGGAAAGGCCACACTGAAGATCCTTAGGAATACATAAAAAGTGTATTTGTAATTTAAGTGTTCATCCATAAAATTAATGTATGGCTTTATCAGAGCTTATTCCCTCCAGCCAACTGTTATTAACTATCATTAATAGTACCCTTTATAGGGGACAAGTATTACTCAGTGACAAATTACCTCATTTACAAGAATCTCCAGAAGTTTTTTCAACTATAAAATACACAAATTCTACCAATTACTCATCTTGGTCTTATAACACCTTTCATGATACACAACATAAAATTGTTCTCCACCCCCAAATGGTTTTGTTCAGCAAAGCCACAGCAAGATGCGGGGGAGGGGGGAATGTGAAATGTGGCTGCTTAAAATATTCAGGCACAACAGATCAGAATCAGATGCTTAGCGGTCTATAATAGATCAAGTATACTCATTGCAACAAAAGCATGGCATTGCCAAGATCATGAGCAGCCAGCCTTCTCTTTAAAGCACGGGTGTCAAACTTGATCACGTCATGTGACATATCGTGATGTATCGTAACTTTTTTTGCCTTTGGGGAGCCGGGGTGGGCATGGCCTGCATGTGACACATCTGGCCCGTGGGCCACCAGTTTGACAGGCCTGCTAAAGCTACAAAAATGGATTGCTTCCAAGCTCCTCCCCCTCAAAATTGGGAGAAAAGATGGACAGTTGTTTTGCAAGTAGAGCCTAAGAATTGTAGTCAAGCAAGCCAAATGAAAGGCCCATTTCTCCTTGTTGGATTCCCTTTATTAAAAACAGAAAAGTGTCCCATGAATCATTGGAAAACAAGAATATGTTCTCCATATTTGACATTCTCCAGGAAAGAATGAAGCACTGAGCATGGCCAACTAAACATGTCCTGATCATACATACTTCTTCCCCAACTTTTATTTCAAAAGAACAAGTACTGGAGGTGGTCCCTTAGCACATATTTCCCCATAACCATTTGTCTATATTTTTTGACAATCGTATTCAATAATTCTCACTCCCTATTCCATCCATTGCCTGGGTTCATTCCTCAAAGCACTGAGGGAAAGATAATTGAGTAGAGAAAAGAATTGTGGCTGTGACTTTAGATGTCTTCATATTTGAATTTAACTGAAGAATAATCTATTTGAGATCTCAATATATCAAACTAACACAGCAAAATGCTGGAATATGACTTAGGCTTTTTCATAACTTATTAATCTTTTGAGTGCCAAACTGGAAAAAGTAGTTTTTAGTTAAATTGCTAGCCAGCGGTATCTTATATTTGATTTACCATGGGTTCAAAATTGAGAAGACAATGGAAATGAAAGTTTTCTCCCCCGTTTGAGGAAAAGCAACATGTTGAGACAGGTATCAGGTAGCTTGTATTGGTGAGATCTTTTTTTTTTAAGGGGTGGGAATCAAACTGAGCTTCTTACCACTTCAAAACGCCATTCCCATGGTACATAAGCTTTGTGGGATGACTGAATTTATGCAGATAAATTTATGTAGATAAAAATCTTAGTAGATAACTTCAATCATAAACTTAATTAACTGAATCAGAGATTTGATATTTTAGATAAAAACTACCCAACACACAGTAGAGGTGAAAAACATGGTGGTTGATTCACAGGAAGCAAGAATGACTCAGCTTGAAAAGGGGTTGAGATATGCTGAGGATACTCAACTTTATATCTCCACCCCTGGTGATCCAAGTGATGCCGTTGCTGTCCTCTTGTGGTGCCTGGAGGCGGTGTGGGACTGGATGGCTTCGGCTGAATCCTGGCAAGGCCAAATGGCTTTGGGTGCACGAAGCTTCAAGATCCAGGACTTTAAACCAGCTTAGTTCTGGGTGGAATTGCTCAGAGTTGTTTTGATTCAAGATGGGCAGCAAATAAATTTAATAAATAAATAAATGAAAACAAAGGCAGGAGGGAGCTACTAAATACTCATTTTACCTGCTATTTGGTAAATTTTGTCAATTTACCTGCTATTTAACTTATGTAAAGTTAACTTAAGTAACTTATATATATATGGAAGTTGTTCCAATAAACATATCTTGGCTAAAGCCATTTTCTACATTTTCTAATGTCCCCATAGTACTATTTGAAAATAATAAAGAGTATTAAAGTTACACTGTTCTGCAGGGTAGCTGAAGAGTCTGTTGCTTATGTATTTTGTGTTGGCTTTGTCTGCTGTATTATGTCTGGCCAGGTACTCTTTTATTATTGGAGATTAAGCTAACCAATCAACCAAAGCAAGTCCATTCTTCAATTACAAAAACATATAATGAGAGAAATAGAAATTAATTGAAGTCTGTACTGCAGTCTCGGTATGGGCTTCACAAATACTGTTTAAACACATACCAATCAATACTCCAAGGAAGCACTTGTATTCTACAAAGGTGGCAGAAATTCTACGTGCAACAATCCTTTTTTATTATTATTAATGGTAATATACGTCAGCAATAGGTGGCAAAATAAGAGTGGACAGTATGTTTTATGGTGCTTTCATCAGTTTGCCTTTTCTGTAGCTATCAGAATGGAAATCAAAAGCACTAGAGGAAGGCTGATGGCTCTTCCTTAAGAAATGCTAGTTTGGCACTTATGCAGTGACAACACTGATGTCATTTTGAGATCTGTACTGAATATTAAATCTATGCTGATATGCTAAGAATCTAAAAAAAAAAGGCAAGGTTTGAAAAGCAAAGCACCACTTATAGTGAAGCTGTAATGAATGAAAAGTAATAATGATAATAAATAATAGGAAAGTATGCAACACAGCCGTAACCATAGTAACATTATCAAATGAATAATTTACTGGGAGTAATGCATTTCATGAATCCTGGGTTATTTTTGTGTTTGAAAAATGAATGCCAGTTGAATGTGATTTCTCCGTAAACCAAAGGCACATTTGTCCAAGATGTTTTCCTGCACAACCTTCATGAAATGAATGAAAAGAAAAATCCGGTAGATTCCTTTCCATGTTTGCTTTAATGTCCACAGTGAATTGCTGCAGGATAAAACAACGGGCAACACATTATATGGTCTTAAAAGAATGTTACACAAATTTATGACCCATGTCAAGCACTCATACCAAACTCAGTTCTCCGGATGCTGACTATTATTTGAACAAAAGACTGCCATCCGTTCATAAAATAAGATATTAACAAACTTGGCTTGTAGAAATGCAAAATTATTAGAGCAAAAGGGCTCTGACCAAGCAATGATCCTAATGTGGGCAGAATTGCCAGAAAATTGGGTGAGACTGAATAGAATGGGGCAAATTAGAGTGAGGCACAGTTGGGTGATTGGAACTATGAATAGATCTCTTTAATTCAATGTTTAATTAATTCAATATCTAATTAATTCAATATTTTGCCCCACATTCCAGTTGGTCACCAATGATAGCTGCTGGAAGAGAGATAATACTTGGAGAATGTTTGCTTTGTACTCTCATGGTGGGTTCCTCCAAAACATCTGGCTAGTTACTGTGAGAAACAGAATATGGAACAGATAGAAATGATTTAACAAGGATCTTATGTTCTTATTTCATTCTTAGTTATCCCTTTCATAAGGCTGTATACTTCAGATAACTGCTATTCTGAAATATTGTTAGGCTAAAGAAAGAATAACAAATTATTTCACTCTTTCCTTTCTATTTTTAGAATTCTTGAGAGAAATATATATTTTAGTAACTGCTGAAAACAACTCCTACTCTCCTATCTACTGTACTTTTAATTTCCAACCTAGAATAGGATTACTTATTACTGTTACTTTTTACAGGGCATTACTCAGCATGCCCTTTCTGGGGTGACTGGACTTTGCATGCATATGAATGCATTGTTTAGGCATGTTTGAGTATGTATACATACGGAATCAATTTTATAATTCATCCCGGTTTTATAGGATCACGTGACTCAATTTTGCATTCATTTCTTCTTCAGAAATGTGCCTCTCTATTACCTTATTCTGTACATCTGTAAAATTCATGGTAACAATGACATACATGAGCACGCTGCTACTGTACTCTAGTACATACGCTTTTCCCAAAGCATCATTGTACAAAGCATTTCTCAGAGAACCCTAATAAATAATATCCGCTTGTTTAAGAACAAGAAGCCAAAGATCATACAAGCTACAGTACTAAGATATTGATGTGACTGTTAGTTCTCGATATTAAACTTGGATACCATAGGACAGAATGAAAAACAGAATATTACCGTTCTAAAAATCTGGAGATAAGTACCAACAGGATTGGCCAAAATAGTGACATTAGGAAACAAGAAATTAAGTAATCCTCTATGTTTCCCCGAAAATAAGCCCTCCCCCGAAAATAAGCCCTCCCCTGAAAATACCATTTCCTCTGGTTAAGGTTAGGGAGACAGAGCTGGAAATCAGGTAAGACGGCAAGAGGAGCCCCATCTTGCTCCACACACCCCAAAATAATAAGACCTCCCCGAAAATAAGGCCAAGCACTTATTTTGGGGTTCAAAAAATATAAGACAGGGTCTTATTTTCCGGGAAACACAGTATACAGTATTATCAAATGAAATAAAGCCAATCATAACATTAATAAACGTAGCAATACATTTTAAAAGACCTGGAATTCTGAAATGTTAACTCTGTTGTTGAATGTTTACTTCTTTTGCCTCATGTTTGCAAAATTACAAACTCAATCTTGACAAACAGTACATATGCGCTCAGTCACTGAAGCCCTGGTCATCTCATGCTTGGACTATAGCAACTTGCACTACCTGGAACTACCTTTGAAGAGTATCGGGAAACTGTAGCTATTGCAGAATGCAACCACATGGACAGTTCTTGAGGCCTCTAGGGTGGCCCATGAAACACCACTTTTCCATGGATGCAGTTTGTTTCTGGGTCCAAATCAAAGTGTTGGTTCTTACCTTTAAAGCCTTTCATGGCATTTGTCCAGGTTATCTGAGGAACGGTTTCACCCCAATGGAATTGGTCCATCCCATTCACACTGGCAGAAGGGGAGTACTGTGGAACCCGTCAGTCAAAAAATTCCATCTGGCAAGATCGTGGTGCCTGCAAGCTGGAACATTGTGCCTCCAAAGTGAGATCCGCATCCACCCTTCCAAAAGAGCCTGAATACCTGGATTTACCAAAGGACTTGTGGTCCTAATGGGAACATGTCATTCTGGAGACGGTTAATGGACTAAGATAAACCCCCACCTTCTCCCCGTGTGCATCCCCACCGTCTCCCTTCCCGCCCATCTTTGTTAATTTTAATTCAATTTTAGTGTTACTATTTATTGTTTTAAATGTTTCATCTTCTTGTTTTTAATTGATTGTAAGCCAGCTTTAGAATTGCCTTTAGGACATATGGGCAGCATATAAGTTTAATAAATAAATAAATAAAACATCAGCAATCCATTGCTCCAAATCAAGGGTAGATTTTCTTTCTGGTGTTGTAGAATTTTTTTCTCAATCAAACCCATGCCTCAAAAATCCTCATTTTCAGGTATTTTGGTAATTGTCAATTGCATAAGACAATTGACAATTGCATATGACAATCATTAAGTGTTGTACCTTATGATTCTTGATGAATGTATCTTGTCCTTTTATGTAGACTGAGAGCATATGCACCAAAGACAAATTCCTTGTGTGTCCAATCACACTTGGCCAATAAAGAATTCTATTCTATTCATCTATTCTATTCTATAAGTCAAGAATATATATGCCTCCTTAATATGCAGAGATGAATAGAGGGATACATGGAGCCTTGAAACTGCAGCCTTGAAACCTTCATCCAGCTTCAGGGAATGTTCAACAAAATCTCTACAAATGAAAACTCCATAGAAAGGTACAATGCAGTTTTAAAAGGCACTCTAGAAGAGGAGATATCTTAGTACTGTAACAGAGAGACACCACTGAGAAGCTGAATCTGCAACCTGTACTTCACATTCAAATCGCCCATTATTTTGGAATTTCCCCAATGCAACTGATGTTGGAACATTTCAACATCAGGACATAAATGCCCTGGGACCATCCTTCCTTCCATTACCTTTAATTTATCCTGAAATACATATTTTTGTAAAATCCTGAATAGACTGTGCTGAGTCTCAACAGATAGATTAATATATAGGAAAGGGGAGGACGATTAAACTAATTTTAAGAGTAACAGTACGTTTACTGGCTTCATTAGCTGCTAAGACCTTGGCTTAAGGCCAGTGAAAAGGCGGATGGAGTGTTCTTGTCTAAATAGGCTTCTCCTCCTCCGTTGTTCCCTTGACATTCATATGCAAAAAAAAGGCAACAATATGGTGCATTTTTCATTTGGCCCACTGAATTGAGATGATAGATTGAATTAAGTGAACTGTAAATTTACTGACTTTGCATGTGCTGGATTGCTTTGCAGCTACAACCGCTGAATAACCCAGACATGGTAAGAAAGCACAACCCATTTATCCTACAGTGTTCTTTCTTCTAAAGCCAGAATCAATATGGAGCACAACTCCGATGCTTTTAAAAGGTGATGCGGAGCTTCTCTATTCACCCCCACTATTGTACTGGAGGAGAAAGTGGCTGGGCAATTAGAATTACATGAGAAGTAGGGCAGGACTAGGCTCATTAATCCAAACTCTTCAATGCATCCCTACCACCATCCTTCATGCGTTAAGAGGAGGGCTACATAAAGGTTTCCCATCCCTTAGAGACAGAAAATGGGAGCAAAACCATAGATGCTATAATGCAGGGGTGTCAGACTCAAAGCCCGGGGGCCGGATCCGGCCTATGGGGTGCTTACATCTGGTCCGCGGTGCCACCCTGGAAACAGCGAAGGACCAGCCCGTGGTGCCTCTGCCAGCGAAAACGGAGCTCGGAAGCCCGTTTTCGCTGGCAGAGTGCTCAGGCCACCACAGGTGCCCCTGACACAAGTGACATCAAGCTGACCATGCCCACCCTGGCTACGCCCATACCACCACCATCCCCAAGGTCAAACACAACCCTGATGCGGCCCTCAATGAAATCGAGTTTGACACCCCTGCTATAGTGCATCTCCTTGGTAGGACTTGAACATATGGAAACTAACCATGTCTAACGAGTCTCAATAAAGATGAAACTGGATGCACTATGCCTCCTGCTAGTCAGTAACAGTTATAACATCTGAACAAAACCATATTGAATTCTGGTTTTATTAAAAAAAAAAAATCCTGACCAGCTAGCACCTGGAGATTAAGGACAAATGCTAACTGAAGGAAGAATTAAGTTCATGTTTATGATGATGCAATTCCCGAAGCATCATTGCAAAATAACTTAGTGGAAGCATTTTTTTAAAAAAATGGGGGCGGGGGTTATACCAAACATTAAAACCAGAGGTGGGTTCCTCCCGGTTTGGACCGGTTCGCCCAAACTGGTAGCGACCCGCTGGTGACGTCACGGTGACGTCACAGATCCGGTTCGGTCGGTGCCGGTCCATGGGTACTGCCATCTTTTTTTTTTGGATTTTTTTTTTTTTTGAAAAAAAAATTGGGGGAATTTTTTCTTCTTCTGTGCATGCGCAGAAGCTGAGTTTCTGGCACTGCACATGAATCGCCATCTTGTTTTCGGCTTTTTTGGGGGGAATTTTTTTTTATTTTTGGGGGCACTGCACATGTGCGCGCCCACGAGGCGCAGCCATGTGGCGCGGGAGGAAGCGAACCGGCAGCGAGGTAAGTTAGAACCCACCCCTGATTAAAACTAATTGAAAGCTCCTATTTAAAAATTAACAGTAGGCCAAGAAATCTTCAGGGCTGAAAATGATTGTATTAGGATTTTGAACAATTTCAACCATTTCTTGGAGGTCTCTTCATACTTGAGTAGAAGATAGCCAAGTGAGGCTGCAGAATTTCTATGGATGATTTGTGGAAAGATGCCAAGTAGCCACATAAAATTGACTTTAGTCAAAAATTGACTTTAAGTTGCTATAAATTCACACCCAGAAGAAACTGGAGTTCTCAAAGTAGGCATTATTAACTATTTATTAATTGATTGTAATGCATTTATTCATAAGTATGTGCATATATGCAAAATACTTTGGAGATACAACACACAGTTGTTTTTAAACAAAAAGAAAGCCGCTCACCAGAAACAAGAATCAAAAGGCAAGAGCCTGGATTTCCCTCAGCAACAAACCAACTAAATCAAATTAATTAAATCAGTACCAGCTAGCACTTTCTATACGGTATGTAGAGGTTAAGATACAGAGTCCATCTCTCTAATATAGGAAGCTGGAGGAAAGGGACAGTTGATAAGGAAGAAGAGCAGAAATGATAGAATTAGTTATTTCAATCTATTTTTTTTTTCTCAGCCGTATCTTTCCACCCCAAAGCCTAGCTATTATCTATTCTGAAAACAGTGATCTTTCAAGGCAGAACTTAATGCCTAGCTGGGGTGATACGGAGGGAGCCATTCACAAAGACTCAAATCCAAGGGTCATCTCTAGGGCAGTCCTACTGTTTCACAGTTGCCAAACACCAGCAAGCATCAGTAATGAAATAGGTCAAGTTAAAAACCCTGTAATCCATGAATGTTAGGAATTATACCTGCTAAGCACAATTTCACAAGGGTAAATTTCCCGACAACCCTATTTCTTTTCTCATGGGCCCATTGCAAATCTTCTACGCACCAATATTGATCCGGTCTTTTTGTAGTTGCACATTCTTGTCTAATGTTTTTAGCAGGTGAACATTGAAGGTGACATGATGGTAAAATCATGTGCTATGGGTGGAGATGGTTTCATTTCCCCGCCCAAAATCCAAACTGTTTGTGGAAACAGTAAATCCAAACTGTTTGTGGAAACAGTTTGGATTTAGGAAACTTACGTTAGTGCGTTGTCAGCACAACTATTTTATTTCTAATTCTGGAAAATGATGCTCTTTTGGTGGCATCATCTTAAGGAGCTCCAGGAGTTCAAACCAACAGGGATGATGTACAACTCACAGATCATAGGTTGCCCATGCCTGGTTTCCATTGACTGGAACCATCTGTTCAGATTTCGGATGAGGGTTTCCTCCAACACTACCTGGAACTGGTCCAGATTGAATCCTACATGTTGTACCATTATGCTCTGGCCGTTCTCCAAGGTTCATTATGAAGTGGAAGGATTTGGATCTCCATTACTTGCCATTCTCTATCAAGTGCCTCACACTGATGTGATGAACATTCACTGCAGATCAAGCCCATTTTCAAACCACTTATACGCTGAAGTCTAGGTTTTCGATCCAGCCCTATAGTATTTATTGTTCATGGTTGACATTTTTAAATTTTCTGTTGAGGGAGGGCTGTTCAATTTTAACATAGATGGCCTTTTTGACTCCTCTTTCAAATCAGTGGTCCCCCTCAGTCCAGAATGTAAACTTTGCTGTCTTCAAAGGGGCAGGGATACAACACCAACTGTCTCCTGTTTACAATGGAGGTTCTTTCAGTAGTCCCAAAAAGGTTCCACACCCAATTGCACTCTGATTCAGGTGACTTTGAGGATACAGATAAAGCCTCAAATGGCCTCAATGACTCTCAGAGAGCTAACAACCAACCTTCCGAGTACTAACAACTGCAAAGAATATAAATCCTTCCATTTCCCACCAGTCAGTTAGAACTGAAGAAGCTTCTTGGATGATAAGTGAAATGTTTTCAAAGGGGGGGGGGACAAGAAAGTCAAGTGGCCTTTTGGAAAAAGCACTTTTGGGACTGTATATAGTCAAGACAGCATTAACCATAGTGCAAGGTTTGTGAGAATGTTCTTGAGAGGATGGAGGAGCCACAGTCTAGGTCAGGGGTCTCCAACCTTAGCAACTTTAAGACTTGTGGACTTCAACTCCCAGAACTCTGGGAGTTGAAGTCCACAAGTCTTAAAGTTGCCAAGGTTGGAGACCCCTGGTCTAGGTGACAATCAGATGAGAGGCAGCTGAGCCCACAGAAGAAATGGGGGGCACAGCAAATGTCTCATAAGGGATGCCTCCCTATAAAGATGAGGGGTGGAGAGAGGTATATTTTCAGACTTGCAAGATTCTGTTAATGTGAACTCACAGTAAAGGTTGTGTTAGTACTCATGGTTGGTGCTTCTTGTTTGGACTATGTCAAAGGGCTGACATTTGGTATACACAGTAATATAACCCCTCCCTTAAGAGGGAATGACTTGAGGCTTTTAGTCATGGGGCCCAGACAAAGTTAATCCTTTGGCTTTCCAGTTTGAGAGTACAAATGAATTAGAAGGAGAGTACATTATTTATAGTAGGGACAAGGTAGAAAGTGAGTTATTGGGAACCACAAATTCCATGCTGATATAGCTTGTTTTTTGTTTGTTTGTTTTGTCTGCTCAAACCTAGCTGGACAGCACTTCATCAGCCTTTGCACAGAGCCTTTTAGATGTGTGGGAGCGGGAATTCCCACCATATTTTTGCAATGTTGGGTGGGAATTCTGCAACTGTAATTCTAAAATATCAAGATATCAGATTGGGGGGAGGGGAACTGGTTTCATTAAGATGGAATTAGATGAAGTAAGGAGAACCAATTTGGTGTAATGATTAAGGCAACAGGCTAGAAATTGGGAAACCATGAGTTCTAGTCCTGCCTGAGGCACAAAGCCAGCTGGGTAACCTTGGGCTAGTCCCTTTCTCTCAGCCCTAGGAAGTAAGCAAAGGCAAATCATCTCTGAAATCTTGGTTTTAAAAAAGTGATTTATCCAGGCAGTTGCTTGAAATCAAAAATTGATTAAAAGGCACACACGGGTGACCTAATGATCTGAAAAACACATTTTTCTATAGTTATATTAGAACAATGCTCAGGAATCCAAACCAATTGCCAACTGTTAAAATTATTCCAGTGCCAATACAATAGGACATTTGTTATATGTAAAATTCTCTGTCAGTTCAGGAAGGTCAGATCTGTTCCACTTTAACAAGAATACTATATTTTCCAGAGTCATATTTTTAAAAAAAAAAAAAAAAACTAATTTGCTGTTTGAACCTGAAGTTTAATAAAATTCTTAAGGAGCAGAATTGTTTAAGGGCAGATCTTTTATGTAAAACAATTTGCTTTGGGAAGATCTTGTTTTGTTAATGTAACTTCGACTATATTATGCTGTAGCACTGCTGCTTTGTGCCGCAATTAAGCACTGATCACATTACATGAGAGATTATACTATCCTATTTACAGTAAATAGTTTAAAGTAGAGAGAAACAGGAAAGACTTTATTCATGAATGATTTACATTCAGCTTCTTCTCAGGCTGTTGCATTATTCAAATAAAAAACTGTGCCTGGAATGCTAACAACCACATTTAATTTATTATATGTAGTGGGAAGCATATTGCCTTCCCCAAAATGTCACTTAATATCCCAAACCATCACCAAAGAAATTATCCTGCTTGAATTGCCACTTTTTACACGTCTGTTATTATGACTGTAGCAACCTGAGATACAAATGAAACAAAATATGAAATTATGCAAAGCTATTGCCCTGAATTAACAAGATTGGGGAAATGGCCAAGACATTTCATTCTTTCTAAGAGCAAAGAAAGATCAGTTCACAACTTATTCTGCGAGGAATCTCTCGCTGTCTCTCTCCCAATCAGACTTTAACAACATCACATAGCACTCACCCAGGCAGAAATCCGGTGTATAAATTGGAAAAATTTTGGAAGTCTGTCCAAAAATGTGTGTGAGAGAGAGGGGGGTGGATCTGGGCTATATTTGACCAATCAGAAATCTTATTTTGATCTATAAAATACAGGTGGAGAACTTATATGTCCAACTGCATTTGTTCAGCAAAATATATCATTGCCTTCAAGTGGTTATTTGAATCAACTATTGGGTAAATTCAGAAGTTTCAGTGAGGTAAGAGAACACAGGCTTTACCAGATTGCATAAATATCTACAGCATAAAATGCCTCTGTAAAGATGTTATTAAAAATAATGAGGAACTACTTCAAGTAATTGTTCTGGGAAATATCAGGCTCTTTTCCACTTAGATCTGAAGTAGACTCCCAAGACTTTTTTTTTTTTAATGAATGCCTGCTCCTTGCTCTCGGGTTGAGTGGTTGTGTACAGAATGAGAATAACACAATGAGGGTATATTTTATATCCCTCACTTGCTGGAGCCTTTAGCTCTACACTCATCAGTGTGAGAAAAAGCAAATGATCTTGGCTTTAAACAAACCAATGACCTACATAGTAGGATGGTAACAACACAATTTGGCAAAATCATCTCTTTTTGTTGCTTCTCTAAACCTACTTTCTCTTCTTTCAGCCATCTTAAACAGTATGGTTTTCACAAAACAAGAAGCTGAACATGTGAAAACAGGTTCTACAAAAATGGAGACAGAACTAGAGAATCCACTCTAAGATTACTTTGGATAAGAGCTTTTCATGGTGATAGCACTGGTTCTGGAACCCTCAATCACAAAGACTCATGGGATCACTTTGGGTAAATCATTTTCTCTCAGTCCAACCTACCTCACAGTGTTGTTGTTGTAGGGAAGACTAAGAGGGGGGAGCCACCTTGAATCCTGATTGAAAATGGGGTTTAAATCTAACAAATGAATAAATATCTTCCACAAATAAAAAAATAAAAAATAAAAGCTGCAAATCTAATCAAAGCTAGTTGACATAGAAGTAGTAGAGGTGGAACCATCTTGTAGGAACTGAAATAGTCTGTTTTGACTTGAAAGACCTTCGCAGCAGATGAAGGAATCTAACTGAACTGAGAACCAATATATGGAGACTGAGAAAGGGAAAGAGAGTTGAAATTATAACGAGAAAGACAGACCCATAAATACTGAATTTCTACTCCTTTTTAATTCTCTAATATTCATGGTACTGTATCTTTTCAGTTCAGCTGGAATCCTCATAGAATTTAACTTTAATTTAATACTGAATCACCTTGGATATAGGCTACACCATTAAACACTTTTGCAGGGGCTGTCTGTAAATAATCTGGGTTCATATATGACACAAAGACTAGGGGGTTAGGGCAGCTGTCTCAAAGATAATAAGCTGTATTTGAGTGTTATGTAATAGATTTTACTTTGCATAAGTATCAAGAGCTGATTCCTATAAACACAAAGTTACTGTCCTAGTTTCATTGTTCCAACAATCATTATACTTGATGCAAGCCAGTCATTGGAGCCAGCCAAGTTGAGTTTCAAAAATGTGATTATGGACACTTTTTAATTGCAACGTTAATTCTGTGAAAGACATGGCTTTAGCCATGCTAGAAAGGAAGGTAAAAATAGCAGAATCTCCTCTTCCCAATGATTAGTTGCACTGGAAGACCTATCTAGTATTCCTCCTTAGATCCCAGATCCTCAAGTCTCTGTGCAGCCACACAAACAGCCACCCTTGATTCCGTATCTGGAACTACGTAGGTCCACCAACATTTTAACCATGTAGCCAAAAAGGAAGTATGACAGTACTCTAAATTTATGATAAACGACCTTTCCTGGATCCTAGATAAATTGTTTAAGTTGTAGCATGATAGGTTCCTTGGTACCTCACAGACACCCCCTAAATTCTTAAGGACTCTTCCAGGATGACATTTGAATGAGGTATTTGTTTGCATGGAACTTTTAAAACTCAGAAACCAAAGCTTTCTTGGATTTTGGACATGTTAGGCGCCCTTTAAAAAAAAATGTCTTTATCTTATCTTTAACCTTCCTGCTCTTACGGTCACTGCTGTTTGTGCAGTGTAGCTTGTTTTGGAGTGATCAGTTTGCCTTCAACAGTTTCCCACACTAAGATAAATCATGTATTATCTTCCCATGTTTATCTAAGGAGGTGGTAACATACACAGAACTAAAGACAAGGCTTATTTGGCAGCTAGATACCCATTAGAGATTTGCTGAGTTGCAAAAGACTGGCATTCCCCAGCTTTGATAATTTTGTCATAGTGAATATTAAAATACAAGGGTATGCACAAACACACACACACACACACAGAGAGAGAGAGAGAGAGAGAGAGAGAGAGAGAGAGATTTGCATCATAAAAGTTCGTGATTTACTTTCATTCAATGCTGTTTCTTACTTAAATCTTCTTATATATTACCCAAAATATGTTGAAAATCCAACAGCTAAGCCAGAAAGGAAAGCCTAAGCACTTAATGCAAAACGTTTCCCAAGAATTTAAGGCATTTAAACCAGCCTTCCCTGAATTTGAAATTTTCTGAATGGATCAAAGTATATGTCTCCTGATTGGAAGCATTTATATTTGTTTTATTTTATGTACAGTATTAGAAATTTTAATTTGGGGTATTCAATATGACATTAAACAATAGATACCTGGCACACTCAACCTGAGTACAGAGGCAAGAAGAAATCAAAGCATATGCAGAACCATACAGTCTTCAAACATATTTTGTCTGTTGCATTAACACCTACTATTAAATCTATAATTTTATTCCAAGAATGTTCTGTGATTGGTTATGTGCACCCTGGCAGTCATTTAATGAGAGCACCCTTGAGATGCTTTCAGTACTTCAAAAAGCTACATATCCTTGCTAAGAGCAAAGCCAGCCAAGGGATTAATTGGTCAGTTTAGATTACTAGTTCCCAGACTTCTGGTTGATGTCACGGCAAGAACGGCTTGGAAAATAGTGGGCTCCACCGAGCCCTGTGAAATCCAGCCAGTAACCGCTGTCGGGAGGCCCTACGGGGTCAAAGCCGCCTTGTAGGGGCAGCGAAGAAAAGTGAGGCGCTTCGTGGACCACGAGGAACTCACAATTTCCTCGTTAGGTCCGAAGTAAGCTCTCCCAAATGGCAGCAGGGATGACTGCCATTTTCAGCAGTCACAAGCTGGGACAACCGGGACCATAAGATTCGTGCTGGAGCGGTCCGTGGACAGAGCATTGAAACTGGGTGAGATAACTTCCAACTCTTACTTCAAAGATTTAATTTAAGTACAAGAATTTTAAAAGATAATCTCCAAGCATTAAGGAAGGGGCAATTAGACACATGGAGAAGATTAAAGACTGAAAACTAAGAGGTGAAAGAAATGCCCAAGGGAAGCTTTAAAATACAGAAAGCCTGGAAAAAAGCTTAAACAATTTGAAAGGTGATTTTTGGGAGAAACTGTCTTGCTTATTTGTATTTTTAAACCCCATGGACTGTTTTTGACATACTGTTTAATGTTGGACTTGGGAGCAGGACCGCCATCTACTGGAAGAAGAGGAGCACTACAGCACTACAGCGTCAGTATTCTTAGTGAAAGTGAGGTAATAATATAATGGATGTAGAGCTTGTAGTAAATTCATGGTGGACCATAATTCATTAATAGTGAAATGGAAGGGAAGAACAAAAAAGAAAGGGAGATGGACCATGAATCAGAGGGTCTTAAAAGAAAAAAAGTATCTTATGTTCAATGGATAGAAAAAGAATTGGACTTCTTTCTGCAGGAAAATAGAAATGAATATACAACCTTACAGAATTTATGGGATACTAAGAAGGCATATGTCAGAGGACTAACATAGCCTATATGGCAAGAAGGAATAAAGAAAAAAGAGAACAATACCTTGAACTGCAGAAGAAATTGGAAGAATTAGAAGTTAGGATGCAATAATCCCAGGATGAGGAAACTAAGAGAGAAAAAGAAATGATTAAGCATAAAATTAATTTAATCACACAGGAAGAAATGGCTCAGAAGCTTAGACTGATGAGACAAAATTATTTTGAACATGCAAACAAACTGGGGAGATGGTTGGCCTACAAATTAAAAAAGGAAAGAGAAAAAAATTTAATTCAACAATTACAAGATGAAGAGGAAAATATATGTCATCAGATGGAAGAGAAGAAGAGTATTGCATAGAAATTCTTTAAAATGTTGTACAATCAGGAAAAGATAGTGGAAGAGGATATTAAAAATTATTTAAATGAGAGGAATCTCCCCTTAGTATCAGATATAACCAAAGAAATGTTAAATGATAAAATCACAATGATGGAGATGAAGACAGCAATTCAAAAACAAAAACAAAAAAACAATAAAATCCCGGGGCCAGATGGAATTCCTACAGAATTCTATAAAGAAATACAACAGCCAGTGGAGTCATTATTATTAGAGGTGTATAATGAAGCATTGGAACAGGCAAAACTACCCAAGTCATGGACAGAGGCTCTAATAACCCTTATACCAAAAGAAGATACAGATAAACAACAAATTAAAAATTATAGGCCAATCTCGCTGTTGAATGCCAACTACAAAATATTTGTAACAATAATGGCCGAAAGATTTAAAAAAATACTTAATGAAATCATACATTCCGATCAAAATGGGTTTCTACCCAATAGATATATAAGAAACAATACCCGGATTATAATGAATGTTCTGGAATATTACTATCCTTGGAAGTATTATTAATAAAAATTAGGCAAAAGACGGAAATAAAAGGATTGAAAATTAAAAAGGAAGAATATAAAGTGCAAGCCTTTGCCGACGATTTGGTGTTTATTATAGAGGATCCATTAGAGATGGGAAGTAAATTATTAAGGGAAATAGAAAAACTTGGCACAGTGGCAGGGCTTAAAATAAACAAAGAGAAAACTAAAATATTAACTAAAAATTGTACCAATAGGCAGAACAAGGAATTGGAAGAGAAATTAGGGATTCAAATTACTAAGAAGGTGAAGTATTTGGGAATATGGGTAACCGCAAAATGTTCCTTGATTAAAGAGGATAATTATGACAAATTACTACAACAAACACAAAAGGATTTGGATAAATGGGAAAATTGCAAATATCTCTAATTGGCAGAATCTCTACGATAAAAATGAATGTACTACCTAAATTTTTATACCTTTTCCAAACGGTACCAATAAAGTTAAAGAATTTTTTTTTCAAACAATTAAATAAGATGTTATCAAAATTTATTTGGTTGGGGAAAAAAGCCAGGATTAAACATAAGTTAATGCAGGATCTGAGAAGTAAAGGAGGTTTTGGTCTCCCAGACCGGGAGCTTAACTATCATGCGGCAGCCATGACATGGCTCAAGGATTGGGTTCAATTGAAAAGTAAGAGGATATTGACATTAGAGGGACACGATCTGTGAATCGGCTGGCACGCATTCCTCTGGGAAGGGAAGAACAAAATTCATGAACAAATTAATGAACAAAATTCATTAACTCTGTAAACCGCTTAGAGAGGGCTGTACAGCACTATGAAGCGGTATATAAGTCTAAGTGCTATAGTGCTATGTATATTTTCAGAGGCATTTAGTGAGGGATGCTCTGATAACAGTCTGGGAGAAAATAAAGAAGAATCATTATATGAAAATTCCAGTTTGGGTGTCAACAATGGAGGAGATGATATATCCAAATGCGTTAGATTTAAACAAAATGGTGAGATATTCGGAATTATTAGATGAACAAGGAGAATTAAAATCAGAACAGAAATTAAAAAATCAAGGAATAAAGATTGAAAGGAGGCCCTATCTTCAAATTAAAACAATATATAAAAAAAGATGTAGAACAATTTGGTATTTATGGAAAACAAATGGAATTAGATAAAATATTACTAGGAAATGATTACAAAAGCTTACAATTTATTTTTAAGATTTAAAATGGAAGAAGAAATTGTGAAGGAATCGATGATAAGTTGAGCCAGAAATTTCGGGTATAGCATTGAATTAGACCATTGGGAGAAACTATGGGAAAAGAATTATAAATTAACGAAGTCGGCAGCATACAAGGAAAACCTTTACAAAATGTTTTACCATTGGCATTTACCCCCAGCGACATTGGCTAAAATGTATCCGAATTGTTCGGAGTGTTGGAGATGTGGGTATAAACAGGGTACTTTCTACCATATGTGGTGGACCTGTCCTAAGGCTAGGAAATATTGGCATAAAATAAGGAATTGGCTGGAAGAAATTA
>QLTV01001698.1:4560735-4570804 GCA_003457575.1 Thermophis baileyi
GAAGTCAAAATGGATGCCTCCTGAGGAACACTATTTCCCTTTTTCACTGGCTCCAGTGTAGAAACATATTGCTTTGCCTTATGCAGTGTCTCTTCCATAATACTAATTTGCTCATAATAGCTGCTTATAGCTTCATCTCGTGCTATTAATAAAGGGGAAATACTTTTACTTCTTTCACTTAAGAATATCTGCGCTGCCCGTGATATATCAAGCTCTGTGCCAGATTGTCCGACTCCCCCGGATTCCTCAGACGCCTTTTGGGTGATTGTGCTTGGACACACTGACCTTATTAAATCTTCCTCTTGACATCCACTCTCAGATTCGGGCGGCGTGTAGATATCAGTACGACGTTTCTTCTTTTCCTTTCTTTTGGTCATTTTTGCAGTGATTAATCAGCGTTCCTCGGTCGCTAATAAATCTAGCTAACAAACCTGGCCGGCCATCAAAGAATGACGAGCGGGGAAACATCAGAGCAGATAAACCAGCCGCTGCTACCATGTTGCGGGGAAAAATAATTAGAGGTGAAATGAATCTTGTTTCCCTGCCCTCAATCCTCATGAATAAGACCAGAGTCCAGGAGAGAATAAAAGTAATATATTTGCATAACAAAAATAAGAACACCTAAGTCTGTGTCTACATGGTGAAGAACAAAGAGAAACAAAGGAAGGTGGAGGTGCTGTTTGTTGCGGAGATAAATAATTAGAGGTGACATGCTCTTGTTTCCCTGCTCTCAATTCTCAATAATAAGACCGGAGTCCAGGAAAGAAGAAAAGTAATATATTTGCATAACAAAAATAAGAACACCTAAGTCTGTGTCTACATGGTGAAGAACAAAGAGAAACAAAGGAAAGATTAACACATGCGCAGTACAGGTATCACATGAGAACTTCATATCAGTATACAGTGTCATTTCAGAATAAGAGTCCTGCTGACAAATTAAAATGAACGTAGTGACAGACTAGAACTCAGTCTCCTGGTTTCGAGCCTGGTGCCTTAACTACTAGACCAAACATGCTCTCTATTCCGAGGTATACAGATCATTATGCCAATATATTTCCACTGCTTCCCAACATGGTGAAGAGACTAGCCAAAAAGATTTGTTAAGTCACAAAGACAGAAGCAAAAATACTAGAGTTAAACCCTGGAGCACAGACAGACATTAAAATTTTGACAAGTAGACAATCAGTGTTGTGTTTAAGGCTTTATCCTTTTCTGTAATAAGTCTGCTAATGTAACTAAATTGGGTCTGTTAGTCTTCATTAATGTGAAGCTTAAGGCTAAACAAAAGAGTGTGCCCGAAGAGCTGAAATTTACTGTTAAATCCTGATGTGTAGCGTAGTACCAAGAATGAGGCCAATGTCACAATCTATACATTCACATAATTGTTATAGATTCATGTATATGGCTCTGAAGACCCATCCTCAATTACTGGAGCACCTACCCTATGAGGAAAAGCCAGAATTGGTTACTGATAGTTAAAAGAACACATAGAGGATTGTAAACTATGGAACAGCATGGAGGGTTCATCTTATCCTGATATGGTGTCTTCCAAATATCCTGGATTTCTGTTCTCAAAGATATTGAGAGACATTGATGGAAGTCAGAGTAATTTGAATTTAACACAACTAGTGTGCATTCAGAAGGGGGGGGGACCGGAATACAGAGGTGGTTTGCTTTTTCTCCCACAATATCACAATTTGGGAACATCTTACTGTCACAACAGATAAAACAAAGAGCTACAATATAATGCACAGATAATTCTGGAAGTAAACCCTTCAAGATGCAGTAGTAGAAATGTCCAGGATGGAACTTCTGAATATGTGTAGATCTATATAAATGGATTCTCTAAGTCAGGGTGGGCAATGATGGCCCTTTTAGGATCTGTGGACTTTAACTCCCAGAATTCCTGAGCCAGCTGCGCTGCGCTGGCTCAGGAATTCTGGGTGTTAGATAGGGTGAACGGATGAGGCAGACATCAGGTTCAGTGACAATAACAGCTTTTTATTCAGGCAACTATGTACAATCCAGCAGCTCTCTGTCTTACAGCTTCCCTTTATATAGGGAGCTGTCAGACTACCCAGCCAATCAGCTTCGAGTATTTTCCCGCCGGAATGGAGGACCTGACTGGAGCCTTAATGCTCTAGTCTCAGTACGTAACACCCCTCCCCTCTTAGTTGGGTTGATCCAACTCGTGACGTAGTCACATAAGTAGGCGGGGTGCTTAGTGCTTCTTTCAGACCTGCGCAGCTCAGTTGGAGCTGAGGCTGCAGTCAGGTCAGTTGGGTCTTTCTGTCTCCCGAGCTCGACTAATGGAAGCATCTGGAATCTTCCCCGGAGCGTGGCTGGAGTTCCGGGAACTGGTTCACTCAGAACTCCCCCCCCCCACTTCCTACATTTCCAGGTAAGTTTACCAGTTCTTTTTGGCTTGAGCTTTCCATGTTGGGAGTGTGGTTGTTCCGTTTGGGTAGGCTTTCTTGTTCAGACATTATTTCTGGTTGCCTAAGAGTGGAGTGGCTGAGGCGGCCTTGGAGTTGGTCAATGTGCCTCCTCCAGCTTCTACCGTCCTCGAGCTCAAGTCTATAGGAGCGAGGGCCGGTGATTTCTATGATTGTGGCAGGAACCCAGAGAGCACCCCCAGCATAGTTGTGGGCATAAACTTGATCCCCTATGCCAAATGACCTAAGTTGGCTGGTCGAATCTACTAGGGCCTCGGCAGAGTAGTTTGGGTGTAGCCGATCTAGGGGAGACCTTAGTCGGCGGCCCATTAGGAGTTCGGAGGGGCTTCTGCCTGTGGTAGCACTTGGCGTGATGTGCTGAACTAGGAGGAATTTATCAATGCGTGTTTGCCAATCGCCTGGCCCCATTCTAGATAGGGCTTCTTTGGCCAATCTCACCATTCTTTCCGCTTGACCATTGCTGGCCGGGTGGAATGGTGAGACAAGGGCATGCCTGATTCCTTGTTCTGCTAGAAAGGTTTCGAAGTTGATGGCCGTAAATTGGTGCCCATTGTCAGAAACCAAGACATCGGGCAGGCCGTGTGTGGAGAAAAGTCTCTGTAGTACCTTGATGACCGCCTCTGCCGTTGTGGAGGTCATGAGGGCTACCTCTAACCATTTCGAGTAGGCGTCCACAGCTATGAGGAAAGTTTGCCCGTGTGTGGGGCCTGCAAAATCAATGTGCACCCTGGACCAGGGTGCTTTAGGTTGCTCCCATTCATGCATGGGTGCCTCTGGGGGAGCTGGTCAGGATTCCTGGCATGGTGTGCAGGTTGCCACCCATTCTGCAATTTTCCCGTCCATGTTAGGCCACCATACATAACTTCTGGCCAAAGCCTTCATCTGGACAATCCCCGGATGCCCCACATATAAAGCCTCTAATACTGAAACTCGCAGTTTGGGTGGAACAATCACCCGGTCCCCCCCCCCCATAGAAGGCATCCCCTTAACACAGATAATTCATTTTGCTTAGTTACATAGGATTTAAATTCAGGCCCGACAGGTCCCTTGGGCCACCCACTCCACACCCAGTGCAGAACCTGGGCAATGGTTCTGTCCTTAGCCGAGTGATGTGCAACTTCGTTTGCTGTCACCGGCCCCGATTCCCAGCAGTCAATGAGCAGGACTGGTGTGTCGGGGGTAGGATCCTCCAAGAGTTCAGGCAGGGGGCATCTGCTGAGGGCATCAGCATGGCCCAGAGTCTTTCCGGGACGATGAATCAGGCGATAGTTGTAGGCGGCCAAAAAAATAGCCCAGCAAGTCATTCTCAGTGAAAGGGAAACAGGTGTAGGGCGGTCCCCAGCCAAGTGACCAAGCAATGGTTTATAGTCAGTTATGAGGTGAAACCTTCGACCATACAGGTAATCGTGGAACTGCTTGACCCCTGCCACCGCAGCCAGTGCTTCCCTGTCCAACTGGCTATAGTTCCGTTCTGCGGATGACAGGGTCCTGGAATAGTATGCAATCGTGGCTTCGGTTCCATTATGCAGGCAATGGCTGAGGACTGCCCCAACGCTGAAAGGCAACGCGTCACAGGTCAACACTAGAGGGAGAGTTTGATTGTACTGCACCAGGAGGCTGCCTGCGGAAAGCAGCCGCTTGACAGCTGCGAATGCGGCTGCCTCAGTTTTGCCCCAAGTCCACATTTTTTCCGAGCAGCCTGTGTAAGGGCTCGGCTACAGTCGCCTTCTGTTGTTAAAAAAACGCTGTAAAAGTTAAGGAGCCAGAGGAGCGCCTGCAGCTCAGTCTGGTTTCGGGGAATGGGGGCATCCTGGATAGCCTTAATTTTAGAATTTGTGGGGTGGATCCCAGAGCCGTCTACCATGAACCCCAAGAACTCAACCCTGGGCACACCGATTTCGCACTTCTCTTTTTTTAAATGAAGGCCCTTCTCTCTGATTCTATTTAGCACAATTCGCAGTCTTTGGAATAGCTGTTTTTTATCTGTCACAGACACTAATATGTCATCAAAATATGGGACTACTCCTGGCATTCCCTCCAAAAGTCATTCCATAACGCTTTGGAATAGCCCAGGGGCTATGCTGACACCAAATTGTAGTCTCTTGCACTTGAACGCACCCCTGTGTGTTACAATGGCATCTACAGGCAACTGCTGGTAGGCCTGCGCTAAGTCTAATTTTGCAAATATTTCTCCAGGTCCCAGGGAATGTAGTAGATGTTGGACAACTGGAACCGGATAGGCGCTCTGTTGTAGCGCCTTATTCAGGGTGCATTTATAGTCCACGCAGATGCAGACTGACCCGTCAGCCTTGACAGGTGTCACAATAAGGGTTTCCCACCGGGCATGGTCGACGGGTTCTAGGATCCCCTGGCCAATTAGTTTATCCAATTCTTGGTCAATTTTGGGCCAGAGGGCAAGAGGGGGCCTCCGGGGCTTTAGTCTACAGTAATTGGTGCGATGTTTGGGTCAAGGCTGAATGATATAGGGGTGCCCATGTACCTACCCAGACTGCCGCTGAAAACATCCTCGAACTCGGGGAGCAGTTCCTCAGCGCTGTCGTCATTGATTGCGTTGATGCCGGTTACCCCCATGCCCAGGCCTTCAAACCATTCCAATCTGAGCAGACTTGGAAGGGAGCCGCTGACTACTGTTAGTGTGAGTGGTCCGTCAAAGTTTTTGAATTGGACACGGAAGGTGCCGCAGCCCAGCACGGGGATGCGATTTCCCTGGTAGTCAGCAAGCCGTACTTGGCATTTCAGCTGTCATCTCTGGATACCAGGGATGGCCTTCTTTAGTGTTGTCCAGGAGATGATGGTCAGGGATGACCCAGTGTCAATCTCCATGCTGCAAGGCGACCCCTCGAGGAGGATGGTGACATGCAGCTTCTTACTCCTTGGTGTGCTTGACCACCATATTTTGGTCTGGAACGTTTCTGTGGACTCCGTTCTTTCTGCTTTCCACCAAGGCTTCCACGCCTCTCATCATTGAGGTTTTGGGTGGCTCGGTCTGTTTGGTGCTCTTGTTGGCTGCAGCGATGGCAGGTTGGCACGGCAGATGCGGGCCAAGTGGCCCCTTCAGTTGCAATGCTGGCAGATTGCGTCTCTGAAATGACAGTTTGCGCACTGGTGGTTTCCCCCACAACCAGCGCAAGGCTGGAATTGATCGTCCGGTTCATTTGCCCTATTCCGCCTTTCAAACTTAAGGTGGCAAATTTTTTCTTTGCTGTCAGGTGAGAGATCTCGTACTGAACTCTTGTGATGAACGGTGACAGCTTTGCACGCGCTTCTCGGGCTGCCCTGCTTCTGAAGCATTTCGATCAATCTGGTCGACACTTCCATTGCTCTGGCCTCGTCCAGGGCGATTTGCAGCGTGAGGGTCACTTTTGAGAGTAGCCGTTGGAGGTTGATATCACGCACCCCGCAAATTATTCTGTCCAGCAGCAACTCGTCTAGGTCTCGGAATTCGAAGCACGCTGCGGCCTTGCGAAGCGTGGCAATGTACTCATTGATCGATTCACCTTCCTGCTGATTCCGCAGATTAAATTCATGCCGCCTCACGTATTTGGATGGTTGAGGCGTGTAGTGCGTCTTCAGCATAATCTGGAGCGCGGTCCAGGTGATTGTCTGGACCGGTGTCAGTTCTGCCAGTGCCTGGGCGGTCTCAAAAACCTCAGACCCACAGTAGCTTAGGAATAGAGCTCTTTTCTTGTTGTCTGATAAGCCAAGGAGGTCATTGGCCTCCATGAAACACTCGAACCTGGTCATGTAGGAGTTCCAGTGCTCCTTGGCTGGATTGTAGTGGCTCAGTGGGGCGTGCGTTGTCATTTTGCTGTTTCTTCAGACCGCTTGATGCCCCTGTGCTGGAATGCGTTGTCAGCTCTTTTTGTTATCTGCCTTCCGATCCCACCTTCGTCGCCAGTGTTAGATAGGGTGAATGGATGAGGCAGACATCAGGTTCAGTGACAATAACAGCTCTTTATTCAGGCAGCTATGTACAATCCAGCAGCTCTCTGTCTGACAGCTTCCCTTTATATAGGGAGCTGTCAGACTACCCAGCCAATCAGCTTCGAGTATTTTTCCGCCGGAATGGAGGACCTGACTGGAGCCTTAATGCTCTAGTCTCAGTACGTAACACTGGGAGTTGAAGTCCATAGGTCCTAAAGGGAGCCATCATTACTCATCCCTGCTCTAAGTGTAGAGGGTGCTGCTTCCACCTTTTCTGAATGAGAAAGGCCCTTGTTACAACTTATAGCAACACTTTATATATCTGTGATAGGAAAATGTCCTTGTAATAAGCTATGGTTGTCTATGGTTCCTCCCCGATCTGCCGGAGGGTGACAAGAGTTCAAATGCTTCAAATGTGCCATATAATTGCAAAATATGAATATTGTTATTTACCCCACAAACTTAAAAAAAAAAGCCAACCCACCCTCTCCTTCCATTTCATTCCAAGAGAAAGCATAAATCATCACGTGAAGCCACAAAGTGTTTCAAATGATTAAAAGCATACATATGGAAAGCATCAATAGCAAATGGGTTTGCCGACCAAAGATTGTTAGCTGAGCATGACTAAACCACTTTTTATTCTAACCTATTAAATGGCCAGGGTAATGGCTTACATCTCTCAAGAAATATAAGTTTATGGAAAATGTACGTGCTGGACAAATGTTAAGAGATCTTTACTTTTGAAAAACTAAATTGCAGCACATTAATGTCACCATGTTAAGCATTCTTGTGACCAAGTTTCTCTTAGGGAAAATAATGTATCCAAGGCCAATATTAGTTTAAAATGCAGGTTTCTGCAAAATAGGCTGCTCACATCACCAACAATGGAGCCCGATGAATCTCTCAAATTCTACTTTCTCTCCTCACCGGTTTCTTTCTTCTTTTGTATTTTATCAACTTTTTAAAAATACAATCCATCCTAGCTGAAATAACACACCAGGCTTTACCCCAAATGTATACAATCATTCTAAAATGTACCTTTGAATTGAATGGCTGAGCTTCACTGTAGCTCCTGCTGTTAGAAAAATGTTTTCGGGAAATAAGAGCCATGTTTAGGGGGGGGACTCACCTCCTTTTTTTCAATTGTTGGAGCCAGTGGCCAGTTGAAGCTTCTGGGAATGTAATAGCCTTTTGCACTCTTTTTCACCAGTGTCTGGTACTCAAAGATAAACTGCCTTTGGACATGGAGATTCCATTTAGCCATTATAGCTAATAGCTTCTGATAAATCTGTTTCCTTAAATTCATTACTTCTTCACCCTTTTAAAACCGCATAACCCACTTGCTAACACCACATCCAGCAGCAAAAAATAAAACTGAGCTTTGTGCCACCTTGAAAACTAACTAAGGATTATGGCATACACTTTCAAAGTTTCTAAGAAGTATTATTGTGAGCCAGAGATGGGTGGGTACATGTAATTGTGAATAATTTCATCCTGTCTCTGATCTTTCAATCTATTTTACACTTGATTAATGTTTTATCTTCAGCAGGAATCAGAGGTGGGTTCCTACCGGTTCTACCCGGTTCTTTAGAACCGTTAGTAACTCAGCGATGACGTCATGGAGCCGGTTCTGTCGGTGTCTCCGTGGGCGCCGCCATCTTGGATTTTGCTTCTGCGCATGCGCAGAAGCTAATTTTTGCTTCTGTGCATGCGCAGAAGCTATTTTTTTATTGCTGCGGGCGCACGCGCCCGGTGCGACCCTGAGCAAACCAGCAGCAAAAGGATCCAGAACCCACCCCTGGCAGGAATGATGGGCAGATTTCAAAAATTCTTCTTACTCAACAGTTATGCTTTTGGGAGACACGAGAACTAAAAGTGGCAGGCAACATTATTCTAAAGATACAAAGATTTCCTCTAGTCAGCTTCTGGTCCCTAAATGGACAAACTATGTAATTTCTTGGCTTTGTTATGAAAGTATTTGTCATTAAGTATTTACAGGACTTTTTTTATTTTTCAAGTTAACTTAATGCCCTGGGATTACTGGATGGTTTCTTATTCAAACATCAATTAAGTCTTACTTTGCTTTTGTAAGAACTCAGATCATCTAAATGCTGCCATCTGACTCCAGGCCATGTCCTCTACAATGTCCTTTTCCTATAGGTATCTGAGATATTTTGATTATAATATTATAGAATTTGCAAGCAATCCTAGATCTCTTATATTTTAATCTGATCACTCTGGATATCTTCAATAGTGTCTGCTAATTAATATGAAATTATTATTATGGTTGGTCATAAGTCAGCCAGATATTTAAAGTGGATTTGGCATTTTTGTCCACCTATTGACTCCTCCCCAAGGATCTAGAATAGGCAAAAGTTGTTGTTTAATTATTATTATTACGTATACAACAGTGTGAAATCACAACTGCATCTGAGCAACTCGTGCCTAACTTTAGTGCAGAGCAAAATTGAAAGGAATTTAAAGAATCCAAGAGGCTTTTAGCAGTTGACCTTCCAGGGATCCAGAGATATTATCTGTGGTTCTAAAATGTGTAGGAAGTCCTCAATTTGTGACCCCAATTGGAACTATAATTTATGTTGCTAAGCAAGGCGGTTGTTAAGTGACTCAGGCTTTTGACATGGTTGCTAAGTGAATCACATGGGCGTTAAGTGAATCTGGCTTCCCCCATTGACTTTGCCTATTGGAAACCAGTTGGGAAGATTGCAAATGGTGATCATGTGACCCTGGGACACTGCAACCATCATAAATACATGCCGGTTGCCAAGCCCCCACATTTTGATTACATGACCATTGGGATATTGCAACAGTTGTAAGTGCAAGAAATGGTTATAAATAACTTTTTTCAGTGCTGTTGTAACTCTAGACACTAAACAAATGGTTGTATGTACTGTATGAGGACTGTCTGTATTCTGGAATTCCAAAGAATTCTTCTTGACGGGCTTTGTCCTTTTGTCATGTTTCTCCATCTGTTCTGTCTGACTTTCTTCTATCTTCTAGGAGGATTCTTGGCTTTATTGTCCCTTCACAAGTACCTCTTGTGTCAAATCCAAGAATTCCTTCTTGATAAGCTGGAGTGTAGCAGATTCACCTCTGGAGCCTTCAACTTTTCTTCCAGGAAAATCAGCCTTCATTTTCAGTGTTATGTTCTAACTGTTTAAACTGTGTTACATGGTTCCAACCAGGTCCAGCGTTTGAGCGGGAAAAAGCTCAAACGCTATTGGCTGGTCTGTCTGACAGCTCCCTATAAAAGGGCAAGCTGTCAGACTGCTCTTTGCTGGTTGCTGATACAAGAGCTGAAATAAAGAGCTGCTTTGGAAGTCTGTCTCCTGTCATCTCTACCCACTATCTAACAGTGGCGACGAGGGCTTGGGCCAGGAGAACTGTGACTAGCTTCTTCAGCACTTTCAACCAGCCAGGCAGACATCAAAGCTCAAACGCTATTGGCTGGTCTGTCTGACAGCTCCCTATAAAAGGGCAAGCTGTCAGACTGCTCTTTGCTGGTTGCTGATACAAGAGCTGAAATAAAGAGCTGCTTTGGAAGTCTGTCTCCTGTCATCTCTACCCACTATCTAACAGTGGCGACGAGGGCTTGGGCCAGGAGAACTGTGACTAGCTTCTTCAGCACTTTCAACCAGCCAGGCAGACAT
>QLTV01001698.1:4573910-4595690 GCA_003457575.1 Thermophis baileyi
CTCCCTTCGAACCGGTCCCTTCGGCCGTGGAGGCCACACCCAGTACCTTCCAGGAGCTTCCATGCTCGAGCCCCGGAGCGGCAGCAGACCTGTCCGCACAGGCCGCTGCCTCACCACCAACTGAATTGCGCAGGTCTCGTAGGGCTCCAAAACGCCCCGCCTACCTGCGTGCTTACGTATGCTGGACAGCTCCATCCAGGAGGGGAGGGGTGTTATGTTCTAACTGTTTAAACTGTGTTACATGGTTCCAACCAGGTCCAGCGTTTGAGCGGGAAAAAGCTCAAACGCTATTGGCTGGTCTGTCTGACAGCTCCCTATAAAAGGGCAAGCTGTCAGACTGCTCTTTGCTGGTTGCTGATACAAGAGCTGAAATAAAGAGCTGCTTTGGAAGTCTGTCTCCTGTCATCTCTACCCACTATCTAACATTCAGCATGTGTTATTTTTGTTGCTTTCAAGGAAGAAAACAAACATGGCCCAGACTTACAGGTCATGTAGGTCCCATGAGCTTCATGTTCCAAAAGAACAAAACAAAAGAAGAAGTAAAAAATAACATTCCCTGTCTTGACCTTCTCCAATGAACTCCTATTTACTAGTTCAGTAAGCATATTCTTTGAGACTTGGTTTCCTTATACATTCCCTAAAGCTGCTCCAACTAGCTCAGCAAGAAGCAATGCAACAGTGTCACACAATGCGCAATCAATCGCCTTAAGGCTTAATCAGCAACCCTCAGGAATCATTCAATAGCAATCAGTCAGCCGTCTCTCCCCCTCCTTGGTTTTTTTCTTTTCTGAGTCTCCCCTTCCCTAAAATCCCTGGACTAAATTTCCATTTGGTCTCTTTGTCCACTCACTGAAGAGCCATCTTGATGAATCAGAGTTAGAGCTATTTAATCCTGGAATCTATCATGGTAGGTGCTTTGCTCCAGGATGCTTCCTCAAGTCAGAAAGCGCCCTGGGAGTCCAAAAAATAAAATAAAAATGCCTCCATTGATTTTGAAGAGTTATGTCTAATTTGTGTCCATCTGCTTTTGGGCACAGAATCTACCTCAGGGTTTCTCAACCATGGCAACTTTAAGATGTGTGGACTTCAACTCCCAGAATTCTGTAGGCATTTGATAGGCGTTTTTAGACTGCCACTTCACTTTATTATTTTTATTGGATCCTGAAGTCAGTTGCCATGATTCATGGTTCTGTATATCAGCTTGCTATTGATAATTTGAAAAAAATCATTCAGAGGCCATAAATGATTGCTTATGGTTGGCCATTTTTAAAAAAAATGCCATCTACATTTTATGGATAACACAGGAGGTGCTATTGTCATTCTAATTATCTATTTTGTCTTCCCACATTTTTTTCCAAATTTTATTAAAATGTTAGCACCAGTATTTCCATTGTAGGTTTTTTTTTCCCAGGGCCGCTATGCTTTTAATTTAAAGCTTCCTGTTTACTGGCTCTATATTTATTTACAGAATAATAGAATAACAGGGTTGGAAGGGACCTTGGAGTTCTTCTAGTCCAACCAACTGCTCAAGCAGGAAACATCAGCCTGCCTGCCTGCCTGCCTGCCTGCCTGCCTGCCTGCCTGCCTGCCTGCCTGCCTATCAAATTTATTGACCGCCCAGCTTACCACAGGGTAACTCTGGGTGGCTTACAGTGTTTAAAAGGATAAAACTGTACAAAAACTGTATGTAACATGGATAAAATACCCTGAAAATACAAATGTGCAACCCCTAACAAAACATTTAATCCCATTCTCTTAAATATAATTGGGATATTATTATTATTCCATTGGCTTTTCTTGATAAGGTAAAAAGCATTTCACTAATATCATACCATGTTTATCCTGTGTGGAACTTTAGTTTAATTTCACTTCAAGTTAATTAAAGGGGGGGAAAGGAAGCTGCAGCAAAAGTTTCAAGGAGAGAGAGTTATTGAAGAGAGCTCACTTATGACATGATATAGCTATTTTTTTATTATTTATTACATTGATATGCCATTCGTTTCACTGATAAGGCAACTATTTATTTATTTTATTTATTTATTTATTTATTTTATTTATTTATTTATTTGTCAAACATGTACAAGATAGCAGGTATAGGTATAATCATAAACATAATCAAAGTGAATACAGATAGATGAAGACAATAGGACAGTAGGACAGGGACGGTAGGCACGCTGGTGCGCTTATGCACGCCCCTTACAGACCTCTTAGGAATGGGGTGAGGTCGACAGTAGACAGTCTAAGGTTAAAGTTTTTTGGGTTTGGGGAAGAAACCACAGAGTCAGGTAGTGAATTCTAGGCATTAATCACTCTGTTGCTGACGTCATGTTTTCTGCAGTCGAGTTTGGAGCGGTTTACATGAAGTTTGTATCTATTGTGTGCTCGTGGATTGGTGTGGTGGAAGGTGAAGTAGTCATTGACAGGTAGGACATTGTGGCAGACGATTTTGTGTACTAAGCTTAGGTCAGACTGTAGGTGGCGTAGTTCTAGGTTGTCCAGGTCCAAAATTTCAAGTCTGGTGGCATAAGGTATTCTGTTACAAGCAGAGGAGTGGAGGACTCTTCTCGTGAAATACCTCTGGACATTCTCAATTGTATTAATGTCCGATATACAGTGCAGATTCCAGGCAGACGAACTGTATTCAAGAATTGGTCTAGCAAAGGTTTTGTATGCCCTAGTTTACAGTACAATATTACCGGAGAAGAAGCTTCTCAAGATTAGGTTAACAACTCTTTATGCCTTTTTGGCAATGCTGTTACAGTGAGCTTTGGCACTTAGATCATTTGAGATGAGCACTTGTTTGACCATTCTGATACATAGTCAAGGTCTTTCTGAAGGGTAGTAGCATTGTCTGTGGTGTTAAATAGTTTGACATCATCGGCGAAGAGAACGCAGTTGCTTATAATGTGATCACAAAGGTCATTTATGTAAAGTATGAAGAGTGTTGGTCCTAGAACGCTGCCTTGAGGGACACCACTATTGACAGGTGCAGGATTTGATAGAGAACTCTCTATTTTAACCACTTGTTGTCTGTTTGACAGGAACGCAGTTATCCAATCATGTAGGGGTCCAGAGATGCCATAAGATTTTAGTTTCAGAAGTAGTTTGTCGTGTACCACTGAATCAAAGGCTTTACAAAAGTCTATGTAAATTGCATCTATTGCTTTACCCTGATCGAGTTGTGTAGTCCATATGTTTTTGCAGTGTAGGAGTTGCAGATTACAGGATAATTTTTTGACAGATACCTTTCTCAGTGTATCAAGAAATCAATCAATTAATTAATTAATTAATTAATTAATTAGATTTATATTCCCCCTTTCATTCACGAGATCAAGGGCTTGCATCATATATTATTGCTTTCCTCTGTTTTTCCCAGCCACCATCACTGAGTCAAGTAGGTTGAGCTTAGAGAGAGAGCGGTCAGCCTACAACCATCTTGTGAGCTTCCGTGGCTGAAGGTGAGTCTCCCAACTCCAAATTCAACTTTTTCAGTATTATACTCTCTGTCACACTCTCTGTACTTTATTTCCGTATACATACTGCATTTACTTTTTATCTGAAAATTCATTTTTCCCCAAATTGTTTACCTGTAAAAGGGAAGTTCGCCTTTGATTAATTGAGAACCCAGAATATAAAGACAGATTTCTTTTTCTATCTAATCTTTCTTTTATAAGAATGGTCTCCTTTCTGGATAAACGAATAGGTGCTTGTCTCAACTCCTGATAAATGGCTTTCTATGTCCAAATGGGCACTGAGCCCACAACACTGGGAAGAAGGAGTCTTCAAAACAAAAGTTTTATTCTCAGCACACAGCTAATACACCCACTGCAGGCATGTGATTAATAATCCTAACCTAAATAGTGAGGAATCTAGGCTTATTGTTTTAAGGATCCATTTCCAGTGTTAGTTTCATCACAATTCTTTTATCAATGCAGAGAGCTAAGTAATGTGAGCAGGCATCTCCATAGCCTAATCTGTGTTGGGTTATAGTGTCAAGGGTACTTGACACTATAGTATGCTATGTTGAGTTTTAGTATCAAGGGTACTTCAGAAGCCTATAAATCCAATTATATCCCTATTTCTGCAACAAACTTATAAGAGAAGAATTCAAAAAGGGATCCATTGACCCAGTCCATTAGAGCTGATGCAAAACAGAACCAGTCATGTACAGGCTTGAACTATTAGTGTATTGTAGGAACACTGAAGCTCACTATATTAACCCATGTGGCCTACCTAGGCCGGGAGGGGGGGGGAATCAAGCATCTCCATTATTCTTCTAAGGGCTGATGCCAGCCTTAAGAACCTTGGACCAAGTCATGGCTACTGCTAATTGTGGCTAATGGGGAAGGGGCAAGGGAAGTGATGAAATAGTCTATAGCTGAAAAGACTCATGGGATACAATGCTGCTAAGGCTCATGGGATATTAGGCACTCCCTAAAGTAGCATTTCTTGAGGTGTGGTTTGATGCTCTCAGGGGCACAACATTAAAATTATTTGGCAGATATTAAAGATATTTGCTGTTCTTGTTTTTTATTTGTTAAAAATACAAATTTGTTTCATGAAAAATCACGTTCATATTAATATCTAACTAATGTTAATATTTAATTGTTGCTTATTGTTATTTTTACATGGTTTTTACGTGATTCAATAAATACTCTATGAATGCGTCGATTTAAATTTTTAATATGGTAAATGTAGATGAATTTAACCCTTACAAATAAACACTCTTTTGAGACCCTCCTTAATTTTTAAAAGCAGGAAAAGACCCAGAGAGCAAAAAGTTGAAGAAACCCTGCCCTTAGCAACTTTAAGATGGGTGAACTTCAACTCTGTGTGGACTTCAATGCTGGCTGGGGAATTCTGGGAGTTGAAGTCCATGCATCTTCAAGCTGCCAAGGTTGAGAAATGCTGCTCTAGAGAGAAAGTAGCTTGGACTAATAGGCACAGAATACCCTTTTATTAATAATATTACTCATGTGTGCACCTGGGGACCAATTGAAAACAAACAAGAGCCACTGAGCCAAGCACATTATAGTTCTGCTTCAAAAAAAGGATCAGCCTAAAGGCACGCCAGATCATTTAGTGGGGCAGAGAGGACGGTGCCCAACATAAACATGTGGAAGTAAATCAAAATGTACCCTGCAATTCTAATGGTTCCCTGGAGTAGGAACAAATATCCTCAAGCTGTTCCTCTGAGCCAAACTTCTAACTGCTCTTAACCATTATCAGAAGGAAAGCAGGTATCCAGCAGAGAGAAAGGAAGGTGTTGTTTTTCTACTGCTATGGCAACACTTCTCTAGTTCTACTAGGTCAGTTTCATTGACTAACCCTCATAAAGTTAAAGGTAAAGGTTTCTCCTATTCAGTCATATCTGATTCTAGCGGGCGGTGCTCATCTCTGTTTTTTAGTCAAAAGACACATTTCCGTGGTCATGTGGCCAGCATGACTATATGCCCAGGTGCACAGAACGCTATTACCTTTTGATGCTTTCAAACTGCTAGGTTGGAAATTGTTGGCAGAAGCTGTTACTGTAGGCAAATAATGAGAGCTCACCCCGTTGCCCGGTGTTCAAGTCTTGAATCTGGGCTGTCAACTTTCAAACTAATAAGTTCAGCATTCTAATCACTGAGCCATCGTGCCCCCTTAACCTTCATAGCAAGACAAATTCAAACAATTTATACAGGGTGAATTTTCTGCTCATCATTGCCAAATGAAAATAAGTAAGGACCCAAGAAGAGGCATGTTCTCATCATATGCTAAGTAACTAAATAAGCACACACACACACTCACATTCAGGAATGGACACAATTGACACATGACAAATTTGTGCAAAGCCTCCTTGGACCCAGCTATTATCTATTTTTCCAGCAGGAACTGCGAATCCAGGAGAACTCACAAATTGCACACTGAGTCTGAATGGGGCAATGCTACCCAGAGACAATGATCAAAGCTCTCCAGTTTCCAGACCCATGGGACCCAAAATCCATAGACACTCATTCTTGGAAAGGTTGAGCTGAAGCCTGCTCTTCTCCATCCAGACCCCACCTGCCTCTAGCCACTGAGACACAACAGCCTCACTTGGGAGTCCTAGACTAGAGAGGTACAGATGTGTATATTTGGTAGTGTCATGTGTCACACTCAAGTGCAAACACGAACAGCAAATGAGAAGGCCTTCTCTAACTTCCAGGAACTTGCTCTCTATAATTGTATCTATTATAGAAAGGGAATTAATAATTACAATACAGACTGATCAGGTATAGAGGCAAATATTCATTATTGTAACATATCCTTCCAGCTTTTTGTCAATTAGACATTATTTTCCACATGTTTCTACATATGAAAATTGGCTCACACTTCTAATTTATTAACGCTGTGGTATATCCTTTACTGAGGCTGCACTTTAATTTCTAAATTAGTAGTCATTGCATATTCTAAGTATCTTCCAGATTTCATTATATTCACAAAAAGCTTTATAAAACAAAATAGACATATCTCTAATTACTGTAAGAATGAAAACTTAAACTTGCAATCTTGTTGCTGTTGAAGGAGATTTAATGTTGGAACTATATCCATGTATTATCATTCTAGAACATGCTGGCTTGCAACTAAATTCTGTTAGTACATTTCATTTACTTATTCTTTTCTCACTAACATCTTCTTGGCAGTTGCTTCTTGTGATCTCCCAATGAGCCAGAAAATCAAATCAAGTAGTTCTGGAATCTTTTTCTTTCTATGTCCTTGTCTAATTCCAACTTATAAATATGACCCAAGACAGCCACATGCGTATGAGTTGAAAGTTTAGGATTATAGTATTACTGAATAGCTGTTCCCTCTATGCAAAATTCCACCCATATTTGTAGCTTCATCATTCTTGTTCCTATAGAAAAGGGGTGTCAAACTCGAGGCCCGCGGGCCAGATACGGCCCGCGGGCCAGATGCGGCCCACGGGGTGCTTAAATCTGGCCCACGGGGCCAGCCTGGAAATAGCAAAGGACTGGCCCACGGTGCCTCTGACAGCCAAAACAGGGTGCACAGGGGCCAGGGTGCAGCTCCCCACGTCCCATTTTGGCCGGCAAAGTGCTGTGGGAGGCTGTCCATCCTGTCTCTTCCCCCCCCGCCCCCGGCCGGCCCGCAGAGGAGAGCTACAATGCTGATCCAGCCTTCGAAGAAATCCAGTTTGACACACCTGCTATAGAATGTCCATCATTTCATTCCTTTGTCCTTGATTGCTGGTTGCTGAATAAATTGATTCTGGGGGACGAATATTGGGTTTCAGTTCATGGGATATGAAATATAAATTTTGCTTCTGTTGGTATAAGATATTCTGAAGAAAATGAAGAACTTTTGGCTCTTTGCAATGGATTCATGTGGTGAGCTATCAGGGTTTTAGTTTGGAATATCTTGCAAATTAAACATCTTAAGATCTGCCTTGGCTCTTCACAACCAGGCTGAATTTTTTGCAAATTGGAAAGCCAATAAGGCTGTTCAGTCTGAGCTGAATGATATTATTTCTCACTTTGGCCTTAGTTGAGCATAGGTACAGGGTGCGGCCTGTCCACTCCAGAGGTGGGTTCCTCCCAGTTCGGACCGGTTCGCCCGAACTGGTAGCGACCTGCTGGTGATGTCACAGATCCAGTTCGGTTGGTGCCGGTCTGTGGATGCCGCCATCTTTTTTTTAAATTTTTATTTATTTATTTATTTTTTATTTTGTTTTGTTTTGTTTTGTTTTTCTTCTGCGCATGTGCAGAAGCTGAGTTTCCAGCACTGCGCATGTGTTGCCATCTTGTTTTCAGCTTTTGGGGGGGTGGGGTATTTTTTTGCACTGCGCATGTGCGCACGCGCAAAGCGCGCGCACCCACGAGGTGTGGCCACGCAGCACGGGAGGAAGCAAACCAGCAGCGAGGTAAGTTAGAACCCACCACTGGTCCAGTCATATAACAGTGGTTAGAATGCAGTACTGCAGGCTACTTCTGCTGCCTGCTGGCTGCCTGCAATTTGGCAGTTCAAATCTCACCAGGCTCAAGGTTGACTCAGGCTTCCAGCATTCCAAGATGGGTAAAATGAGGACCCAAACTGTTGGGAGCAATAGTAAACTGTAAACTCTATAAACTGCTTAGAGAGGGCTGCAAAGTACTGTGAAGTGGTAAAGAAATCTATGTGCTATTGTGCTATTGCTATATGGAGGCCAGCAGATTGGGATCCTAGCCAAGGTCCCCGATTCATTAGCTCCTTTGCACATATTCTATACCTTGACAATGTAGAGGGGTGTAGATATTGATCATGCTGTGACCAAACTCTGGCTCCCAAATACATAAGTGTCTTCTCGGTATCTGGCTTCTGAATCAAGTGAAGTGATGATTTTTTTTGTTTTTCCTCAATACTTCATGGGTGTTTAAATTCATAATTAAAATAATATTTTCTTGCCAATGGTCTGCATTTTTCCTCCTCATCTTTCTTTTACAATTGCTCCTCTAACTTCATTTTTCTGGTATTAAGTACTGCTGGATCAATTTCCAGGTTGTGTGTCAGGTACACAAGGCTTCAAAGCCCAATGCATCGTAGCTTCTGAAAGTTAAAGACAAGCTTTGCATTAAAATGTATATTCCCCCCCCCCCATAACCTATAGGTTTTGCAATTTTTTTTTATTCTGAAGACTACATTTCAGAATTCAGAGAACTATATTCCTATCTGCCTAGCAGTCTAAGAAGATAAGTTAGTTCTCTTAAAAGTGAAGATAAAAAGCAAAACTCAATACCATCCCTATTTCCTGGTTTGCAGTAAATCATTTGCCCAGGTCTTGACAACCATTGAAACAATGAGTGCTTTATTCTGTCCTCTTGCTACAGTCTGCCTGTTTATATCTTCAATAACCATCCCTTGAATATTAATGGTATTTACAACATTACATTCTCATGAATTTAATCCTATTTCCATATATTGTGCTCTCTCACTCTACGTATATTAATGTCTACTCTACTGAACTCTACCGTATTTATCTCTGCCTTTCTAAACCTATTAACATGATTTGCATGAAAACCTTATAAAATGGGAGAGTCACATTATTTCAAGCAGCAACATAATTTCCTGAATGCTATGCAGGAATGGAAGAAAACTTCCACAGAAAAAAAGCACACAGAAATATTAACATTTATTGAGAATGAAAATGATGCTCACATCTGATATTTAATAGAATATTTGTGACCAGTTAATCTGCCCCAAATTCTCAACATTGTAAGCTTGAGATTTGGGACTCTGGTTATGAAAGATTACTTCTTGATCTATTTTCCTTAGGCCAGCAATCTTGTCCATAACTCTATCTTCCCCTACACCAAATTAGCAAATCACATATATATACAGGTCAATTTGTGCTGGCCTCATAAATCTGAGATAGTGCAGCCTATGACCTTTGCAATAAGGTACCTGTATTGTGCGGAAATGAACACATTAGCAACATCTTGCTAATTTCACCATAAACGGCTCTGCACTTGATGAATTTACAGCATTTGAAGCTGAACAAATGACTTTGGCTGCCTCCTTCTCTGTGGCATGACTCCTTAGAAAAACAAGATTTGCAGCTTTAAGATGCCTTGCATCTGGTAATAGATCAAAACTAAATAACATTTCATTCAGTAAAGTAAAATGTGTATATGCATAAATCAAAATTGCCCTCCTATTACACATTGATAGATTGCAAAGGCAGCCAAGGGAATTTAAGCCTAAACAGTCTTATACCTGCTTCTAAGTCAGTCTTGTACCAAAAAACGAAGACCATTGGCAAGCAGTGTGTCAATCAAATGTTGAACAGGGTCTGTGCATAATGCAGGGTTACCACATTACTTAGGGAAGATTCCACTGTGTTTCTTTAGTTTTGCATGAAAGCATAGGAAAGTAGAATCCAAAGGACCATTAAACTAGCACAAGGTGATATAGGAGTGAGGTGAGGGTTGGTTGTTCTAACCTAATAGGTGAGATTGTAAAATCCTTTTAATGATATGTCCTCCAAACACACAGGGATCAGTTGTAAAATACCTCTTTCAAATCATTAAAGTGGCCATATGTTTTTCCAGATTCCCATAGAACAGTGATGGCGAACCTTTTTTGGTTCGCGTGCCAAAAGGGTGTGTGTGTGTGCGCGCTAGCGCGCGCGCACGTGCCCATATTCATTCCCTCCCCCCCCACGCAAGCCTGAGATGGTGAAAAACGGGCAAACGGGCAAACCGGAAGTTCAGAAAAACGCACTTCCGGTTTGCCTGTTGGGCTGTTTTTCACACTCCGGGGCTTCAGGAAACTTCCCTGAAGCCTCCAGAGTGTGAAAAACAGCCCAACGGCAAACCTGAAGTGCGTTTTTCCGAACTTCCGGTTTGCCCTTGGGCCGTTTTTCACACTCCGGGGCTTCAGGAAGCTTCCCTGAAGCCCTCAGGAGTGCGAAAAACAGCCCAATGGGCAAACCAGAAGTCCATTTTTCCGAACTTCCGCTTTGCCCCGTTGAGCTGTTTTTCGCACTCCGGAGGCTTCAAGGAACGGTTTGCCCGTTGGGCTGTTTTTCGCACTCCGGGGCTTCAGGAAGATTCCCTGAAGCATCCGGAGTGCGAAAAACAGCCCAACGACAAAACGGAAGTGCGTTTTTCCAAACTTCCGGTTTTCCCGTTGGGCCGTTTTTTGCACTCCGGGGCTTCAGGAAGATTCCCTGAAGCCTCCGGAGGGCAAAACGGCCTTCCCCAAGGCCGAAAATCAGCTGGCCAGCGCGCGCATGGGCACTGGAGCTGACATAGGGCAACACCTCGCATGCCCTCTGATATGGCTCCGCGTGCCACCTGTGGCACGCGTGCCATAGGTTCATCATCACTGCCATAGAAGCTGGGTCAGACTTTACTCCCAATTGTGTCTACGTGTACAATACTGTATATGTGTATGTTTGCAAAGAAGTAAAGTGGCTGGTAGATCTACAGATCTGACTATTTTAACTGAAAAAGGAATGATGCTTACATTCAATTTAATTGAGACCATGTATTAGGACACAGCTTAGGTATAGTCAGTAATTATATAGTATTAATTACAATAAGCAATGGCAATGAGCTAAGCTATGTGCTTAGAGCTCAAAGCATTGTTAGAGACTCCACACAGCCACTTTACAGTCTGTTTCTGTTGCTCCCCTCTGGGAGGAAGTTTCGAAGTATTTCTAGCAGGACTACCAGATTCTGTAACAGCTTTGTTCCCTATGCCATCCGTCTGGTAAACTCGCAAGATTCGTTTTTCTCGCCATGTACATGTATACATCCGAACTAGACTGTGTTATTTCTCTATGTCATATAATATATGTGCGTATGTGGGTATATGAATATTTATTTATTTGTTGGTTGTTTGTTTGTTTAGTCATTTGTTTGTTTGTTTAGTCGTTTATTTATTTAGTCATGCTTATGTAGTGTAGGTGGTGACCCTTTCATTTTAATGTATGTCGATTAGTGTACATTCAAAGTGACAATAAAGTTATTCTAAGTCTAAGTCTCCAATCTTGTCTAATCCAGAAGGATCAGAATCATCAATTCACTTCCAAATTCAAGCAGTGCCAGAGTCTCTGGTCTTATTTCAGCTAATCAGGAGAAGGCTTGGATGGCTGAGATGGTATGGGTTGTTTAGGGGGGGAAATGCTTGTTCTACTCTTCTTATAAGAGAAATAGGAGTGAGCTAATCTTAGGTTCTGCCTTTTTTATCTTCATGGATTACTGAGTGTTGGAAGAACAAAAAAGAACCAAGGACCACATATTTGATCAATGTAAGAGAGCCCCAGTACCATTATAGGTGTCATCTCTTTCAAAACAAGCAAAATTATATTACCTTTAGATATTTTCAATTTGTAGTGCAACATTATCATGACTATACACATCAAAAGTTAGTTTATTTGTTTTATTAAATTTATTATGGCCACCCACTCCAAAAGACTCTGAGCGGCTAAAAGAAAAATTAAAATGACAGCTGATATTATTCTGTTACAATGAACAAAACATTAAAAAAAATAGTAGTGACTTATTCACTTGTTTATGAAACTTATAGGGTATCCCAATCTGTTATAACTCTGGGAGGCTTATAAACTACAACAATAAACATACTACAAAATACATGCAGACAGAGATCAAGTTGAATCCTGTTTGTGTAATCAATGGAACTGGAGCATGTTGATTCTGTCAGACCATGGAATGAACTTGGAATTCTAGAATGTAAACCTTTTATCCTGCCATTGAATTATGACCTCTCTCTCAGAGGGTCTAGGACAACTCGCCACGGCCAACTCCCTGCAGGATAACTCACCACGGGACAATTCAACGCTGTATTCATCGTTTCATTCAGTTACTTCAGACTACGTTTTCATTGAAATTATTGTATATCTCTTGTATTTCTGTATTGACTTTATTTTATTATTGGCTATGGTGCCACTTTTGTATTTGTTGAATTGTCCCGTAGCAAGTTGTTCTGTGGTGAGGTGTCCCATGGCAAGTTGTCCATGGTGAGTTGTCCCATTTCGCTATGAGGCAGGATATCCATGATTTCTATTTTATAGATATATGAAATAAAAGATCCATGGGCTTTCAGTTAGAAGTAAGCAAAATGTTTTCTTGCAATAGAACTGCAATAGCTCCATGCAATAGAACTATTCTCCTACCTTTTGGAAATCAGTGTTTTTCAGTCTTCTTGTGAGAAGCAACCCTAAGGAGAATAGCTTGGGTGATCTTGCATCCTCTCTTTGTCCAGAAAAGTTGAAGGAGCCAATCTACTCCTCAGCTACCTGTTCTTAACATCAGATAAACATCAGAGAGAGCTGTATTCAGTCCACCATTCTTCCCCAGAAGTGTCACTTTTTTAAACTCCAATATCTATTTAATTCTCGAAGAAAAAAAATATATAACTACAGATTATACATGTTATAATGAAAGATAGTTTTAATAATGACCATGCAGCCATTGCTCTCCTTTGCAAATTCCAGGTTTATTTTTTTAGCACAAATTGGTTTTTGAAATAAAGGGGCCGTGTTTGCATTAAAATCTCTGCAGTACTGAAGTTTGCACTGATAAATAGATTTGACTCAGAGCATATTTGAAGATCTCTTTCAGCATGTCAACATAGCCAATAACACAACTTGAACTTTGCAGATGCCTCCTAAGTGGAAAAGAAATCTAATAAACTGAGGACTACTCTGTTGGGTGATATAGATTGCAGTTTACTTAAAAAGAGACCAGGTTCCTATTGGAAGCTGTGTGACCTACTCAATCCTTCCTTCGGTCTTAATAAATATTTGACTTCTGAACTCTGGATTCTTTTATAACAGCTTCACTCCCAGCATTGATCTTAAAGGCAAATATAGTGACCTTTGGAGTTTTATTATTGATTGGTTTATGCCTTCCTTAATGGATGGATTCACACTAAACCAGTCTATTTCCATGCTTTAGAAACATCATTTCAATCAATAAAGTAGTGAGATACTTACAAAGAAAGGAAAGACTTGCTGAGATTCAGAGGAGTTTCTCCCATCATTTGATTTCATTCAAGTATGTTTTCTGTCCTTCTGTTGTAACTTTGATTATATATTTTCCCAAATGAACACTCTTAAACTTGCATTTCTCATCTATGGCTCTTTTCCAATGTTTCTCCCTCTACAAGGGTAATGAAGAAGGACTCTTCCTAGAGTTACAGTCCAGTATAAAACATCCTTTCTAAGACACTAGATCAGCATTATAGGAGCAACTTTTTAATCATTCACTCAAGCCTTCTACTTAAACAATTAGCTGACATTAATATCCTGCATAGGGTTCCCACCAACATTTAGCTCAGTTCTTGGCTTTCAGAATGTTTTTTTTTCCCCCTCTGGTGTACAGTATTTGTTGTGAATGGCCTGCAAACCAGTGCTTTACTCCTTTGGCCACTGAGATAGTATTCTGCTTAGGTAACCAGTTTGAAGTTACTGGGGGGGGGAGATGTATTGCATTATTCTGCATTCCTCCTTGAAGGCTGGTAGTAACACTGAAGTAGTAGAAGCAAAGATGGTAAGCATTACTGGTCAGTTGTCTGTGTCCCTGCATTTCCACTGCTTATTGACCCGATTATTGTTAGTGTTGTAGTGTTACTAAGCAGTTGGGGCAGAGAAATAGATTCTGCTTTATGAATATTCATACTAGAGAGATACAAATCTCAGGTATGATGGGATGATAAAACAGGCATTTGAATTTGGCAGTCCACTGCAGGACCACAAATGAAAAGCATACCCGCCCTTTCCCTGATTAAGAGACATGTTTACAATTAGCACAAAACAGAAGAAAAATTTAAAGGGGAAGGAAACAACAGCCAGAAACAAGAAAATAAACTTCCTCTTTCATTTGAATATTAGAGAAAGGTCCATAAGTGACTCTCCAAACTGCCTAAGCTGTTTATTTCTGATTGGTTGCCAAACCCTTTGCACCAGGGGTGGGTCCCACTTACCTTCCCTACCAGTTCGCATCATGACGTCACATCAGGGAAATGACCCTCTGCGCATGCGCAGAAGCCTCTGCGCATGCGCAGAGGGTTCTTTGCCAGCCGCGGCGACCGGAGGACCGGTTTGGGGGCGTGGACAGCCGACCATCGCTGCCGGTTCAGCGAGCGAGTGCAAATTTCCGCCACTGGTACAGGCGAACCGGTCCAAACCGGCAGCAACCCACCACTCCTTTGCACATTTAGAAGCCTAGATTACTCCAGGGCAGGGCTGGCTCAGGAATTTTGGGAACTGAAGTCCACAGGTTGTAAGGGGGCCATAGTTGCCCACCCCTGCTCCAGAGCTAAATTTGATTCCAATTATCTGCTCTTGCTCAGACCTGACGCAATTAAGAAGTCAATATTTTGACAATTCAAAGTAACTATACTCCTCCCCTATATTTAATTGGTAGTTTGCAATTTTATCTGCCAGCTTGCCCAGTTAAAACAAATGCAAGCTATTCAATAAATAGTCTTAGAGATCTAGGGCAACAATTGTTTGCAAGATTTTGCATACCTTTTCCTGAGCTTGCTGTCTTGCCATTCTTTTCACAGTCCAGATAGAAATATAGATTGCATTCTGAACAGCATGGGAAGAAAAATATTTTGGAGAGGAGGATCTTCTGTTTCCCTTTCCCTTTCCCTTTCCCTTTCCTTAAAATTATAGTGCAATCATTAGTCATTCCTACATCCTGAGAAAGGTCTCGGGTTCTTCATTCCATTTCTCCTGCATGGCCTGGCATCAAAGAATCTTGGAAGACCAATCTTACTCCTGGGAGGTTGTACGCACCTAATAAGCAGTAAAATGTAAAAATGAAGATACCCCCTGATTGACCCTATGAAAAATGTGTATTTTTCTGTACTGCAGTTGAAATGCCAAGTGCCTGCCTTGTGGAATGTTATGGTAATTTAGCTTAATAATTTTACTGAACCCCATAGAAATTCAGCTGTTTTTACAGGGAATGCTATAAATAAAATAGTAACTAAAATAAATTGTAAAAAAAAAATATCCTTCTGCAATCCACTCAACAGATATGGCCGTGATCATAAAACCCCAGCTCTCCCTCTATCAACAGGATCCCATTAAGGACCTGTACTAGACTGTATTACATTTTTTAGTCATTTTGAAGCTATCCTAGCCCATGAATCTGAGAAAGCATGCACACACTTTTAAAATGATGGTTTAAAAAACTTATTTCGTTTATAGTACTCATAAAGTGACATGTAACTGGATCCAGGCAGTGATGAATGCCACTTTGTATGCAGGATGGTCCCAACTGGTTTAGAGGAAGCTGTGAAAGCCAGCAGGGTCAGGGGCAGTCTGATCTCTGGGGGGAGATATTCTACAGGGCAGGTGTCACAGCAGAAAGAGGTCTCTTCCTGAGCCCCACCAGATGATACTCCCTGGCAGATGGGATGGGATCCACAGCATGCCCATCCTGCCGGACCTAATGGGTTGGGCAACCAATGCCATTTCAGTGCAATACCCAGGTCTGAATCCAGAGTGAAGGAGGTTCAGATAATCCATTCAGGATCCTCTAAAGCTGTGTGTGACCACGTTTTCAACAGTAAGAAACATTTCAAAACATTTGCAATATTCTCAAGAGAAAATTATCTAGAATAGTTGGGCATTACCTTAATATATGATGTTGCATAAATATAGAATCCAAATTCACAGATAAGCTAAAAATCTCTAGGCAAGATTCTTACATGTTATGTTAATTCCTATAGAGAACTGTTAGGGAAAATTCTCTCCCAGCCTTAAAAAATGAACTGTTAATTTATTTCTCAAACTGAAATGAAAGGATACCACAAGCCAACCTTTGTAACCAAAATCTCAGCAATCTTTAAAATAGTAAAATTAGCATTGTTTTGGCTACCAGTGAAAACCATGTCAGAATAGGATTTGAAACTCCAGTTTCTTTCTAGATACCATAATGCTCATGCACTCGCCTGTTTCTTCCAATCACAAAATAATTACCACAATGCCTAAGAAAAGAAGAAAACAACAGGGTACCTGTAAGAATAAACAATGAAACAGTGAAAATGAACAGTGAATTGTGTATTTGGAATGTTTATCTTGCCTTTAAAGCATCCATTACTCCTTTTTAGCATTCTTGCATTTTTACAACTAATTCAGCAACATATCTTTGCTGTGTATGAATTATGAAAGCAACATAATAACCTAATTATAAGTATTCATACATTTCCTAAAACTATGACATTTGCAATAGCCAGCCGTACATTGCTTCCAGATGTCCATTAAAAAGCTAGGGCTCTTTATTTACTAAACCCCAGGAGCCCAATTATCAATTTTACACAACAGTAACAGTTGTGCTGATTTTGAAGAATTTATTGCAGTTGCAAAAAAAAAAAAACAACAACCCAAAAAAACCCCTTTGGAGATCAATATAATTTGTTTATCTGAAAGGACACAGAACTCCTCAGTCCGTTTGCTAGATTTAGCATCCTTTCTGCACCAAAACGGTGAGTTATGGCAAACTGCCTCATACAGCAATTTTTCACTGGCAGAAAATCATTTCTGTGCGTTTTAATTGCACCTGCACTTTTGAAGGAGACTAGCTGTTAATAGTGGGAGGTAGGACAGAAAAAGTCCACAGATTCCATACCTTGCAGATTGATCTCTACCTTGGGGAAATCAGTTGATCTTCATAAACTATGGAGCTGCTGAACAAATCAGTTCACGCCAGAAGGACAACTTTTCCCCTGCTTTTCCTGGGGAAAAGAGGCTTGTGCACATCATCCTCACCTTCTCTGTATTTTTTCGGACATGACAATTGTGCTATCACCATCTTGTAGGACAAAACAAACCATTAAAATCTACTTACTCCAACTATTCCTGAAATATGAGCACTCCATTAATCCAAGAATGGATTAATTGTACATTTTTATTGCCAGCTCTGAGAATAAAAGTGGTTAGAATTGAGTGGCAGATGAGGGATTTTTTTTCTCAACACTGTCTGGGTTTTCTTTGGTCTACAACTGGGCTATGGGAAACTGATTGGATGTTCTTCTTCTGCCTCAGGAGAAGGAGGAGGGAAAGAAAGTAGTAGAGGGCAAAGAACTGCCTCCATGACATACCACAAAGATTGTCCCCCGGCAGCCATGATTGTTGCTAAAGGATTATTTGATAATTAAATAATTAAAATGGAAACAGAGAAAGAAAAGCCACAAATGAATGGAAACATGCTTCTAAAACTAAGCTGGTAAAGGAGATTTGCCTCCAACATGTGGGTGATGTTTGTTATCACTTCCTATGTAGTAACCTGGTGAATGTAGGCCTTTACTAAAATGTGTTGAAGTTCATAAGTTCAATTTTTATTTAATTTATAGCTCACCTGATTCATAAAGTTCCAGGCAGGTTGCAACATTTCCTTATTTCATTAATCCTCCCCCAACACACCTGAAATGGGCCATTAGTCTTTCCATTATGGAGAACTGAGGCAGAAACAGCGTGACTTTTCTAATAACATTGAGGAAATCCATGTTATCACTCCAAGAATCGCTTTTCCAGTCACCTTTCATAATTTCTCAGAACCCCGGAAATTTATCTTCAGTTGCAGGAAAGTTGTGCAGAACATTCGGTGACTTCAGGATTGCATTCGTATAAATGTCAGCATTCAACTAAGCATTCTGAATAGCTTTGAGAATACACAAAAATAGCTATCTGCTTTATTGGTTTTTCAAACATAGCGCAGTGATGCCAACTGTCTTGCTAAAGACTCTGGGGCATCCTCCTATGAGGGGAGTGCTGAAACATGTTCTAGATCAGGGGTGTCAAACTCAAGGTGCTTAAATCTGGCCCGCGGGTCCAGCCTGGAAATAGCAACGGACCGGCCTGCGGTGCCTCTGGCAGCTAAAACAGGACATGGGGGGCTTGTGAAGCCCCCCTGTGCCCCATTTTTGGCCTGGACGGCCTCCTGCAGCACCCTGCCATCCCCCCCCCGGTGTGGGGATGGCCCCACACAACCCATTTTGGCCGGCAGGGTGCTGCAGGGGGTCATCCAGGCCGAAAATGGAGTGCAGGGGGCCGCGGGTGCTGCATGCCCCGTTTTGGCCAGCAAAGTGCTGCAGGAGGCCGTTCAGGCTGAAAACAGGATGTGGGGGAGCATGTGGTCCCCCATGCCCCATTTTGGCCAGCAGGGTGCTGCAGGAGGCATCCATCCCATCTCTCCCCCACCCCCCCACCCCCGGCTGGCCTGCAGAGGAGAACTACAATGCTGATCCAGCCCTCGAAGAAATCCAGTCTGACACCCCTGTTCTAGATGATTTACCACATCTAAGAAAGAAAATATCTATAGATGTTCCAATGTAACGTATCATCTGAAGATACATTCCAGCCCTCCTCTCGCAGCAAGGTTACCATATCTGTATGAAACAAAATCAGATGACCACTAAAGTTGGATTCTACTATAGGCAGTCCTCAGCTTACAACCATTTGTTTAGTGACTGTTCAAAGTTACAACAGCAATGAAAAAAGGGACTTATGATCAATCCCCGTACATATACAGCATTCTGGTGATCACATGATCTAACTTTGGGTGTTTGGCAACCGGCATGTATCTTTTATGGTTGCAGCATCCTGGGGTCATGTGATTGTCATTCATGACCTTCCCAGTCAGGTTCCAACAAGCAAAGTCAATGGGGGAAGGCAGATTCATTTAGCAAGCATGTGATTCGCTTAGCAACTGCAGTGATTCACTTAACAACTGTGTCAAAAAGGAAAATCCTGTTTGACTCACTTAACAACCACCTTCTTAATGATGGAAATTTTGGTCCCAATTGTGGTCATAAGTCGAGGACTACCTGTGGTCAGCTGGGCCTTTGCAAGCCAGTAAGACTTTCACAGAGGAATCTGGCATCATGAACTTACTTGCATGCCACTGACACAGCTGCTCAGATGACTGTAATTAGGCAGATGGACATCATGGGAAACCATGGAGACTTAGATTAGTAAGGCTGTATGGGACTGGATCAGAGTTTGTTAAATGAAACCATATGAATATTGCTTGCAGGCCACAACTCTAATTGCATTAGTGAAACATTTAAGTTTCTTTTTTTTAAATGCAGGAAAATCCCTCTTGTGCCCACCTTCCTAACTGGATAGTTGGAATAGTGCATAAATCACAATAAACACCGTTCCTTCAAGTCATTATTTTACTCAGGATACTGTCCAGCTCTTTGTTTTCACAATACGTACAATTTTCACACATAGGTCACATACAGATTTTGCTACCCTGTAAATATATAAAGAAAATGGAGAAAAAGTTTCAAAGGAAGGAGGGAAAGTGAGCAGCAGAGCCCTTTCAGAATCTAATCATGAAGAGTCATTGACTACAGAATGTTATATGAATATTTTTCTGAATGCAATATACAATAAAATATGGTAACGGGGAGACTACTCCAGAAAGGTACTCTACAAATAAATATGTGTGACAGATGGCTTATTTGTAATCTGCCTTCCAATATCCCTTAAGTATCTCATTTTCTGCAGATGCTGCTCCTTTCTTACAGAACCATTTTTTTTTCCCTCCCAAGTTAAGTTACAAGAAACTGGATTCCTTTTCCACAAAGGGAAACCACACTACATTATATTCCATGTAGCGCGACGGAACTCAAAGAAAAAGATGCTGGAGATGATTGAGCAATTTGCAGAGAGAAATCCCATCTGGGTACTTTTACTGGGAGTGTAGATTTGAACTGGTGCCAGCTGCAGCTCAGAGATATTATTGACTCTGATGCAAAGCAGTACGAACGCATCCTTAATTGTAGAGGCAAATGTTTATTATTACTACCCACTGTTTGCCAATGCTGCCCTTTCCATAGTGAGCTCACGGCAGTACAAAAGGCCATTTATGACAACTGTCAAAGCAGACCATGTGCTCTGCAGCAATTGCTTTGCTTCTGGATCAGGAGGCATGATTCATATTTTAATACACAAAAATATTGAAAATGGAGATAAAAATGAAACCAGAACTTTTTCTTTGGGGTTTAATGGAAAAAGAACTAGAGAAAAAAATTGGAATTGTGTTATTATATATGTTGTCAGCAGCAAGACTATTGTATGCACATAAATGGAAGGACACTTCGATTCCTACTATGAACAAATGGTTGCAGAAGTTGATGGAGTTGGCCGAAATGGCAAAATTGACCACTTTGATTAAAGAAAAGAACATAAGTGCTTTTGTTTCCACATGGGGACCACTTCTGAACTTCGTGCTTGATGTGGAGAATGAAATTCTGACTTTGAGTTTTACTGATTAGACTGGTAGATCTTTCTAGAAATGGCTTGTTCATATTATTACGAAAAAGCAAAAACTTGTGATTTGATGTTAATGCCTTATTTTACTGTAACAGAGAGAGTCGGAAGTCAATGCTTCTTTTTCTTTTTCTTACTTTTCCTCACCTCTCCTTCCCCTTTTCCTTCCCATTGCTTTCCTATTTACTTTGTATTTTGTATTTTACATTACTTTATAACTCAATAAAAATGTTAATGACAAAAAAAAAGGATCAGAGGCATGTGCAGGGAAGGCAAATGACAAAAGCACTGTCACACACCCATATAAGAGTGGCGGTGGTTGTGTCACAACAACCCACATTGCTTTCATAATTTTGATGAAAGTGATAGAACCTGTGGATGCCTCTGATTAGGAGCCCGAATTTCTCCAAATTTGGAAAGAATCACTGATCCTTATTTGTTATTTATGATGCTTTCCTCTAGGCACAGAACATTTTATAAAGTCATTAAATACCAGTGATGGTGGTGGTGAAGCTATAAACCTGTTTTCCAGGGAGTGTAATTTAGTCTATTTAAGACTGTCTCCCTAAAAGAGAAATAGAGACCATCAATAGTTCTCCCACTGATGCTTTTGGTGTAAGCTTCTCCTGTCATTATTATTCTTCACAGAATAAAATAAACCAAAAGTACATCATGATAATTGTAATAAGATGTCTGACTCCAGAGCCGTATCTCCTTTGCACAGTGGAAGACTACCAAAGAACACAGCTAGCACTGCCGAGGATGGAGCTATCTCTAAGCCATCTTATTTCATTCTCAACATTTCTGCCGTCACTATCATCAATTATAGAACAACAGAATGTGGGGAAAAAATACAGCTCAGGAAGAATTATCAACAGAATTGGTCAAAATGTCATTTTGCAAGAGTACCTGCAAAGATAGTTGCTGTATATTCTGTATTTGCAAGAGAATCTCTCTCTCTCTCTCTCTCTCTCTCTCTCTCTCTCTCCTCTCTCTCTCTC
>QLTV01001698.1:4600084-4611657 GCA_003457575.1 Thermophis baileyi
TTGTTAAGCCGCGCGACGGCCGATGCGGTATAGAATTTTTATTTGTTTGTTTCACCATGTTGTATGGGTTGGCGGGTTTTTACAGGGCCAGGCTGCCAACCTGACCTCAACCCTCCTCCTTTCTCATCCGGGCTTGGGACCGGCAATGGCGGAGTTATTATCATTATTATTATTATTATTATTATTATTATTATTATTATTATTATTATTATTATTAATACTGTACATCAATACTTTAATTGAACAGTGCTTACTGCTGAGCTAGGTACACCTGTATTTTGTGATCTGTTCAAACTATAACTTATGGAGAAAATGAATCTTTTAAGATCCTTGCATAATCTCACTGCACGTTACCTTCAGGAATACCTGGTCTTTCACAGTTCATCCTGCATTCTCAGATGATAAATGAGGTACCTTTTGTAGTGACATCAGAGATACACTTGACACCAATAATAAAATTTGCCTTTTCCTGTTGGAGCAAATAAGTGCAGGTACTGAGATAAAGCCCCTTCCTAATTACAGTGCTTAAACTTCACATCCATTTTTTAAAAAATTATGCTTCTCTGACAAGCTATAAATAAATGAAACACACACATACCCACACAAATATATACATATATATGTAAAGATCCAGTTTGGTGTAATTATTAAGGCACAAGGCTAGGAACCAGGAGACTCTGTCCTGCCTAGTCCTGCCTTTGACACAAAGCCAGCTAGGTGGCCTTGGGCCAGTCACTCTCTCTCAGCCCTAAGAAGAAGGTAAGGGCAAACCACTTCTGAAAAACCTTGCCAAGAAAACTGCAAGAACTAATCCAGGTAACTACTAGGAATCAACACTGATTCACACACACACACACACACACACAATCACACAATTTAAAAAAAAATACTTCTGTGGTGGGCTATATATTAAATACATATATAAATACATTCATACACAGTGTTTAAGATGTGCTAAGCATCATTTAATGTATTAGATTAACTAAACTTTGAGAAATTAGACAAAATGGTGCCACTGAGTCCAAAAACAGTGTTGGTGAGTCTATGTGTGACAATGGTCACCAGTAAGGAGATTTAATCTCCACACCATTTCACACCATTTTGTATTTCTGTCGAAAATCCAAACTCCAGCATATACTAATTAACCATTTAAAAATGTACATATAACTACAATTTTTCTTCCGTAAATCACAGAAATTATCAGAGGCAAGGAACTTTAAGAAGAATATAACAGAGCGGGAAGTTAAATACATGTTTCTAGGAGGTATACTCTGAAATAAAATCTCAACTTGTGGTCTGCTGTGGTTGCTTGGAATTCTTTTCCAGGGAAAGTATGTCTGGGCCCCGTGATTTGTAGTTTCAAATGAACAAGACACATTTGTTTTCCCAGAATAACAACTGCTGCAGGACAAGGTTTTCTTTCAAATGCAATATGTTTTAATTAATGTACTATGCTTATAATAAAAATGCTTTTCTGAATTATGTTTCATTCTATGTTTCACTTTGGGCAGTATTCAATATACTGTATAATGATGAGATGATGATGATATGATGATGATGGTGGTGGTGGTGGTGGTGGTGGTGGTGGTGGTGGTGGTGGTGGTGGTGGTGGTGGTGATGATTCCCAAAATGCCTGGTCAGCATGGTTACAAGACACAAAATCTAGGGCATGCATAAGAGAGCCAGTTTGGTCTAGTGGTTAAGGCACCAGGCTAGAAAAAGAACTTGAGTTCTAGTCCTGCCTTAGCCATGAAAGCCAGGTAGGTGACTTTGGGCCAGCTCTGTCAGCTCAACCCACCTCACAGGATTGTTGTTGTGGGGAAAATAGAAGGAGGAAGATGTGTTGGATATGTTCACCACCTTGAGTTATTTGTAAAAATAATAAAGGTGGAATACAAATAAATAAATACATAAATCTATAGGATGCAGACAGCTCTCAACCTCATCTTTGTAGCCCCCAAGAGATAATCAGGATTGTATTGTTGAAATACAGTACTAAACGCATGAACACTGGCAGCATGAGCTACTGTTAAGTCCAAGCAAGAAGCAAAAGATGTAAGGTGCATTAAGCCTTCATATAACTTTAGGTATGAAAACAGAAGCCTTACAGACCTCTAACTCTTCTATATAACATCAAAGAACCACCTTCATTTCTTTATATGACCTCATGGTGATGTCACCCCATTTTCTATAGTACCCAGTAACCGGTTTTTTTTAAAGGTAGAATTTGGCAAATAAATATTATTCCAAAGTAACTCAGGCCTGACAGAAGAATAGAGCACAATAACCTGCTGGGAATGTGAAAAGTCCCAACGGGGAACATTTGCAAAGTAATTTATTACATTTTATTGCCTTCTTTAAAAATAAAATGTTAGCACTTAGAATAGACTTCCTAAAAGCATGAGCCCAGAGAAATCAGCACTGGGGTTTATGGGGAAAAACCCACACTGGTTATTTTGAATGAATTCTAATGTGAAAGGGGGAAAAAGGTATGAAACTTCAGTGCTAGGCTTTGAAATATTTAATAACCTTCAGGCACTATGGTCAGCTAAGCGTAGGGCTCCTTTAACTCCTATTATTCTTATTCTTACAATAAAAAGCTCCCTGAAATGAACATTTAAATGAGCCTGCACATTAAAAGAAAAAGGCAGGGATTATCTACTGTGTATTTTAAGAGCTAAAAGATATCTTCCAACGTTATTTCATTGCAATTTGTGCAATTGCTTTTCGCCTTATAACAGCTACACTTGGTTATTTCTGACCCTTCATTTTTCCTTAGTAAGTGTGAGAATTCTAATGAACCAGAAGCTTTTGAGAAGTGAAAGCCAGGGGCATTTATTGCTGCGCCAAATGGCTTCATCTGGTGTACAATAGATTCTGATGCTATGCATGGAGGTTTGACATTTCCCATCATGGTTAATCAATGCTGCCCTCTTGGAGTTTAAGATTTATACTGAAAATGAAGGGGTGGAAAAAGACTTACTCTTATAAAGCTGTGAAAAACAATTTACTTTTTCCAGATACCCTGTCAAAGGAGGGAGGGTCCATTCACCACAGCCTTATCCCATGTTAGGTAAATGGAGCCATTACACCTGTCACATAATTGCCATTGAAAAGAGAAAAACTCTATCCCTCCTTGCTACAATGTCAAGAAGCAATCACAATGTGGAAAGCTGCATTAGGTTCACCACTATGCTAAACGGTAAGAAAACAGAGTGCCCACCATAAAGTGGCAGAATATCTAATGGTGTAGAATAATCTCCGCCAAGTTATGTAGAGATGTTTTTGGCTAAAAGAAGAATTCTGTGCAAGGGAAGCTATCTTTCTCATCTTCCATCAAATGTGAAGGACCAGGTCCACACTTGAAGGTTCAATTGAATTGATTTTTTGCTAAAAGCCTATGCACATGAACCTTCTCGCCTAATGGTCAGCACCTGCTTAGTTAAGAATCAACAAGGGGGATTGGACTTAGTTTGCTAGTGGCTATGTAGGGATTCTAGGCTGATCCCCCTTTTCACTCCGTCCCCAAATTCTGTCATCCCTTCTCCTACATCTTCCTTGATAACTATTTATGACTGATTCTTTCCCAAAGATGGGTATGCAAAACAGGTTTTTTTAAAAAATCAAGTGTTTTATTTGATGAGCTGCCCTGTCCAAGGATAAAATGCAAAACAGTTCAGACCAGTGATCCTGAAGATACCTAGCAACTATAGTCTTTGCACGGCATTTTACTCTCTAGGTTGACAGCTACCTACGATTTAAATGTATGCAGTTCTACTTAAAACTTTGCCTCTCTGAGCTAGAAACTGGGAGACCATAATCCCACCTTGGATCAGAAGCCAGTTGGGTGACCTTGAGCCAGTCAGACTCTGCCAGTCCTCAAAAGGAGGCAATGGCAAACCATTTCTGAAACCTTGCCAAGAAAACTGCAGGGACAATTATAGACAGTCTCCAGGACTCAATAATGACTCAAACCCCCCCCTCAAAAAAACAACCTTATGCAAACAATATGCAAAACAATGTCCTTATTGAAGAAATAATGCATTTGCTCTTGTTTTAAGAACCTACAAATGGTTGTGTTACTTATTTCTACAGTAAGACAGATCTCAGACCTTTTGTTTCTGTGATCCTAGGCAAATACAAATTTCAGCAGAATCTCTCACTTCAGTCAATTGTGCAAAATGGCCTAATTTCTCTAGGCATTCCTTAAAAAGTAGGGTCCAATTTCCAAGCCATTGCCAAACTTTCAATGTGGAGGAAACCTCTATGGTGGTTAAATAGAGGTACATGGTGGAACATGAGTCCTTCGTCTCATTAAGAGCCTTCTTCCTGGGTTATCCATTAATACTTTAAAAGGAGAACTGACCTTATCAATATCGACTGAACAGTACTAAAACACAACTTTTGCTTAGTGGTGACCCTCACAGCACTTTTGTGCTAGAAAGAGCATACTATAGCAACCAGGCTTACCTTCTACACAAGCTGAAAATGTTACAAAGAACATAGTAAGAAGATGAGAATAGCCAGAACGAGATAATTTACATAGAGCAATTTAAAACTAGTGGAAGAATGGATGTCTGATAGACAGAGATGTATTATCCTACCTAGATACTGCTGGGTAAAACTTCAGCACTCTAAATCGGTTTTTCTGCATTAATTGCAGGGGAAATATACAGATTTTTTTCTGAGAGTCTTCCCATCAGTATTAATGATCTTTACCTGTTCATTTATTGCTGTTCTTTGCTCTGCCACTCATGAGTTACTGGAGGCTAGATGTGAACATAAATAATGTAGCAATAAAGCAACCCTTTTGAATTCACAGTAACAAATATATTGAATGGAACATAGTACGCTAGAGAAAGATTCTGCTGAAAGTAAGACTAAGAGCATCCTGGGAGATACTGAATGATTAGCACTGTGCACTTGGAAAGTCTGCCCAATCTGCTTGACAGGCAGAGAGAGAGAGAGAAGCAGATTTCTATATAAAGGAAAGAAAGAAAGCCTAATATGCACCACAGAATATGGAAATAAATCATGTGGTCCTGAATATGTTTGCAATTTCTACCCCTTTTATCTAGCTCTGATGAAAATAAAATGCCTTCCAAGTGTCTTTCCTATTAAAAATGGCTTCATAATTTTCATGTTTATCATACTGATGTTACACACAAAAAAGATTTTCATAGGAAGCAGAATTAGGTATTTGAGTTAAAAGGAGGAATATTTCATAATAAAAATGGCCATTGCCTTGTCCCTCTCATAGGCGCTGCTTTTCTACATTCATCTCCAACAACTGGCCTATGACGGACAGCCACGGAATTGGATGACATGTTTCAGCAGAAGTGAATAAAAATGAGAAAGAATGGAAGATGTATCATTGTAAAAGTGGGTACCTGAGCAGAGGATGGGGACAAATAATTGCATTTTAGGTAGGAAACATCTCACCCCGCACGGAGCATGAACAAAGCTTTTCTAAAGTCTACATGGCTCTTTTCTATGTCACATTGGTGTCAGTATATAGTGCCACCCTGCTTTACATTATTGACATGAAAAACATGGCCACTTTTTGGGAAAAAAACAGATGATGATGGTGATGATCATGATCATGATGACGATGATTTAAGTCCTGTATTGTCCCCACTCTTGTATTGAATTCACAGTAACCCATCAGACTCACAAAACATTCACAAAGTATACGAAAATTGTAATACACAAGAGGGGGGGGGAAACAATCCAAATAGCAAAAGTATAATATCTATACATAAAAATATTATAACAGCAGTATATAAATAACAAAACAATCAAACATACAGAGGAGGGGGGGTCTTGATTTTTCCTCAAGCATGCTGTCATGTAGAGAAGCTTTATAGGTGTGTGGATAGCTTGGAAGGAGCCTTCCTATCTTCACCAAATCTACAATCAACCAAGGTGTTCATTTAATCCTTGCAAGTCTTTCTTAGTGCTTTAGATGCAGTGGGATGTTTGCACCTCAAGCATGTTGGGGAATGTACTACAGATTACAGATTAGCAGAGAAAGAATTTGCTTCTCCAGCTCCTTTTGCTCTGTGCTAAAGTCTTCTTTAGAAGCTGGGAACTTTTCCATTTTTTTTTGTTACATACACATAAAATAGATATAGAGTACTACAGAATTTTGTTGCATTATCTCCCATGTGATAAAAATATGCCCTGCAGAGATCTCTGCTTCATCTCAATAGTATTTCAACTTGTTTTTCTTTCTTCCTCTGAACATCTGACAAAGTGATCTACAGGCTTGGGAACAAAAGTTCACTTTTCAGTGCTGCTCTCTTCTTTTTTCTGTAAGCTTATTTTGCAATTAAACTAATCCCTGCTGGCATGTGGACACTGGGTCTAATTGCATCATTAGACAACTGCCTTATTAACTGATCTACAGTGACAAGCCAAACGTATCTTTTGAATTCCATGGTCTCAGCAAATTATTCACAATCTTTTGTATGTCAATTCACAACACATGGACACTCAACCATAGCTTAAGATGGGAAACTGGAAGCATCAGACCAAATTAAATTGAAAAATGCAAGGGAATCCCTGGAAGACTGGCATATGGACAAATCAGTCATCAATACACAGATAGTGAAACCATATTTACACATCATTCAAAAGAGACAATAAAAAAGCCAAGAAGGAAACAAAAAGCCCAGAACACATCCTCTCCAGTAGCCAATATCCAGATAAGCAGGGATGAATACCAGACAAACAATCAAGCAGAAAACAATACCCCAATCAAGGAACTATCAAGAAGAAAACCACACACCCCACCAACACTGACAGGGAGCAAGCCCCACATTCATCAGCACTGCTGATGTTAACTATAATGTTCATTGGATAATGAAACATCTTCAAACAAGCAACCAAGCTCAGAGAGTATAAAGGGTTCCATATAATGCATGGTCTGAATTCAAATGTTCAACTATGCAGCCTTTTCCATTTCAGTGAATACTCCTGACAAGGTTAACAAGTTCAGCATTTTTTCAGTACTGCAATCGCAAATTCAATGTCTTATTAATAATGAAACACTAGATGTGATCAACTTCAAAAACACTTTCCAAAAAGTCAGACTCATAGAAACAAATAAATACAATACTTAAGGTACATCTTTACTCTACTTCCTGATACTCATTGTGCCATATTTGATTAAAATGTTTCCTGTTTCACCCCTAATACAGATACTCCTTGACTTACAACCACAATTGGGACTGTAACTTTCATTGCTGAGTGATGCTTTGTTAAGTAATTTTTTTCCAATTTTACAACGATTTTTGCCATGATCGTTAAGGGAATCATGCGGTCATTCAGTAAACCCAGCCTCCCCCCTTCAGTCTGCTTGTTGGAAGTCCCATAGAAAGATCACAAATGGCCATCATGTGACCCTGGGACACTGTAACTGTCATAAATAAATGTCAGTTGCCAAGCGCTCAAATTTTGATCACAGGCAAAAGTTGCAAGTGTGAGCATGACTCAGTTTTTCAGTGCTGTCGTAACTTCAAACTGTTCTTAAAAAGAATAGTAAGTCGAAGACAATCTGTATGTACATTAAAAAATTTGAAGCATAGGGGCTGTAACCAAGGGTGACCATCCTGTAGTACATTATACGTTGTGGTGCAACCGGAACAACCTGGAACTGAACACACTCAAAACCGTAGAAATGGTGGTAGACTTTAGGAGAAACCCGCCCATACTTTCACCTCTTACAATACTAGACAACACAGTATCAACAGTAGAGACCTTCAAATTTCTAGGTTCTACCATATCGCAAGATCTAAAATGGACACCTAACATCAAAAACGTCATCAAAAAAGCACAACAAAGAATGTTCTTTCTGCGCCAACTCAGGAAGCTCAAACTGCCCAAGGAGCTGCTGACACAGTTCTACAGAGGAATTATTGAGTCTGTCATCTGCACCTCTATAACTGTCTGGTTTGGTTCTGCAACCCAACAAACCTGTATACTGCACGAGTCAAAAAGAGGGCTGTGAAAATATCTACAGACCCTCACATCCTGGACATAAACTGTTTCAACTCCTACCCTCAAAACGATGCTATAGAGCACTGCACACCAGAACAACTAGACACAAGAACAGTTTTTCCCCGAACGCCATCACTCTGCTAAACAAATAATTCCCTCAACACTGTCAAACTAATTACTAAGTCTGCACTACTAGTAATCTTCTCATTGTTCCTATCACCCATCTCCTCCCACTAATGACTGTATGAATGTAACTTTGTTGCTTGTATCCTTACGATTTACATTGACTGGTTCCTAATATGATTTGATTGCTTATTTGTACCCGGACTATCATTAAGTGTTGTACCTTATGATTCTTGATGAACGTATCTTTTCTTTTATGTACACTGAGAGCATATGCATCAAGACAAATTCCTTGTGTGTCCAATCACACTTGACCAATAAAAAATTCTATTCTATTCTATTCTATTAGACATTGCTGTCAGAATATTTTCTCCTTATCCTTACAACAGCCAACACACAAAATCTCTTCAGACTTGATAGGAGGGTAGGAGGAGAAAAAATGGAAAGTGATTATAGGAGACATAAATTCCCATGATATTGAAGTTAGCATTACACAATATGTGGATTACGCATGCACATTCATCAGAATGACTTGTTCTGCCTCTGAACTTATGGCAGGGGATGGGGAGGTGTCCCATATTGGCATAATAGAAAAAGCGAGAAACGCTCAAAACTTAGAATTTTCTAAAGCAAGATTTATTGCACAGTACATCCATTTTTTTTGCATATGTACATTCCCATCACACTTCCCCTTGGGGGTGGGCATCATTATGCAAAATACAGAGAAGGAGTAAGAAATAGCAAGTCAAAGAAATTAAGGCATGATACTGTTTGGTGTGATGGTTAAGGTGCTGGCCTAGATACCAGGTGACTATAACTTTGAGTTCCACCCAAAGCATGAAAGCTGGCTGGTTGACTTTGGGCCAGTCAGTCTCTCTCAACCCAACTCACCTCACAGGGTTTTTGTTGTGGAGGAAATAGGAGGAGGAAGGAATATTAGATATGTTCACTACTTTGAACTACTAATAAAGTAGTAAAAGCAAGATAAAATTTTTTTCCCTTTTATCTATGGAAGACACATACAGTTATTTTTTGTAATTATTTTTTTGATCTACCAAGTGAGATGCACAAAATTCATCTTCCCTAAATGGACCGATTTAATTAAAATGACGTATCTGGGTATTTGATACTAATATGTCTCTGAGGTTGGAGCTACAAAAATGCTTCAGGTAAGGAATTCAAAAGGCTACTGTAACCATCACTTTTTAAAGGTTATTTCCTTTCCTTCACATATTTCATACCATTCCAGCCTATCATTCCAGCCTATCATACATTCCAGTTTATCTGATCGTATACATTTGACCAGTGCCTCTCTGAACTGAGATGGCACATTAGTGCCCTCTAAATGTTTAAAGTTCAAAGTCTATCAGAACTGGTCAACGTGGAACACAAAACTACTGCCCAGAATGGCTATTCAGCATCAAATGCAACAACAACAACTAACTCTCTTTGAAAGTGAGATCTCCTAGGTTTCAAAGACAAATCTTTCCAAGCCCTACCTGGAAAAAAAATCAGAAACCAAACCTGGGAGATACATACATACATACATACCCGTGTTTCCCCGAAAATAAGACCCTGTCTTATTTTTGAATTATTTTTGAACCCTGAAATAAGCACTTGGCCTTATTGACATGTACTCAAAAGCCCGATTGGGCTTATTATCAGGGGATGTCTTATTTGGGGGGAAACAGGGTACATACATACATACATACATACATACATACATACATACATACAGATACACATATTTGTATAATATTTTCTATATATATATACAGATACATACAGTAAATCATCTAATTATATAGTATTTTCTATATATTCCTACACAAAAATACCCGGTGCTTACTGTTTTTTTAATTAAAATCTGTTGTAAGATAAAATACAAATAGAAACAAAAGTTAAGGAAAATTTTAAAAGGAAGAAGAGAGATGCAGAAAGAGAAGAAAAAGAAAAAAAGTAATGGCTTCCGACTTTTTTCAGTGCAGTAGAATATAAAAATTTACAACCTCAGCTTTTTGTTTTACATTCCTAAATGATTTCAAGCCATTTCTATAACAAAGTCATTCTAGTTATCAAAACCTAAAAAAAAAAAGTTTGAGTCAGTTTCGAGTATCCAGTTCAGAAGTGGCTTCCAAATAGAAACAAAACTAGATTCTCTTCTTTAATTAAAATAGTCAATTTTGCCATCTCTGCCATCTCCATCATCTCTACCATCCATTCTTCCTTTGAGGGAATTAGTGTGTCTTTCCATATTTGTGCATGTAAGATTCCTGCCACTGTTGACATATATACTAACAAAGTTCCAACTTTTCTTTCACGCTCTTTATCCATCAAACCTAAAAGGAAAACATCTGGTTTCAGTTTTATATTTATTTTAAGAATCTTCTCAATTAGGATAAAAATGTGATCCCAGTATTTTTATTTTATTTTATTTTGCTTCATCACAAGTCCACAGGGGATTGGGTCGCTGAGTTGTCTTTTATACACAATCACTGCTGTGCTTGTCTGCATTAATTTCTTAATTTCTTTCTCCTTAATTTATGTATCTTACCCCCTCCGCCTCCCTTCATCCACCTCTTCCTATGGGGTGTGGGGAAAAGGGCCCTGCTGTTCCTGGAATGAAAATCATGTTATGCTTCCTAAGTCACAGTCAAAAGACCAGGTACTTTGTTTCTCTCCTGCCTGCAGAAGCTGGGAGGGTCTCTAGCTGGACTTCCACCCTGCCCACGAAGCCCTCCGCTCTCCTGGCTGTCCAACCTCCACCTCAGAAGCAGGAAGGAGGCTGGAGAGCCACTCAGCTGCCTTTGTGCTGCTCTTTCATTGGCATGATTAGAGCCAACTATGGCTGTTCTATGGCTGTCCTTTGTCTGGGGACTGCCACATTGCTGGTCCTACACAAATGCCCCCCACTAAAGCAGGAAATTGGCTTTCCAGGAGAGAGCCTAAAGCAGAGGGTGAAAAGCTTCAGATGGCCAATTGAAAGGACTTGCCTTTCACGGCAATCTTAAATTAACATATACAATTAGGGTTGTGTCACCCACTATTTAATGAGTCCTCATCAGCTGCCTGCCATTCAGTCCAGACGTATGCACAGGCAGGGCCCATGATGACTGGCACGTCTCTCCCTGAATTAACACAAATGAATCTGGCATTAATTGGACGGGCTGAACAAACATTATTGCTGCTAGCACCAAAGCGTATCCTTACACTCCTAGAACCGTAAATCTCCTTAAGCTTTCTGTAATCAAATGCCCCATGTTGGTACCTTAAACCCTCACAAACGTAAGGTGAAGCCCAGACAGAAGGCCGTTAAAGAAAAGATTAACGCACACAGGAAGAATTGTCGTTTGGATTTAGCTGATTAAGATAAATGAATTTGGTCGTGTATGCACTGCTAAGGTCAATGGTGGAAGGAAGAATTAAGATTGACTGACAGGACAAATATA
>QLTV01001698.1:4634873-4657272 GCA_003457575.1 Thermophis baileyi
CTCCTGAGAAGAAACATTTACACACATACATACATACAAACACACATACATACAAACATACATACACACAGACATACATATATATATATATATATATATATATATAATATATTGGTCTCTTGATACATAACGATGTAATCCCAAATGAATGACATGACAAAATAAAGGATCGCTTAGCACTGGAGGACTGTATTTGAAAAATATGTTATGAATTAATCCTAACTCATAGAAGTAGTTCACATGTTATCTCTAGATAAACATGTGGACCACATTACAGGTAGTTCTTGACTTATGACCTGTCACTTAGTGGTCATTTGAAGTTACAGCAGACCTCTCCCTCCCGAGAGCTGCTTATGATCTGGTCTTGAATTTACTGCTGCTGCTTGCCCTTATGACCAACTACAGGGATGCTGCACTTCTCCCCCGCCTATATCCCCATCCCCTCCACACTCGGTCCTAGAAGTCCTTGGGCCTTTCTCCCACCCCAACAAACCCCACACCCTTCTCTTCACTTACCTTCCTGAGCTCTGGAGCTTGGGTTAAGGAAGCACAGCAAGCCACTTCATTCTCAGTCATGTGGCCTGATCCCAGAAGCGGCTGCTATTTTTTGAGTGGCCACACTGAATTGTGGTCATATGGAAAATGGCGGCTGCTTCTGGGATTATGTAGCCCAGCAGTAAAGTAGTCCATTCTGCTTCCCTAACATGGTCTGTGCAGTGCTGCCCCAGGTCTCCCAAGGCTTCGCCCACTCCTTGAGCCACCTCTTCTTCTGCTTCCTGCCCCTCATTGTCCTTGGACCTGCTTTCGCTGCCCCCAATGGATCCCCACAGTCCTTTTGCCCCCCCTCTCTGCCCCCTGTAACTCACCAGGCACTTTGACAAAACTGGAAAGATTGGGGATTTTGAAGATAGCCAGCTGATTAGCTATGTCTAAGGGGATTTAACTCTTTTTGGGATACTCTGCTTCCCTTCTTCATCAACCTACTCCTTCTCCTTGGATAAATTTCTATCCGATTTTGTCCTCCTTTTTCCTTGCTTCCTTTCTCAGCACAACAAGCCTTTCTGTTTTAACCCATTCCTATCCTTTTTTTTCTTTTCTTTTTTTTGAGTGGAAGGACGGAGGATAATACATATGTGTTTCTATGCGATAAGAGTGCTTTGTGCATGACAGAGAATGACTGGAACAGTCTATGCAGAGGGATTAATCAATTTATTTTATAAATGGAGCACCTGATTTTACAGACAATGGAAACTAATAATTATCAGTTCAGTTCATATTAAATTATTGTTGTTATTTCTGACTTTTGTTTTTTGTTTTGTTTTTTTGGAGCATGGCTACTGATACATGCATATATACAGTATATAGAAACATACATTTGCTTGAAAAAAAGGTAGGAGAGCAACATCTCCAGGAATGTTTTCAAATGAAGCTGAAAGCCATAGGCTAACTAACTGGGGAAATGGAAAATACCTAGACCTTTTGTCTGTGTTCATAATTTTTTCTTCTTTACCCTTCCTTGAGAGTTTTGTGTTGAATAGAGGTCGTTTTTCTTTCAGGTAAACATCACTCTTGCATATTTAAATCAATATATGAAAATTGATAGATATAGGTAGAGATCTGAATCTATAAAATACAATAAATGTTGTTGACAGCAATATACTAATAAATTGCATTCCAGAGGAAAAATGGATTACATTGTGATGTCTTTTTCCTTTTTATCAAAATTATAGCCTTTTTCAGCTGGTAGAAAAACTGAACTGAGCATGCTCCAGTTCCATCATGTCCACACTGAGGTTGTTCAAATGATATACTGTATGTTTTCCTCCAGACATTTGTAAATTGAGATTTGTGAATGGTGAATGCCCATCTTTTTTTAGGCAACTTGCACAACCAATTTGTTCAACTTTGAATGACTCTACTGCCATAATTATACCTCAAAATAAATCAAGTAGGAATTTGTGCACGGTGGTAGTGTTAATTAGTGTGTTCCTTGAGAAATGTCTACTCTTCCATATGCTTTTCATCCTTTCGAGTGTTGCTTTCATTCAAGTTTGTTTGAAGAATGAGATAAAATAAACGTGAGCATTAAGAAGACTTTTTGTCTTATAATAGTAAGCAATTCTTCTTTTTCCTCCATTCTTTTACCATTTGATTATCTCTGTGCCATCAGGTTGTTTTTGACCCATAGCAACCACATTTTTTCCATGATAATCCATCTTGTTGCTGGTGGTCCTATTCTTTTCTTTCCTTCCACATTTCTCTCCATTAGGGTCTTTTCCAGAAAACTAGGTCTTCAAATAATGTGTATAAAAAGGATAATTTGAGCTTGGCCATTTCTGCATTCCCCATACTAAATTTTTGAAGTATCCTGAGGGAAGTCTGCTTTTTTTTTTTGCTTTTTTTTTTCCTTCCCCTTTTTGTTCTTCCCAAAATATATTTTTTAAAATACCTTGGGGAAAAAATTTTTTTTTTTTTTTTTTTTTTTTTTTTTTTTTTGCATTCTGTAAATTAGGGCTTCTGCAAAGATCCAAATCTAATTCAGAACATGTGTGTAACACTATCACAAGCATCTAAAAGCAGCTGTATCTTTTCTTTGCTCTACAGCAGGGGTGTCAAACTGGCGGCCCATGGGCCAGATGCGTCACACACAGACCACGCCTACCCCAGCTCCGCAAATGTCACGAAATGTCACGTGACGGCAACATGATGCAGCAAGTTTAACACCCATGCTCTACAGGGCTGCCTGGTACACATTCTTGAGAAAGGATGCATTTGGTTAAGGTACTCCTGACAGGGGCTATGAACATGCCCACACATGGATCAAATCACCTTTTGCCCTTCAAATATGGATTGCTGTAAAGTATTGTGCACACAGTGATATAAATAACAAACAATGAACATGCAAGAAGACATCTTTGATATTCTTCAAGAAGAAAAGGAAAGATTAGTATATTTTCCTAGCCTATTCTTGATGTGACATTTTTCTCTTAACTCCATCTTTTTACACACCTACCAATCATGCTGTTTTCTTTCAAGATAAGCATCATTACACAACATGTAGAAAAGTAGTAAGAAATAGCAAGCAAAAAAAGACAGGAGCTAAGAGAAACTAACTAGGTTATACCAACGCCATTTACTATACCTTCTTTTTCCTAACCTTAAAAATCATGTTTGCTCCCACTGTATCCATATCGTGCTTCACAGATTGTCCTTTATTCTTTAAATTTTTCACCACTCTAATGAGCCTCAATCCCTTGCAATTCCTAAATTTGTGGTCAGTCTAGAAATAATTACTGTATGTCCCAGCAACTATTAAGCTATTTAAAGCTAAAGTTCAGAGTATGACGTTATATGTTGCTCAGCTGTATGTCTATATGTCTTCTAACTTCTAACTGGAAGCAATTCCATTTTTTAAAAAAATATCTTTTTACAAGTATACTACTTAATCTCTAATGTTTTAATAAAGCTGGAGCTAGGTTGCATTTCCCTTGGGGCCTAATTAAGATTTTGTCATCTCAGATTTTGGCTGAAGCAAATCCATTGGGAACTTCCTTGGTCCACCTCACCTCACTAGACAGGTTCTCTTGTACTGTGAGAAGATGAATTAATGATGATATGACCAGAGGTGGGTTCCAACTTACCTCGCTGCCGGTTCGCTCCCTCCCGTGCTGCGTGGGCACGCCACGTGGGTGTGCCGCGTGGGCGCGCGTGCACGCGCATGCGCACTAACAAAAAAATTTTTAAAAGCTGAAAAAAAGATGGTGACTGCATGCACAGTGCCAGAAGTCAGCTTCTGCACATGCTCAGAAGGAAAAATAAAAAAAATCAGAAAAATTCAGAAAAAAATTCAAAAAAAATTCAAAAAAATATGGCGGCACCCACAGACCGGCACCGACCGATCTGGTTCGGTGACATCATCGTGATGTCACCAGCGGGCTGCTACCAGTTCAGGAGAACTGGTCCGAACCGGGAGGAACCCACCCCTGGATATGACATAGCACAGTCTTTCTTTGCCAGCTTTATCTGCTTCAGGCATCAATGAAACTTCAGTTGAACTGAAGCAGAGCATTTGGGATTTAGACACCCGAACACAATAGAGCCAATGCTGCCCATCCCTTTTATAGTACAGTTGCCTTCTTTGTGTGAATTGCCCCTAGATATGTCTTCAATATTCTACTTGCCCCTCATGAGTGACTATTTACCCTGGCCCAAATTGGCCCACTATCTATTAGGGCACAAATGGAAGATATGTGAGTGTCCCATATGAAAACTGTTCAGACATGGAAGAAAAATCTGTTTCTCATATGCTATTAAAATATCAATTATACACCCAGTAGCGATCAAACTTAACATTTACAGTTACATTAGTTGCCTTTAAGCCTTTATGACCAAGAGGCCATTATCCTTCTTTGGGTGACCATTCTTCAAAAAACTCTATGAGGGTTGCAAAATTTCTGTCAGCAGCCAAAGCTCTTAGAAGCTGTCTGGTTGCTCCATCAAGTTCTTGATATTGTTAATTATTTCAGGATTTTCTTGCATCTTTTAAAATTTTAAAATTATATTTATTTTGTTGGTGGCCTTTTTTTTTTCTTGTGTTTGGTCTCCATAAATAAACTTTGATTGATAGGCTATCGTCATTAGGTCCTGTGCAGAACACATTGGGCAGTGACTGTTTTCCAGTGGTTTCAATCATTTGCAGCATTTTCGGTATTGTTCCAAGAGAAATTAATAATCTTAAGATCTTCCTTAAGTGTCTGGCACCAAGTTTTCTGAGGCCGGCCTTGTTTATTCTTTCCTCCAGGAGGGTATCCAACATAGTGCAACTTTTGGATGCCAGTCTTTAGGCATATGTAAGATATGGCCAACAAGCAACATTTAAGGTTAATTCACAGTTCTCAATAGATATTCTAAATCTGATCTTCATAGTACCTCTTCATTAGTGATGTGGTTGCGATATGAGATGATAAGGATTCTTCTCAAACAACATTGTTGGAAAACGTTTACCGGTAACTGTTTAATCATCTTGGTTGTACACTTCCATGTTTCACAAGCATATATTGCAGTTGGTATGACAACATTCTTGCAGAGTTTTATCTCTGTGGTAGTACTTATGGTTGCCATAGAACAACATGCATTGAAACATAGCCACTGTCATTCCTATTTGATAGTCAATATCCTTATCTATACCTCCATCAGTAGACATAATGCTATCAAGATAAGTAAATTGCTGGACTTGTTCTACAGCCTGGCCAGGGACTATATAGGCATATTATCTTGAGTGCTTCCAACTTGCATAAACATGGTCTTCTCAAAATTCGCCACACAGCTCCAGGGACAGAGCGCCTGCCCTTCTTCCATAAAATGAGATCAGGAGAACTTCAAAAGGTAAGTGTGGGGTGTGATGGGCATGTGGGGAGGAGGCCCAAGCACTGCAGGTTTTCAGCAGGGAGAGATGGGGAGAGAGGTGGAAGGGTGCTGCAGCAACCTGTGGTGGGTTGTAAGGGCTTATGACTGAAAGCCCTCTGCAGCCACCATAACTTTGAAATGGGGTCAATTGTATCAATTGGGTCTGTTGTGATTTTGAATGTTCATTAAATGGCCTATCACACCTCAAGGTTTATCTGTACTGCACTAGTGAGGCCACACTTGGAATACTGCATCCAGTTCTGGCCAATAAGATACAAAAAAGATGATGAGATTCTAGAAGGTGTACAGAAAAGTACAGCAAAGATAATTAGGGGACTGGAGGCTAAAGCGATAAAATACGATAAACACGATAAACAGTTGTGGGAATTAAATATGTCTAGTCTGAAAAAGAGAAGAACTAGAGGTGAATGATAGCAGTCTTCCAATATTTGAGGGGCTATCACAGGGAAGAGGAGGACAACCTATTCCCCAAAGCACCAGAGGATAGGACAAGAAGCAATGGATGGAAACTTATTAAAGAAAAATCCAATCGGGAACTGAGGACAAATTTTCTGACAGTGAGAACAATTAATCAATGGAACAGCTTGCCTCCTGGAGTTGTGTGGATTCCATCACTGGAGGTTCTTCAAGAAAAGATTGGATATCTATTTGTCTGGGATGAAATAAGGTCTCCTGCCCTACGCAGGGGGTGGACTAGAAGACTACAAAGTCCCTTCCAGCCCTATGATTCTAAGAGGTTAGTATCTGAAAATCAGCTCTTCACACCACCTTCGAAGCCTGGAAACTATGTCAAAAACTTGTCTAAAATTGAAAGCACTGACACAGGCAGAAGAATGGAGAGAGGCCTTTCCTCTTCCTCTTGCAATTCTTGCTGAATTGAGTTGCTATCAGAGCCAAGATGAATTGGATTGAAAGCTAAGCACATTTGACATTTACTGTGCTGTAGGGAAAAAATGTAGTTGGATAGTTCTAAGCTGAATTGAGAGAATGCTCTCTGTGATTTCAGTGGAAATGAACAACCATCAAGGTTAATGGCTATTGATAAAGCAATGCTCCATGAAGTTGCCCAATCACCTTTCAAAACGATGGCCATCCTCTCATTTATGGCAACCTATTCCACTGTTTCTATTCTGTAAAAAATTAGTTCAAGCACAAACCTCCCCAAATTAGTATTAATCAGGCCCCCAAGTTCAAATATTGTGAAGGAATATTCTCCCCATTCCAATTCTCCATGCCCTGCTTGAAAACTGTACATTTGATTAACACATGTGGAAAATTGTGAACTGTGGGGGATAATCATGGTATGATTGGATGAATGCAGTGGTAAGCTTTGTCCTGACTCTTTCCTCTTCCTGGTCCTGTCTGCATTTTGGAGGTTTCAAAGAGCCTCATTCAAGAGCCAAAGGGACCAACTGAATAGAACAAAGTTGTATAGAGCAGTGTTGGTCAACCTTACCCTCTTTAAGATGTGTAGATTCTGAAAATTGCCCAGCCAGCATGTTCCTCAGCTGGAGTCCCCCAACCAGTGGTGGGTTGCTACCAGTTCGCACCGGTTCGGGAGAACCGTTAGCAGTAATTTGGCCTGGGTCACAGAACTGGTAGAGACCTCTGGCTGGCCACGCCCCCGAACTGGTCCCCTCTCGCTCACCCCACCTGCCCGATGCTCGCTCACCCCAACCGCCCCGCCCCACCACTACTTGCAGAATCTAGCCGCATACTTCTGCTCACCGCAAAGGTAAGGCCGAAGGGCACGGGCTGGCGGGTGGGAGAGCTGGCAGAGGGGTGATACCAGCGGCAGGTGGACTGATGCATGTGGGGAGGGAGGGGAATGCGTGGGAGATCATGGCACCAAAGCTCTTCCCATGTGTTTCCCCCAGCCGGCCTGGTCTGCGAGGAAAGCACATGGGAGATCGTGGCACCAGAGCCCTTCCCATGTATTTCCCCCAGCTGGCCTGGCCTGCGAGGGAAGCACATGGGAGATCCTAGCTGCAATTTACTCATGAGCAACATTGGCCAGGAGAGGCAGGGAGAAAGGCCAATGGTGCTCACGAGTAAACTGCAGATTAGAGGCAGATCACTGGCTTACTTGCTCTGCTGCTCGCCACCTGCAGCTTGCAGGCAGCAAAAGAAACCATTGCCTCCTGCCTCCACGCATTGAGGAGCATCCTGCCACAAGCATTGCCTTCCCAACAGCAGATGGGAGGTTGCGGCTGCGGCTGACTTGGGATGGAAACATGGAGAAACGCCCGGCGAAGCAACTGCCTTTTCCTCTCCGACTTCTGTTAGCAGAGAGAAGGAAGAGGCAGAGGCGGTGGCAGCGGAAGGAAAGGGGCCAATCGCTTCACAGCCGGTGTGGTTTCCCAGGCTCTCTTCACCTGGATCTCCTCACAGTGCCAACACACACACAAAGATGCGCGTCTCACAGTGGGCCGCAATTTGGGGGTGGCAAGTGGGGCAGGGCATGGGGCGGAAGGGCCACGAGATGCGCATCTTACTGGAGACTGGCAGCTCCGGGTCGTCTCTCAGCTCCTTTTTTTTTCTTTTCCCCCTCCTGCTGCTGCTGCGAGGGCTTTGTGGCACGGAGGCTTCTTCCTCCACAGGCCGTGAGGACGGGAGCGGCCGCCTCCCGAGGATTGGGGAGGGAAGCGGGGCGTGTTAAAGAAAGGTAAAAGGGAAGTGGGGTGGGTGGTGGGTGGGATGGGAGAGATGTGTGTCTCGCAGTGGGGTGCAATTTGGGGATGGCAGGTGGCACAGGGCATGGGGCGGGAGGGCCGCGAGACGCGCATCTTACTGGAGACTGGAAGTTCTAGGTCGTCTCTCAGCCATTGCGTGCAGGGAAAAACCTTGCACAGTAAAGAAAAACTTCTCATGAGTGTGACAAGTTGTTAATTGCCTCACACTCACGAGAAGTTTTTCTTTACTTTGCAAGGTTTTTCCCTGCACGCAATGGCTGAGACACGATGGAGCTGCCAGTCTCCGGTAAGATGCGCGTCTCACAGTGGGCCGCAATTTGGGGGTGGCAAGTGGGGCAGGGCATGGGGCGGAAGGGCCACGAGATGCGCATCTTACTGGAGACTGGCAGCTCCGGGTCGTCTCTCAGCTGTTGCGTGCAGGGAAAAACCTTGCACAGTAAAGAAAAACTTCTCATGAGTGCGAGTTGTTAATTGCCTTGCACTCACGAGAAGTTTTTCTTTACGTTGCAAGGTTTTTCTCTGCACGCAACAGCTGAGAGATGTGATGGAGCTGCCAGTCTCCAGTAAGATGCGCGTCTCGCAGTGGGGCACAATTTGGGGGTGGCAGGTGGGGCAGGGCATGGGGCGGGAGGGCCGCAAGATGCACATCTTACCGGAGACTGGCAGCTCCATCGTGTCTCAGCCGTTGCGTGCAGGGAAAAACCTTGCACAGTAAAGAAAAACTCATGAGTGTGAGGCAATTAACAAATTCTTGCACTCGCGAGAAGTTTTTCTTTACTGTGGCAAAGTGTTTCCCTGCATGCAACAGCTGAGAGACGTGCCAGTCTCCGGTAAGATGCGGGTCTCGCAGTGGGGTGCAATTTGGGGGTGGCAGATGGGGCAGGGGATGGGGCAGGGCGGGGCGGGGACGGTAAAGGAGGGGAAATTTTCCTACCTTTTCCTGTGGCCGTGGCTTGGTGGCAGGATCATGTTAGTGGGCATGGGCGTGACGTGAAGTTGGCCATGCCCACTCAGTCACATGACCATCAAACCACACCCACAAAATAACCCACGCCCACAGAACCGATAGTAAAAAAAATTAAACCCACCCCTGCCCCCAACCCAGGAGTTGAAGTTGTTATTGTGGTTGAGAAACACTACTCAAGAGGAGAAACTTTTCCATCCTTGTGCCTGCCACAACCAGTCACCATATTCATATACTACAGTATACCTTCAAACCTGGCACTTCTTGTGGGTAAAGGAATTGTAGAGCTATGTAAAGTTGTAAAATTGGGTGCAACTCATTTAACTGTGGCTTTGCTTAGCAATGGAAATTCTGGTCTCAATTGTGATCATAAGTCAAGGACTACTTGTACATTCAAGACACAATTCTAATCATAGGAGCATGGACAGAGAGGTAGAAGGGCAGATCTGACCTACTAAGCCTCAAACACAATTCTTGAATGAGCACCCAAATCAGATGTCAGTATCAGATGTGCAGCAACACAGTCACCCCCCCTCCCCAAAAGTCTCTAACCAAACTTAGTAAGTAGTGTGAAGGCAGCAGCTTGGTCTTTTCCCCAATATGTATGAGCATAACCAGTTTCTCTATAACAGGAATCATTCCATGATCTCCTCTGTTAGAGGGATCAAGTAGATCACTGAGCTGCCTCTCAATTTACCATCTTCTCTGCCTCTGTTCTCCATCCTGGTTCCTCATTAAAGGGATAGGAAGCCAGTTATTGTAAGTATCCCTTCTATTCTCTTCCATTAGTTCTCTCTCTCTCTCTCTCTCTCTCTCTCTCTCTCCCCCTCCCCCTCCCCCTCTCCCATTCCCCTTCTCCCTCCCTCCCTCCCTCCCTCCCTCCCTCCCTAAGTCATTTAGCACTTTAAGGACATTCTCTATGTTCAGTTCTCATTGGAAGATTTGAGGCCTTCCCTGAATCTTTCTCCTCCCGTTTTCCCCCTTTCTTATATTCAACAGACTTTGTCTGAGACATCTGAGACCTCTCAGGGTCTTTCTTTTTTAAGTTGCAACCATTCATATTCAAATCTACACAGTTGCTCTGGGGTATATGAGCATACCTATCATCTACCCAGAGTTAGATAATAGATTATGACATAATACAAAATGTCATGTATCACTCCCTGTGCTGTCATTTCACTGTGCTATACAGTGTCACTCAACAGGGGCTATCCCTGAGTGTGAAGGAACACAGTGGCTCATGTGGTTAGGATGCTGGCTTGACAAGCAGTAAGCTTGCGTTTGAGACCCGAGTGCTGCTGTGGGACGGGGTGAGCTCCCGTCCTACACTCCAGCTCCTGCCAGGGACATGAAAGGAGCCCCCCAACTAGGCTTATCCTGGGCAATGATGATGTCACCGGCTTTCAACCCAGAAGCACCTCAATGCCTCTGACATGAGTGCGATCAGAGGTGGGTTCCTCCCGCTTCGGACCGGTTCTTTAGAACCGGTAGTAACTTGGCGGCCTGGGTTGCTAGAACCAGCAGCGACCCAGGCCTGCCACGCCCCCGAACCTGTTCTTTCGGTGGCACCATAGGTGCCACCATTTTGTTTTTTGCTTCTGCGCATGCACAGAAGCTTTTTTTAAGCACTACATGCGTGCGAAGCACGGCACTGAGCGAACCGGCAGCGAAGAAAAGAAGAACCCACCCCTGAGTGCGATGCAATCTCTGAGTGTATGTCCAGCTTTTCAAATGAAGGCATCACATTGGCCTCTTCGTCCCTGTTGAAGGTGCTGAGGATCCTGGTAAGATCTGAAATGATGACCCAGCAGGTTGCAGGTTGTCTCCTAGGCATTTAAAATTAAGTTTAACAATAGCAGAGATCTAACAAGTTTATTTGCTCAGAATGTTTTCTCCTATACCAGTGGTTCTCAACCTTTCTAATGCCGCGACCCACCCCACGACCCCCTGCCACCACCCTCCCCGCACCCTCCCCGTGTTACCCTCTGCGCATGCGCAAAGCGTTCTGCGCATGCGCAGAGAGTAAAAGAACCCAAATGGCGGCGTCCGGGCGGGTGGGCGAAGTCTCCTGCTTCTGTAGCTACCGGCTGTCCGGCGACCCGCAGGCACAGCTGAACCGGGAGCATTTCACCCCTGCAAGTGACGGTGGCACCAAGATGGCGGGCTAACACGCGTGGCGACCCCTGTGAAATGGTCGTTCGACCCCCAAAGGGGTCGCGACCCACAGGTTGAGAACCACTGTCCTATACCATTGGTCCTTTGCCTTCTTGATGGGGAGGAGGGAGGGCAACAGGAATTTCACCTCTAGATAAAGCACTGTGATGTCATCACCCACCCTGTATTCTGCTCCTGTAGGCCATAGAAGCATTCATTGAAATAAAGGTGACAGAGACTGGCATTCTGCATTGCAGCTCACCAGGTTTATATTACATTTTTGCTTTCTGTATTTATTTTTGGGATCCAAATCGGGTGGCAGACAGCTTGGTGGATGTCTGTGAGTCTGTCAAAATAATATCAAAGACACAGTGGTGGATAACAGTACAGTTATCTCGTATGTGGAATTGTCCCATAGCAAGTTGCCCCATGGCAAGTTGGAAGGAGCAAGTAAGTCGGCCAGGGTGAGTTGTCCCATTCTAGCTTTTTTATCTAAGAAGTTGTTGGAAGCTATTGAAGAAGACTCTTGAGGATACCATGAACACCCAAGAAAACAAACAAATGGCTCCCCAAACAAATCAATCCAGAATTCTCATTTGAGGCATAAATAATCAAGCTCATATTGTGCTACTTCAGACACATTATGTGAGGATCTAGCTCTGGGAAATGTGGAAGTAAAGAGAATAAAGGGATGGCCAATGGCAAGTTGGATTGACTCCTTTACAGGCATGATTGATGTACCATTGGAAGACTTGAAGGACCAGGATAAGATCAGATCATCCTGGAAAAGATCTATCTAAGAGACTGCTAAGAGTTGACATTGACTTGATGGCACATAATCAATTAATCAGTCACAATCACATTTTGAATATTGTATTCTATTTTGATCTCTTTACATCCAAAAGGACATTTGAAACAGGAAAAATAGAATAAAAAAATAAATAAAAATCAAGCTAGACTACATGGAGAGCCATATATAGTTTTCTTGGCAGTAACAGAGTTTTGTGGGTTTTTTTGCAGATACAGATTTTCTGATGATCTATCAAATATTAATCAGATATGGTCCTATTTTTTGCTAAATCAGCCAAAGTTCCTAATTACTGTCACTTACTGTGACAAAATAGCAGAAAAGGAGTGACAAAAATTATCAGTCAAAATGCAACTTTCCTGTGATGAAAAATTTACAATATGGGGGCTTTGGAATAGGAAAACCAAAGTGAATGGGAACATAGAAGTGAATAACATTAAGTAGGATATGGATAATAATGTGTTATTTGACCAAATTGTGAAGGATCACATTGTCGGTGGCCATGAGTTATAATGACCTCTAAATCTACAATGATGTTAGATAATTTTATGCTGAAAATAGATCAATTTTAATAGATGCTGCAGATCATTACAATTCAGAGGAAGACAGGAATGCCATCTTAGCATCTTTCTTTGAACACCAGGTACTATATGACTGTAACAAGAGCATTGTGTAAAAGTAAATAGTGCTCAGTGCTCTTGTGGGCCCAGGAAGAGAGATGTGGAAAAGAAAATGAAGGGGCCAAGTCTCCAGAATGGGGAAGGTACTAGCATCATTAAGCTTTGCCCAGCAATGCCTAAAGTTGATGCCAGAGTACTCCCTCCAGAGGTGTATTCTGCCGGTTCGGACTGGTTCAGGCGAACCGGTAGCACCAACTGCAGGTGGGCGACGACTGCGGGTCCTATTTAGCCACGTTTTTGAGGCAGGGCGCATGCGCGGGAGGCTTTGCGCATGTGCTTAGGGCATGCGCGGAGGTGGGCGCGTGTTCACATTTGCGAACAGGTAGGGAAGGTAAGTGAATACCACACCTGACTCCCTCTATTACTTCTGAAGTCTTGTGCTGTAGCAGAATACTTGAACCTTTACACACATGACAAATATAGAAACAGAGTGGGACATTAATCATAAATGCCATCTTGGGTGTTTTTAACCATCCATGAATACTTCTCTATACTTATTATCATATGGTTTTCTTGGCAGTACAGCACACTCTCTGAGATACTTATTGAAAAGTTAGTAGCATCTAGTGAAAAAGAACTCTTAACTCCAGGTAACTGCAACCAGTCAGAATAAACAGAAATTGGGGGATTTCTTAGACTGTGATTAAGCTAACTTCTGATGTTTTGATTATTCTACTGTGCCACTGTGAAAAGATAATTCAACAGGGCACATGTGAAAAAAATATGTTATATTAAACCTATGGACCTAATCACAAAGTTTCCCCTCCCAAATTCCTAATAAACTATATTTTCTATTACAGACAGTGATTCTATAAGTTTGTTCCATGCTCTATGTTTTGTTCTCTGAGCTTATAAAGAAAGTATTCCAATTCCCAATGAAGTATTTTTATCTCAAGAACACTTCTCATCAAGGTAAGTGAATACACAATGGTGTGGCTGTATTTGTTGAGCATATTTGTTTGTGTGTTTAGAGCGGGAAGCGGGTTTCAAATATAGAGGGGCTGAGAATAATAGCAAGAAGGAAGGATGAGTTTATCAGCAACCTTCTGAGAAAGAAAAGTAATTCCCATATGACAGGCAAACCTGACAATTTTACAACTCCCAGAATTCCTGAGCCAGCCATGCAGTCAGCCATGCTGGCTCAGGGAATCCTGGGAACTGAAGTCCAGAAATCTTAAAGTTGCCAAGTTTGGAGAGCCCTGCTATATGAGAAAATACAGCTTAGTTTTCCAGGATGAGGGGTTCTGCCTCCACTACGAGCAGTATTTAGCCCTGGAATCCCAATGGCTGGGTCAATAGCTGAACATATTACCATGGCAACTGTACAGAGCAACTCATCTCAACATGCATGGTGAACACAGTATTGATTCTTCAGCATCAGGTAATGCCATTTCCTTGGCATCCAAAACATGGACGCCGGGTTTCTGGTTGAGGGAAAATCCTGCAGATGGCAGGGTCATTATTGGTGATGGAAGAGCTTACACTTTTTAAAGCAATAACCTCCAGCAAGAGTTTGCGCTCAGATCACTAAGACAAATGACAGCACTGGCGGTGTTCATTAGGGCTCCTCGTTAGTTTCTGACAGCCAATTAGCTATGGTCAGGAAAAATGCACATTCTTGGCCTTTTCATTGTTAGCGTCCAATACAAGGTAGCTGTATTTGTAATGCAGATAAACTGGCTGCTATAACGATGATGCTTAATTATCTGTTGCAGTGGTGAAATCCAAAAATTTTCCCTACCGGTTCTGTGGGCGTGGCTTGGTGGGCGTGGCTCAGAGGTCATGTGACCGGGTGGGCGTGGCCAACTTGACGTCACTCACGTCACTCACTGTTAGAGCCAGGAGATGTCATGGATTGAGTAAAATGTGGTGAAACTCACTTAACAACGCTCTTGCTTAGCAATCAAAATTTTGGGCTCAATTGTGGTCATAAGTCAAGGACTATCTCTGCCTTCCTCTTTCTTTCTTTCTTTCTTTCTTTCTTTCTTTCTTTCTTTCTTTCTTTCTCTCTCTCTCTCTCTCCTTCTATCTTTCTTTCTCTCTTTTTCTTTCTTTCTTTCTTTCTTTCTTGTCTCTCTCTCCCTCCCTTCCTCCTTCTTTCTTTCTCTTTCTTTGTCTTTCTCTCTCTTTCTTTTTTTTCTTTCTTTTCTTTCTTTCTCTCGGCGGCGGGAGAAGGAAGAAAGTGCTCTGGGAGGGAGGGCGGCCCAGCTCGGCAGCGGCGCGTCCCCTGTCATGGGCTGGATGCAGGGAGCGGGACCCGAGGCAGAGGGCAGCTTCCGTCAGGCCCCTTTTCTTTATCTCTCTCTCTCTCTCTCTCTCTCTCTCTCTCTCTCTCTCTCTCTCTCTCTCCCTACCTACCTACCTACCTACCTACCTACCTACCTATCTACCGTATCTATCTATCTATGTATCTATCTATCTATCTATCTATCTATCTATCTATCTATTCTATCTATCTATCTATATATCATCTATCATCTATCCATCCGTCCATCCATCCATCCATCCATCCATCATCTATCTTCTATCCGTCCGTCCATCAATCTCTCTCTCGTGTCTATTTATCTCACTCCAACCCTCCCTCCATCCATCCATCCATCCATCCATCCACCCACCTATCCCCAAATTACAGCAATTTTTAGTGAGTGGTGATTGAGCGGGAGCTTCTCGTTTTATTATTTTTTTCCTTCCCCGGACCCCAAAGACTCGGATTAACTTTTTTTTCCCAAGACCTCTGGGGCGAGGAATTCATCCTAAGGCCCCCCTCCCTCCCCTCCCCCCAATGTTGCAACCCTCAACTTAAGCAAACCCCAAAGTGCCCCCTAAACCCCCTCAAAGCTCCCCCTCCCGAAGTGCTCCGCAGGTCGGCTCAGTGCACACTCATGTACAATCCTTCCCATTCCCCCCAGTTGTGAATCTCAAGCATGATCTGCTGGAGGGGAGGACGAGCAGCAGCAGGAGGCAGAGGAGAAGGAGGAGGGAGGATCACCGGCGGAGAACCCCAGAGGAGCATGGAGGCGGCACCCAGGGAAAGCAAGAGGCCGGCCGGGCACAGGTGATGGAGAGTGCTGCTGACCGCTTAGCTTGCCTGGGAAGCGGAGACCAGCCCACCTGGCGGCACCCACCCTCCAGCCCCCAGCCGTGCTTGGATGTGGCGGCTCTGGCCGGCCGACCCCGGAGCATTGAGCCCCTCCGGCTGCCTTCAGGATGAGCAGTGCTGGCGGCACCAGCAGTGGCACAGGCAGCAGCGGTGAAGTGGTTTGGCTTTCTCTTTCTTTCTTTCTTTCTTTCTTTCTTTCTTTCTTTCCTCTCTCTCTCTCTCACACACACACTCTCTCTCTCACACACACACATACCTGGTCTGAGCAGCGGAGAGGGGAAGGCAAGCGGGTGTGGGGGACCTCTGGGAAGGCCGTGTGCAAGGCAGGCAAGCATGGCAGGGAAGGGAGTAGGCTGTTAGCTCCCTTCCCCGCGGCCCCAACATGCTTGCCTGCCTTCCACGCGGCCTTCCACTTGCTTGCCTTCGCAAGCTGGACACGGGGACACCGGGAAGGCCGCATGGAAGGCAGGCAAGCATGTCGGGGCTGCGGGCCACAGGGAATGGAGTAGGGAAGACAGGCTGGGACGGTGGGGGGGCAGGCAGGAGAGCTAGTTAGGCTTTGCAGGCTTACCTGGCAGGCAGATCAGGGGCGCAGCGCTTCAGGCAGGCAAGCTGCAGCGACTGGGCGGGACAGGGTGAGCGAGCGGCGACTGGGGGACCGGTTCAGGGGCGTGGCCAGCCAGCCGTCACTACCGGTTCAGTGAACCAGGCCACATGTCCGCTAACGGATCTCCCGAGCCGGTCCAAACCGGTAGCATTTCACCCCTGATCTGTTGGTGACCTCCAAGCTTTGATATGGCATGCAGCATATCTGGGAAGGAAATTACCTGCTATACACAAGCTTGAAAGAACAAACATAGAAAACATGAAGAATAAAACAAGGTTGGGGAATGGAACTGTTAGAGAATTTTTCTTTCTCTGTTGTAGAAAAATAAATCAGAAGCTCTCACAGTTGACTGCATTTGCTGAATCAAATAACTTCTTTATAATCTTATCAAAATATTTACAATACCATACTTTCTTCTTTACAGCAACATATCATAATGAAGTCTTCACACACAGAGATACAGAGACAGACCAGAGACTGGAAAACATGTCCAGCTTCTTGCTTAATTCCTTTTTGCACAGACTCAGTAGCACTTTACTCACATTGGCTGACTGAGTTACCACATGACTCTTCCTGCTCATGAATATCCCAACAGGAACTTTGATAATTTAGAGGCTCTGCATTATGACAAATCTGGCTGCATAAGAATACTGTGATGAGAGGCAGCAGAAATCAAGAGATCCGTGTCTTACATGATTTGCATACAGGGTTGACTAAGAGTATTTGAGCATCGTATGCTCGGGAATTGAAATATGGCCTCGTGTTTGGTTCTTAGATCACCAAGATTTGCATCAAAAAAGAATATCATAATGAATTCCCCAGCATTTCCCAGTAAGGTTAAATTAAAAAACCCAAAAGGTTTATCATAAGATTCAACCATTCAGCTGCAAGTTTGCCCAGCCATACTCCAGATCTCCTCCAAACTTACTACCAAATTGTAACTTCTAGTATGATAAAGGAAGAAAATTATTATATGGGGGGGGGGGGAATAATCAGTATTGACCATGATTGTTTAAGTGAAGCTTATATTTTAATTAAGCTCAATTTAAGTATTAATTAATTTAAAGTCACCTTATCCCTATTTACTTCTTAATCATCTTGGAGTACAATCCTTTTGTTGTGACCCAGCGCGGCAAACCCCCAGAAAGCGACACACACACACTGTTATTTAAACAAAAAAGGCTTTAATACTAATAATTGCTTAGTATTAAAGTGAATACTAATTCTTTGCCAAAGTGTTTGTTTTCAAGCACAGAACACTTTGGCCAGGATTCCAAATATGAAAGACACAAGCAGGTCATTAAGTCCATCAAATACAATTACTTGCTGGAGTTGGCCAAGAGCCCGGACTGGAGTCAACCCAACTGATAGGAACGAAGTTCGAACAGCAGCCAAGGTGAATGCAAACAATTGTCTCCAGGTAGACCTCCTTCTACACAGCCACTCTTGCCGGCTATCTGCCCTGCGTGCTCTGGCATCAATCAGAGGCCCTTCCTCTTCACTGGAGTCACTGAACTCCTGCTGAGGAGGTGCAGAAGTCCCTGATTGCGCATCGTCCTCTGGCCCTGCTTCCTCTTCGGTCTCGGACTCCGGTGCCGGCGCTACAGACCGCTCTTGCCACCCTATGGCCTGTTCCTGTTCGTCCGGATCCATGAGCAGCTGCACGGGACGGGGGCAAGCCACAACACCTTTTCAGTATACTGAAAGTTCAATCTCTCTCCCTCTCTCTCTCTCTCTCTCTCTCTCTCTCTCTCTCTCTCTCTCTCTCTCTGTGTGTGTGTGTGTGTGTGTGTGTGTGTGTGTGTGTGTGTGTGTGTGTGAAACCAAGACTCTTGTCTAACAAATCCGAAATCAAAATCTATGCTTGGCTTAAGATTCTGATTTGTAAAGAGAAAATCAAATTATAACCTGTGAGTATGGGACACTAACAGGCTCAAATTATTCTACTTTGGTGGGAAGACTTAGCTCTCTGGAGAAGGCTCTAAAGCCAGGAAAGGTGGAAGGATGAACAGTAGCAAAGTGGATGGACTCAGTTACACAGTCCATGGGTGCACCTTTGGACAATTTGAAAGACCAGGTTGGGAACAGTTCATCATGGAGAAAAATCTATCTATGTGCTCACTAAGAGACAACAACTTTATGGCATATAATCAATCAAAAAAGATCCACAGGTGCTTTTTCAAAAGACAACTGGCCTTTCTTTGCTTTTCCTTGAAGATGTTTCACTCCTCATTCAAGGAGCTTCTTCAGAGGAAGTAGAGAAGAGGAGGGGAGAAGAAGAGTGTAGACAGGAGAAGAGGAGGCTAGAAGGAGGAAAGGTAAGGAAGGAGAAGAGGGAGGTAGAGAAGAGAGAGAAGGAGAAAGAAGGTAGAGCAAAGAGAGGGAGGTAGAGGGAGGGGAGTGACATGAGGTATTATGGGAAAACAGACAGGCAGTAAGACACTAAAAGGTGCAAGATTAGGATGTTTGATAATTGTTTATTGGAAAGTAATGTATAACTATGTAAAGTTTGATATGGTTTATGGTGTATGTATTGATGTATATATGGAGTGCGTTAAAAAAATTTTTTAAAAAAAGAAGCTTCTTCAGTTCTGGAGAAGAACTGAACAGAACAGAATAGAACTGAAGAAGCTTCTTGGATGAGAAGTGAAACATCTTCACGAAAAAACAAAGGAATTCCAGTTGCCTTTTAAAAAAAGCACCTTTGGAACAACCATGACCTGGATGATTGAGACTCTCCATAGACAATCAATCAAGAGTTGAACAGAAATATCCAGAATCGTTTAGACCAGACCTGGAAATTCTATGGCCCATGGGCCATATGTGGCCCTTTGGCTGTTCCTATCCAGCCCACAGCAGTGTCCCTATTGGTTCAGCCCTCCACAACAGTCCAAGTTTCGCATATGGCCCCTTGAGAAAATTAATTGCCCACTCCTGGTTTAGATATTTCTCCTGGTCAAAAGTGCTAAAACTGGAGTGACTGAGCAGTGAGCATGAATGTTGATTCATAATAAGCCAAAACCACTGAAAACGCTCATTAACTCTGAAGGATGAAAGTGGCATTATGTAGCATTATTTACAAAAATATCCTAAACAGTGCAGGGAAATAAAAATAAATACAAGTTTCAAAGCTGTAGCTGAGCCATAAGGGCAATCCAGCATTTTAATAAGTGTTGTGCTCCTGCTTGAGGACAAGAGGCAACTGCATTGCTTGCCTTTGTGACTGGCATGTGTTTTAAGCCTTCCACAAAACCTATTAAGGGAAAGCACCATTGCCAGCAAAAATGTCAACTTGGATGACAAATATAAAGTGTCTGTGAAGCTGCGGTTGGTTAATTTTTTGTGATGATTTTCCTATGCTGACATAATGAGCCATAATTGGAATTACTGGTGAATGAAGTCATCTAAGTTTGCCACATCCTTTGTAATGAAAAGCCTAAGATTAGCACAATCAGATTGTGATTCTGGGTCTTTGCTTTGTTGTTTTATCTTCATGCTCCTTTTTGTACATGTACGAAGTAAGGAAGGAGACTTCAGTTACATTGCCACAATTACTGTCTTGCCTACACACACACACACACACACACACACACACACACACACACACACGCTAATGAACAGTATCAATTTACACCAGTTCCAACACTACAGTAAGCTCAACACTTAGGGGTGTATGTATGGCACATAATGTGCAATTGGATTCTAAGAACAAAAATCCACTTTCGGTACCAGTGCAAACCAATAAAACATGAAATGTATGGCCAAACAAAATTAAACACTTGGTTCTGTCTATAGATTTGTGGGTCTGTTTCCTCTGTTGAAGACTGGGACACTGGTAGTCCTCAACTTACAACCATTTGTTTACTGACCATTTGAAGTTACAACAGCACTGCAAAAAAGTGACTTATGACTGTTTTTCACACAACTGTTGCAGCATCCCCATGGTCATATGATCAAAATTTGGATGCTTAGCACCTGGTTCGTATTTATGATAGTTGCAGTATTCTGGGGTCATTCAATCATCTTTTGGTACCCTCTGGCAAGCAAAATCAAAGGGAAGCCAGGTTCACTTAACAACCGTGTTATAAACTTAACGACTGCAGTGATTCACGTAAGAATTATGCCAAGAAAGGTTGTAAAATGGGGCAAAACTCACTTAACAACTGTCTCCTAAGCAACAGAAATTTTGGGCTGAATTGTGGTCTCAAGAACTACTTGTGCATCGACTCCGTTTATTATTTGTACTAATTTATTCTGGCCTGGCGTCATATTTGAAATTTAAAAAACCCCTCTATAGCAGTGTTTTTCTGGCTGCTGTAAGGAGTGTAGCCAGTCAACAAAGAAGCAAAATAAACTAGTAGAAATGCTTTGTCTTCAAGACCATCCCTACCATTTCCCAGTTTTCATTTCTCATTTTTCCTGGGCAGATGGGCAGGCTTCCAAAGAAATAACTGAGATGCACGTTTTTACCATGTTATTTTCTAAGCATGAGTATGAGTTCAAGGAGTGCCTGCCTTCTGCGATATTTTGCTTCCCAAGCTTGTTAGCCTTTAGGAAAACCGGAAAACCTGATGCTTCCCTCAGGTGCTATGGCCAGGATGTTCACTGCACTCGGCTTAAATGAAAGATGCTGTTTTTAGTGGGCTCTGGCACTTTATATCTTGCCATTTGTTCTGATGTTGTTGTTCCTGTTATAATTCTTTTTTATGCTTGTTTTAGGGTTTTCTGTGTTGGTTTTTAATGTATTGTTAGCCTCCCAGACTTCTGAAAACTGGGTGAGCAGCGATATAAATTGCATGTATGTAAGTATAGATAAATAATGTCCTGAGATATTTCTTTTAAAATAACGTTGGAAGCTAGTGCCTTGCAGCATGCTAGCTTTGCCTGTTGTATATTTAATCTATCCAAAGACTCTTTTAAAAATGAAGGAGTCAGGTAGGGACTTACTAAGCAGGCAAAGAGAGCAACCTCATTGCAGACCCTGGATTACAAAATCCACGATAATGTTCTTTACACCAGGGGTCCCCCAGGCCGCAGCCCACTAAAACCAGGCTGCGGGAGAGATGGGTAAATGCACGTGCGTGAAGCTCCACTTGCACGAATGACGGGCAAGTGCATGTGCGTGAAGCTGTACTCGCTCAAGCAGAGGGCGCTTGTGCTCCTGTGCAAAACTCCACTCATGCAAGCAGAGGACGCTTGTGCTGCGTGCGAAGCTCCATTCACACAAGTGGAGGGCGTGCATGCTCCACTCGCACAAATAGAGCTTTGCGCACAAGTGTGCACCTGCCACTCACATCCCCCCCTCCTTTCCGGGCCACCAAGCTGGAAAGGTTGGGGACCGCTGCTTTACACAATTCTATAAATTCAAAAGCCAGCTTGAAAATGGTACCCATTTTTAGGAATAAACGTTGCTGTGTTCCCATGCTCAGATACTGCAGCAACACTTAGCATGCATATTTGCACCATCTCTCAACCCTTTGAGCAGGGCCAAGAGATTTTCTTTCTAAACTGAATAAAAAACTATTGACCCCACTAAGCCCTAGTCAGCCGCAGCAGAATCCATCTGATCAATGCAGTGGATCACAGAGTATTTAAAGGCTGTGGAGAGGAGAGAGCCTTCAGTGATTTTACAAAGTGCTGGCAAGATAGCTGTTTTAAGTGGGTTTCCTGTGGGAGAGAATTTCAGAGAGTGGGTGTTGTAACTGGTACCTATTTGTAGCTGTCTATCAATCAGTAACAGATGGACTCAGGTTTTCTATCCTTTTTCATGAGCGGCTATATAAATCTGATAGATAAATAAATATCTATTATGCAGAAATTTTCTTTTATTAATTTTTGGTAGGTTTTTCATTTTTCAACAATATCAGGTAGCTGAATTAACATAATTCATAGACACATGTAAACTATATGTGTATATATATATTCACGCGGGAGAAAACCCGAATAACCACAGACCTATATATATA
>QLTV01001698.1:4657533-4689827 GCA_003457575.1 Thermophis baileyi
AAATAGATCTATACTAGTCTCCCTTTATTTATGTAAAAATATAACATATATAGCACTAGCAATAGCACTTAGACTTATATACCGCTTTACAGTGCTTTACAGCACTCTCTAAGCGGTTCACAGAGTCAGCATATTGCCCCCAACAATCTGGGTCCTCATTTTACCCACCTTGGAAGGATGGAAGGCTGAGTCAACCTTGAGCCGGTGAGATTTGAACCGCTGAACTGCTGAACAGTCAGCTGAAGTAGCCTGCAGTACTGCACTCTAACCACTGCGCCACCTCGGCTCTTCTATATATATATATGTATGTGTGTGTGTGTGTGTGTGTGTGTGTGTGTGTGTGTGTGTGTGTGTGTGTGTGTGTAAGAAAAATTACTACCATCTAAATAAAACCTCAGGTACTCTGCATGTGAAAATTTATCACATATTAGGCGTACAACGGATTATAATCTATTGCTGCAAGTTTGATAAAATTGTGGTTCTTGCTTCTGAAATTTCATTATTTTAACTTTATCTGAGATTGTTTTCTAATGTGGTTTTACTAATCCACAGCTCAGTTGTTCAATTTTCTAAAGTTTTCCAGTATTGCACAATTAGTGGCTGTTAAAACTAAATTGATAATCAATTCTTTATTTTTAAGTTCATGTTTTGGTCCTGTAAATAAATGCAATTAGCCTAACTTTTGAAATAATTAAAAGTAGTTCACATACCGGTACATTTTCATTAAATGCAAATGAAAGCTGAAGAGGGAGAAGACTATATGCCACTTGGAATAGACCCGTGATGGCGAACCTATGGCACGCTTTCCAGAGGTGGCATGCAGCACCCTCTCTGTGGGCACGCAAGCCGTTGCCCCAGTTCAGCTCCACCGCACATGCACGCGCACCTCCCCCTGGCCGGCTGGTCTTCGGGTCTCTGCTGTGCATGCGCGGGGGTGGGGGGGCATGCATTGGGGAGCGGCACATGCGCAGGGGCTGCTCATGCATTGCATTTTGGGGGTTCGGGGGTGTGCTTTCGCGCGCATGCGTGCGCTTTGGGCACTCGGTCCAGAAAAGGTTAGCCATCACTGGAATAGACCCAAAGGTGCTTTTCAAGTGGCAACTGGACTTCCTGGTTTTCTTTGAAGATGTTTCGCTTCTCATCCAAATAGCTTCTTCAGAGACAGTGGGATGGAGTGGGCGGCCAGCCATGGGTGGCTCATCTTCACATCTCTCAGTTTGCCTGCGGCCTGCATGGCATGTCGGGATCACCTGCCTTCCTCCCCCGCATGCCTCTGCCTCCATCTGCTGCCAGTGCCTCCGCGCGAAGACAAGCCTCCTATGGCCACCCACCCACTCCAGCCCACCAACTCTTGGCTTTCCCACAGCCTGCGCAACACGTCTGGATCGTGAGCTTCCCCCCCCCATGCCTCTGCCTCCATCTGCTGTTTGGACAGGTAATAAACTCACCTGCGTTGCGCAGGCTGCGCTGCCCCAGAGTGCGCTGACCAAGAGGCTGGCAGGCTGCAGCTGCTGCCATACACCATTGGCCCTCGCACACTCGCCATCTCTTGTGTGCACGCTGGGGGGGGGGTGTAGTGCCCAGTCAGGCTGATTGCCTTAATATTGTGTTTCTCTGAAAATAAGCCCTAATGCTTATTTTGGAGCCCCCCAAAAATATAAGACCGGGTCTTATTTTCAGGGAAACACGATACCTGTACAGAAATCAGGGATTATGATGATAACACAGAGAGTTCGACTCACTTTTGTATAAACACTGACTCAATCATACTTTAGACCATATATCTGGCATAATTGCAGGAGTGTGGTCTCTGAACCATGGGGGGGCAGTGATTAGAACGCAGTATTGCAGGCAAACTCTGCCCACAGCCAGGAGTTCGATCCTGACCAGCTCAAGGTTGACTCAGTCTTCCATATTTCTGAGGTTGGTAAAATGAGGACCCAGATTGTCGGGGGCCAATATGCTGACTCTGTAAACTGCTTAGAGAGGGCTGTAAAACATTATGAAGCGGTATATAAGTCTAAGCGCTATTGCTATTGCTCTTATGAGAATCTAAATATTCTAGTTAAACTGGATTCCAGAATTGTTTCTGCTGCCTTTAAAATTTTGATTTCCTTGACCTCACCTCCTACAGAACTATCATAGTGAAAACAAGATTCTTCATAACTTCTGCCTTCTTTGGAATCATTCTTGCTCCTTCCATCAAGAGCTTTTGTTCAGTAACCTTCCCAAATCTCCTTTGGAGAGAATGAAAGAACTACACATGAAGGTGGGGGGGGGGGGAGATAAAAGAGACAGATATTTCCAGGATGGCACCGTTCACATTACTGTAAAGGGTGATTGTCTGACCATTAGTGCTTCTGCAACCAATTAGCAATGTTTCTGGATGCATACTGTGGTTGATTCACCTTCTTAATGTGAAAAAGTGACAAAGTAGGCTAACAGCACTTTTCAGCTCTTTGGGCTTTCAAAGCCAAGACTGCAATTAAATGAAGGTTAATGCAAGTGGGAACAGCCAATCATGTTTTTATGTTAGAACTCATAATTCTATTTCAGTTGCCAGTTATGACTATTACTGCATAAATGTTGCAAAAATAGCAGGCAGCACCAATGGAAGGCGCCTATAACTAAGTTGTTTTTCAAGACCTACTGGTTGAATTTGAACCTAAGCATCGCAAAACATACTACATAGTTCAGTTCTCCCAAGCATTCTTTATCTATTCAACATGACTCACATCCAAATAAACCCTCCTAGAATTGAGCCGAGAGCATATCACCATTCATGCTCCAAAACACAAACGATCATCCATTCTACTCTGGACACATTTTGCAAAGATCATGGGATAGACTCTGATGTTAGGAAAAGTGGGAGGAAAGAGCAGAAGAGGACCACCAGCAGCAAAGTGGACGGATTCAATTAACAGTGGTGATGGGTGCACTGTTGGAAGACCTGAAAGACTGTTAGGGACAGATTGTCATGGACAGAAATCTATCACTATCTCTGTCACTAAGAGTCAATAATGACATGATAGCACATAATCAGTCGGTGCTTCAATTCATTGGACAGTATGATTGTCTACAATGGAGAGTCTCTACACACACACACACACACACACACACACATAGCAAGGCTTCAGAGCAAGGCTTCTGCACAGACTGCAATTCTTCACTAACACAAAAAAGCTCCACACTCTAAACAACTAGATTAGTGGAGAAAAATGAAAGTTGGAAAAGGCAGAGTAGCTTCCCATTATTTGTCTATTCAGTAGGGAGTACTAACCAGTATTATTTAATGCAAGAATTTACAAAATGACACAAAACACTATAATATTTGAAAAACTTAATATTTTAAGAATGAGGCCAGAAATTAGTAGCTACAATGTCAGAAATGTCAATAATCGTATCTGTGTCTGTGGATAGACTATGCCCAAAAGTTGCTAATGAAGGTTTTACAGATGCAAAACAAATGCTAAACAAATTTTACCTGATGTAGACATAGTAGAACCAAAAACACTGGATAACAAAAAAAAAAGTGTGGATTACAAGATAGAGAAGACAGCTAAAGTGGAAATATAAATCACAAGCCAAGAAAATGACTCTGATAAGGACTTTTTATTGGATATAAAAAAGAAGTTGGTTAAAGCTTTGAAAATCAAAATGGAATTACAAATAATAACTCCCCAAAATGACCCAGATCATTTTTATTGGATATATAAAAGAGGTTTGTTAAAGCCTTGAAGAAGCCTTGGAATGGGAGAAAGAAAAACTGAAGAGGGACCCAATCCTACAACATCAGAATGAATTAAATATCAAGCTTATTACAAGTAAAAGATATATATAAAGTTGGTTTAAAATACAACATGTTCCTATAAATGGTTCCTTTGGTAACCTAAGGACTTTCTGCTGACATCAGGCCTGAACAGTTGATGACTTATGAATTTTCATATAGATATAGTATGGGTTATAAGAAGAAGCAATATCTGTTTGCAACTTTATACGGGGTGAAAAATTATCAAATTTGTTTTTAATTTGTGATGGATATCAGAAGTCACTTCTGTATATATTTCTTGTCTTTTTTTTTCTTTCTTTCCACTTTTTAATTCTTTCTTTTTCTCTGAGTCTAGTTTGCATTTGTTTTCACTATTGTAATAAAAATCATATTACAAAATGCATTTGTGTTATTGTTATAAACCAGATTGGGATTGGGAAATTAAAACAAAACAAAACAAAGAAATCCCAGAAAAAAAGGCAATGCCATTAAATTATTTTCATGTTATTTCCAAATGGAAATACCATAAGGCAGGTCTGGAAAGTTACCAGGAGTCAAGCTCAACTTGAAGGAGACTCAAATATATACTGTATACAATAATATTTCAGATGGCTTTTAAAGATCAGGGTATTTTACAAGCTGAAATTAATGTAACTCGGAAGTATGACTGAATCCTGTGTGTTTATTTATGAGCACCCAATGATACAAGAGGTGTTATACAATGATGCAAGTCTGATTATAACCATCAGGTTGGTCTTGAATCTGACCTGGAATAAAATGGAATTTAAGAACTTAATATGTTGCAAGGAAAATACCATTACTCCCCATAACACGTGTCAGTTCAATTTAGGGTAAATACCACTTCCTCACCAGTTATCGGTCCATACCCCCCCAAGGAAAAATTTACTGGATTGAATTAGGATCATGCCAGTCCTACTTCAAGAATGTATTTCTTTTCTTTTCTTTTCTTTTCTTTTCTTTTCTTTTCTTTTCTTTTTTTTTCTTTTTCTTTTCCTTTCTCCCTTCCTTTATTCTCTTTCCTTTTTTTCTTTGCCTTTCCTTTTCTTTCCTTATATTAATTTTAAACCATATGTTTTATATATTTTTCAATTATTTTTTTCATCTATATCTTTTTTTTTTTTTTTTTTTTTTTTTTTTTTTTTTATTATTTTTTTTTTTTTTTTTTTTTTTTCTTTTTTTTTTTTTTTTTTTTTTTTTTTGTACACAGGCTCTACACTTTAGATGTACCATTGAGGTTCAGTCCTGGATTTGATTAATCCTAATCAAATGTTGTGCCTTTAGCTCAAGGGTGGCAATATTTGGGTGGCCAGGAACTACACTTAACATTTGGAGAACAGCTGAGAGGCATGATGGGGAGAGTGAGGATGCAAAGTGAATGGAGCAGTCGCATATACAGTATAAGGAAACCCACAGCTTTTCTCTTTTATTTATCCTTCTGTTGGGGGACGGGCAGTTCAGAGAGTTTCTTTTAACTAGGTTTATATACATTTTGTGTGTTTCCTTCCTCAAATCGCAAGGAGATGGTTGCACATTCTGAGCAAATATGATTGAAGGTTGCTCCAAGGTTAAAGGTTTCTCCATTTCTGTTTTAGCTGATCCTTTATATAATTTTATACATTGTCACAGTGCAAGCTACATTAAGGTATGATTCAAAGATAATATCTGGATGCGAAATACATAGGAAGCTGCCCTAAAGCAGACCATAGTAGCCCATTTTGTTTATTCTAACTGGCGGGATGTTAAAAAAAAAAAGTGATTTTGTAACCAGATTGTTGAAACTAAAATACACAAGCATTCCATTACTAGATTCTACTGAAGCAATGCTGATAGGAAAACCTAAAAGTGAGCAAATCTATTAATGATGGTGGATCCTTGTTTTTTGGGTTAATGCTTACCGTATATCAAATTTGATTCATTGATCTTTAGAGGTTTTTTTAAAAAGTTTATGTTCAAATAAGTTGGTGCTTTGGTGTAAACAACACCATTTTGATTTCCAATTTTGTGTATTATGCAGTGTGGGGAGTTAATTTCCTCTGATATAATATAAGCTTGTACACTATTTTCATGAATAGATGAGTTTGCATGCAGCCACTTTCATAATGAACACTGCTTACATTTTATAGCCTCTTAATCCTTGTGGCCTGTAATTTGCCAAATTGTCTTTTTCACTTTTTTAGGAAAGGGACATTTGCAAATTTTTAACTTGTCTTACTAACAATTTTCTCCTAGTCCCATGTTGTCTTATTAATTTTAGATCCTGGAGGATTAGGAGCAAGTTTGTGATAATGAGAAGCCATAAAGAGCTCTGTCATTGAAAGGATTTCAACTATCATCACATATTTCTCATCAGCTTTAGAAGAACGTGATGTCTTGTGTTTTTCCTGTCCAAGGATAGGGATGAACTAGACCAGGGGTGTCAAACTCAAGGCCCGGGGTCCGTGGGGTGCTTAGATCTGGACTGCGGGGCCACCCTGGAAACAGTGAAGGACCGGCCCGCGGTGCCTCTGCCAGTGAAAATGGAGCTTGGGAGGACTGCGGGCAGTCCTCCCGAGCTCCGTTTTTGCTGGCAGAGGGTTGCAGGCGGCCGTCACAGCTGAAAACGGAGCTCAGGAGCCCATTTTCGCTGGCAGAGCACTCGGGCCACCACAAGCACTGACACAAGTGACATCGAGCTGGCCACGCCCACCCTGGCCACGCCCACCCCAGCCCCCCAAGGTCAAACACAGCCCTGATGCGGCCTCAATGAAATCGAGTTTGACATCCTTGAACTAGACAATGACTCAAAATCTATGGATTGGCTCACTCTCCAATATATTTAAATATTCTCCTCTTTTGGTATCACTCCTCAATCCCTGTTTTTGTGAGCATGTAGATTCCATTGTCAATTCGGTCCTTAACTGGAAGAGTTGGCAGTGATGACAGGGATGTTCTGGACATATTTTCTGAGTTTTTAATCATTGCCGGAATCCTATTATTGTCTCTTTCCTCCCAGTTCCAAGATGTGACACCTCTACTTTCAGAAAAGCTGAAGTATTCCACCTCAGCCCTTCCCATTGCAACTGCGGGATAAGACTTTTGTCATACTCCATGTAATACTAGATCAAGACTGTGCTCAAGTTATATTTCATTCACGTTGCAGCTTGGCTGTAAAGGAAAGCCCATCTGCAAGTAGACGTCTGATTAAGTTTGCCTCCATATTGTTTAGTCCCGGTAAGATGCCAAATAATTATTTCTCCTTATGGCGCCAGCCAATTACAATCTAGGTTCAAAGCCTGATTAATGAAAAACTGGCCTATTTCAGAGGAAAGAGCGTTCTTAGCCATTACACACATACCGTATTTGGTTTTGTATATGGAGAAAGAGACTATGACCTTTGGATGAACGACTGTAAATTTAACAGTGCTACAGTTCTAGATACAGGATTTAAGATGCAGTAAATTCAATGGAATTTATATTTTGATAAAATGGAGTGTGCTACTTATGAAGATTTCCTGATAGCGCAGATTTTGTTTATATTCAACCAATTTATTATTCATATTCAGTTAAATGAACGTGTTTAGTTGCACAATCACTTTTTACCCGAATTGTCTTTTCTATAATATGGCAAAGAAGACATATTGGAGTTTGGATGACTCTGTACTATCTTACCGCTTCTTTTGTTGAGCTCTAAAAAGTTCTAAAAAGTTCTCTAAAAAGATGTCTTTGGAGCTGTTTTGAATGTTTGGCAAAGAGCAAATCATTTGGTTTCTTTATTTTTGCAGGATTCAGTGTTTATTGATTGTTTAAAAATCAGCATTTTAAAGACAGGTTTGAGGGGGGGGGAAATCAAAGGATTTAATCAGAGGATTAATCTCTGCTTCATTGAGCCTAAAATTAATATTAATCAGAATTGGACAGAGCTATGGATATTTGTTGGCACTGTGTCCAGATATGGAATTGTCAGTAGCCAACTTTAAAAAAAAAAAATCCTAAATGACACACACATCCAGCCTCCTTGGATGGAGGTTTAGACAGTAAAGACAGTAAAGAATATCCCATAGGGATTTATCTGTGTAAAATTAGCAAAGATCTTAGCCAGCTCTGATACTATTCCACACTTCCACTTATTCTTTCCAACCCAACATAATGTTGGAAAGAAAATCTGTAAAGGAGGTTAGGTCTCTTTCTGTCTGTCCATCTGTCCATCAATATAACTCTCTGAAAACCAAACAGAATGGGATTAAATCTGAACAAGCCAGCAAAAGATCAAGTTAGAAAATAGGCCAAATCTGACTGGAACCAATAGAGAAGTAAATAAAATCCTGAGGGGGAAAAAAAATCCCCCTTAATCCATTTCTCAGGGAAGGCAGTTTGGAATGCTGCCAACTCCTCTATTCTAATCCTCCCCTCTAGATTCAGAGCAGAGGGTATGCAATCCCCTTCATAGACACACATACACCCTGTAACAACACAAGGAATACACAGAAACACACACAGACGACTCACCGGAACCCGCCTTGATTAATTATGTGCGTGCACACACAGAGGTAACATGTATGTTCACATTTTGATTAAATTCCTGGGGGAAACTATGCACCTATAAAAGCATGAGATGTAACACAAAGGGATCATAAGAACATACACATATGGATAATTTGAGCTGTTATGAAAAACAAAAGCTTCTCTGTGCCCTCAAGTAGCTACAGTCTAAGGAGTGTGAGGGAGTTTTTATCTAGCTTTTCTTGGTGGAATTCTCCAATTTTATATAATGGAAGGAAACATGCCTGTAACTTGTCTTCTGCTTAAGTCAGCTTCATCCACTTCCTTGGTCATGATGCAACCAGCTGACAGTAACTGTCACAGGCCCCATGCTCCAGTTGGACACTCAAGGGCTGAGAGAGCTTTGATCTGCCCCGCTTCAGTCTGCAGGCAAAGAAGAATAGAAGCCCCTTCTTCAGTGACATCAGTCAGATACAACTGAAGCACAATACTACTATTACTACTAATATTTATATTATATTACGTTATGTTACTTTATATTATTATACTATATTATTATATTATATTTCTATTTTTACATTATATTATATTATTAGAAGAGTTATTTTTTAAAAAATGTTTTCATTTTTTGAATTGTTATATATTTTTTTAATTGTAAGCCGCTCAGAGATGGGTAGAAAGATACTATAAAAATTGAATACATAAATATATTATATTATATTATAAACAGTCAATGCCTGGAATACATAAATAAATGCAAAATAACTGCCCAATGAAACTTAAACTAAAAATATACATTGTAGGACACCAGAGTTTGTTGAGTCAGTGTTTGGAAAAGTGGTATTTGGGTACTCTATATGTCACTTTTGGACTATTATCCAGTGTGTGTGTGTGTGTGTGTGGATGTATGTGTGTGTGGGAGGTGTCAGAGGTGGGTTCCTCCCGGTTCGCACCGGTTCTATAGAACCGGTAGCAAACCGCTGGTGACATCACGGATCCGGTTCTGTCGGTGCCAGTCCGTCGACGACGCCATCTTTTTTTGGCATTTTGGGGGGGGGGTGTTACTATTTTTTTCTTCTTCTGCATATGCACAGAAGCTGAGTCCCCGGCACTGCGCATGCACCACCATCTTGTTTTCATGTTTTGTTTTGTTTTTTGGATTTTTTTGCGAATTTTCACCACTGTGCATGCATGCACGTGCACAAAGCATGCGCACATCTGCGCAGTGTGGCCACGCAGCGTGCAATGCGCGTGTAGCCATGCGGCGCGGGAGGAAGCAAACCGGCAGCGAGGTAAGTTAGAACCCACCCCTGGTGTGTGTGTGTATGAGCGGCGTGGTGGCCTAGTCATGAAGACATTTCCCTCCCACTCAGAAGGTTGAGTGTTCAATCCTAGATAGCAGCAGATGTTTCTCTCTTAAGGCTCAAAAAAAAAAAAATAGGTGCTGCGAACTCCACATAGGCGTCAGGAAGGGCATCTGGCCAAACAGCACAATTCAACCGCCCAACTTTACCCTGAATTAAGGGGCTACAGGGTTGTAAAAAGAAAAAAAATGTATATGTATATATAAGCATTTATGTTTAGTATGTGCTTAAAAGGCATTTTTCAGTATTAGTGTAAAATTAGTGTAATAGAATACAATAAAGTAGAATTACCTTATCTGGCTGCCATCAAGTAGGTTCTCTGAAAATACAACATGCTGAACATGGGGTTTAAAGCAAAGAACGACTTGGAGGTTGCTTGCATGCATGCATGCATGCATGCATGCATGCATACATACATACATACATACATACATACATAAATATTCTATGCCACCCAACTCCCAACAACTCTGCAGTTAAAATTACTCTTACTCTCTCTTAGCATTATGTTTTATTATCAATCTATTGAAAAAAAATCCTAAATTCCTAAATTAGCAAAACAATATGAAAATAAAGTGGTATTTGCTGTGATAAAATAACATTAAATTAACCAGGATCGAAGCAGGAAAGTAGAAACAAAATTCATTTCTGTCTTGCCAATTTAATTTAGCAAGTCAGCTCCCCACAAACAACCACCACCACAGGGTTTTTATCAAAACCTGGCATCGGGACTTCATGGCCCTGCTATGATCAGGAGCATGAGTCTGCAATGGGAACCAAAAGACTTTCACAAACATGCAACTCTGTCTAGATTTCCCCCAACACACACACACACACACACACACACACACACACGTGTGTGTGTGTGTGTGTGTGTGTGTGTGTGTGTTGTGGCCAGCTGTAATTCAAAATGTATTTTTGAAATATTGCTAATGTTCTTAACAGAAAAGGGGTGGCTCAGAGAATGTAATAAAATCTTTTATATTAAAGGTACTTCAGACAAATGCTGCACCACCTGCTATGTTGATGTGTGCAAAGAAAAATTACCACCACTTGTATCTTGAAAACTGAAACTGAATCTTTCAGTAATGCTGGAATATTTTATGTATTTGACCTGACTGGAAAACAAAATGCAACAGCAAGAATTCCATTTATGTCAACCAATGCTTTCGCAAGAATGCAGTATGAAGAAGGTTGTGTTAAATATTCCCAACTCAGTTGATAATTTGTATGCTGCCCTGAAATTATTCCGAATATAATGATCGTTATATGTATTAAACTGTGTGCCTCGATACGCATATTCCTCATCAACCAGGCTGTGACAAAAAATGATAGACCTGCCTATAGAAGTGTCCAACAAGCTAACAGTCATGCTGATGAAATCACAAGGACTGATTATTGATGAAATACCCACTGTGAAAGCACAGATGCTCAATAACATCAATAGTTGTCTCCAAGACATCCTTGAAAATCATGAGGTTTTGGGGAGGGCTCTGGTTGATTGTCTTTGGAGGTGTCAGACAGCTGTCTCCTGTGGGATATCAGCTAATTTTTAAATTGTTCGTCTAATGTTTTAGGTCACTATCAGATCCATTTTCCTCCCTGTGTGAATGATTTCAAATATATGAACTGACCAACACAATGATGCATAAGTACCTGCAAAAGTATGATAATGTACCATTTTTTTGGATATGAGGACTGCAATGTGACTAATTCAGACATTGCTTTGTTTCATGGCAAGCATCTCAAGCAGACTTCCTGAAGAAGGCATAAGGTATAAAGCAGCGGTTCTCAACCTGTGGGTCGCGACCCCTTTGGGGGTCGAACGACCATTTCACAGGGGTCGCCGCGTGTGTTAGCCCGCCATCTTGGTGCCACCATCACTGCAGGGGTGAAATGCTCCCGCTTCGGCCGTGCCTGCGGGTCGCCGGACAGCCGGTAGCGACAGAAGCGGGAGACTTCGCCCACCCGCCCGGACGCCGCCATTTGGGTTCTTTTACCCTCTGCGCATGCGCAGAACGCTTTGCGCATGCGCAGAGGGNGGGGGGGTCGTGGCAGCGGGGGGGGGTCACGGGGAGGGTCGCAGCATTAGAAAGGTTGAGAACCACTGGTATAAAGAAATGTCAGAGAAGAGCATCACCACAACACTGTAGTACTGAATTCATTAACAACCAAAGCATGTGATGATGCTTTAGGAACAGGCATGGAGACAGCAAGGAAAGCCATCCTATTGGCTGCACACCTAAATAATTCAGTGAGGGATATGGGTTATCAGTTGATCCATGACTGAAAATATCAGCCAAGCACGAGATAACAAATAACACTGACCTAAGTGATGATACTGTCAAAGAGTTCACCTTTTGTGAGAAAAATCTAACAAAGAATGCAAAAAAGAGTAGGTGAACATCCTCCATTGACCCAACAGAGTCCAACAGTTCTCATGTGAGCAAAAACGCATCTAGAGGCAAAGATGACCAACTTTCCCAATACATTTTGAAGTCTGCCTTCTGGAACACCAGCCCCTCCAAGATCTCGGTGGATGCCAGCCTGACCACCTTCTGAAAATCTCTGGAGACCTGGATATTCTATCATGCATGGGGCTAGCATAGGCGTTGAGCCTCTATCGATTGTACGGGTTTTGTTATGCTTCCCAACATGCATAGTTCTTTTGATCCTTGGTTTCATGGTTCTTTCTTTTAAGTCGTCCAGAGTTTTCTAGAGTCAGACAGACTCTAAATTTAAATCAAGAAATAAAGTTGGAACTGTGATAGTAAATATTACGTTCCTATCTTGAAAAAATTGATGTATATCAGAACAAATAATTGCTTCTTCCAGGTACACTGCAGTCTGGCTCTAAGTTCTGTGCTGTATAAATAAATGCTATGTAATGAATCCTACAGGAATATCCCCTCTTTAAAATAAGAAAAAAGTATTCCAATATTTAATTCTCCCACATTTGACATTACCAATTTCCTCTAAGAAATGTGCAAAGTAAGCTGCTATAGTCATTCTCCTCAGGACAGTTAAGTTCCCAGGACAGTTTACAAATCTGACACTTAAATAAAAATAAGTTCTTGCATCCATCTTTGCAAACAAAGGCAAGCAAAAATCTTATTTTTTTGTTAAGGTAAATTCAAAGGGGAATCACTGAGAATACTTTTATGGGTACTAATATGTCCATCCAAGTTTCTATCTAATCTTCCAACTCCCCATTCTCCACCCAAAAAGCATTGTGATCCATTTGCCCACTCCCATCAAAATATATTTGTTTGCAATTGAACATTTCAAATAAAATTCATAATGAAAGTACAAGAAAACAAAACATTTTATGTGTGTGTCGGTGTGTGTATGAGCGTGTGTATGTGTGTGTGTGTATACAGATAAATAAACAACCAGGAATTTAAAATGTTTTGGTGGTTATAGCTTACTAATAATATCATTAATTAGTTACGGATGTATTTATTCGTACATAAATTTATTAGCTGTCCTACTCTAATGGTCTCTACTGGAATCCATTGAAAGTACTAAAAATCACTATGAACTCAAGATATCAAAACTATAATTAGCAAAAAATGTAAATCACCAAATGTAGTAAGTTCAGCCCAAATTACTAGAAATCTATTCTGATTTAGGGATCTTATAAAATCAAAATATAAATTCCATGAATAGCTAACCAAATTTTGGATGTTGTACCAGTTCATGTTTTAAATTATAAACCAAGAATGGTTTCACTTTGATTTGAAATCTGTATCAGATTGGCATTTTAGAAAGGAAGTTATTGTAGACATGAAAGTGCATTTCCTCATCTTGGCTAACCTTTCATTGAAAGGATTAAATACTCTTTCCAGTAAGAAGCATATTACATTCTTGCAGCAGATATGATATAGAAAACTAATTCAGCATACTTTGAGGGGATATATGGTTTACCTAAGTTTAATATCATCTACTGAAATGAGAACTCATCATTAAAGTTTTGTTTCATACCAATGTGATTCATTTTCCAGAATTGTTGAGTTTCGTGGTATTGCCACCAGATGTGGGGAAAAAAATGATCTTATCTACTAATTACATTTCCAGCCATTTTTGAAAAATGGTTTTTTTTTTATTTAGCAATCATAGCAATAGTAAAATATCAATTTTCTCTGAGCTCAGAATAGATTTAATGTTTTTCTTCCAGTGAAATTCTAATGCTTGCCTCTCTATTGTCCTTTATTCAAATTCTACATCCATGCAATTATCCAATTTTTTACATGCTTGATTTCTGAGTCATACTTTATCAGCAGCCTATAAACATGGCCCTAAAATGTTTTGATTTATATAGGATTTTCAAATGCAATCAAATCTGTAAGTATTTCCACTTGTTCCTGCACTTTTTTAAATACTGTGCTGTGTATTTGAAGATACTGAAACCGTAACTGGACCATTATAAAGAAAGAGTTTTGAAGGATTTTTATCTTCACATAATCAATAATTAAGTCTTCGCAGTTTGGTCTAGTGGTTTGGCCACCAGGCTAGAAACCAGCTCTAGTCCTGCCTTAGGCATGAAAGCCAGCTGGGTGACTTTGGGCCAGTCCATGTCTCTCAGTCTGACCCAGCTCACAGAATTGTGGTTGTGAAGAATTTGATTTGATTGGAACAGACTCCCATTTTAATCCCAGATCCCAGTGATAATAAAAGAACCCAATGATTTATTTGGACCCAGGTAGAAAAGTAGGTTCCAACTTGATTCACTCTATTTTGAAGTTTTCCACTTGAAGCTACAGCACACAATCAATCCACTTTGCAAATGCATATGCTCTTAAGAAACCTTCTGCACTGTCAAGGGACGGAGTCAAGGAGCCACCCAAAACAAGATTTAAAAGCTGATCCATCCATGTGGAAGTAGATAATTTTCAGATTCCAGCTACAATTAGACATGCCATTCAGTAGGTTCCAGGAGCATCAACCCCGTGGGTGAGTATGATCACACAGAAGTTCTAGCCCAGTACGTAAGTCCTACAACCTTTGTACAAAAGAGGCCATGAAAAGGCAGGACAAAGTGATACATGTGATTCTCATTAGGAAACTCCCATGAGTCCTCCATGGTTAAAGTCTGTCCCAGTTTTTAGATAGCATTTTTCCCCCAGTCCTATTTGGAAATGTTGAGCATGAACCTGGGACCTTTATTGAGCTACAGTCCCTTTCCGGGGGTGGGGGTTGGAGAATACATTTCTTCCCAAGTTTTACAGAGAACATATGATTAATTCTCCAGGCATTTTTTTTTCAAAATATCCAAGAGGGAGAAAATCTTTGGGGTGTTTTTATGATCTATCCTTGCATCAGCCAAGCCTGATTCCTTGGGAGAACAAGTAGGGGCAAAACGACTCTTCTGCAGTCCCAGGTTGCCTGTTGAGCCTGCTCAGTAGAGGTAGATGAGCTGCCCTTTCAGAGATTTGGAAGGATGAGAAAGAAGCATAAAGGTGAAAAGCAATGGTGGGGGGGGGGGATTTGGTTAGGAACAAAAGCAAGGGGGGGGGGGGGGTATTGTGTTAGGAACAGGCTGCCTACATGATAGAGAATGTGGCTAGATGTCTCCACATTTGTATGAGATCTGGAGGCAAAGGAGTAGGTCTGGTCATTTATCCCTCTTTAATCCCCTGCAAGGAACCTGTTTCTACTAAACACAAACAACAATTCAGTTTTGGTTTGTTTGTTTGTTTGTTTTGTTTTGTTTGGTATTGGTCTATTGTCGTTCCTGTTGCACTGTACCCAAAACAAGAGAAATCCACAGTGCATATGAGTTCTTCTCATTTTGGAAGCCCCCTCATTTGCAAGCCACACCTGGATTCTGCAGAAGCAGCAAAGGAGGAGAAAGAAACATGACCAAAGCCGCCTTCTATTTACAGCCGCAGGGAGAAGTAATTACATTTAATGGAAACTGCAGCTTCTAAATAGAGGCACCAAGAGATTCCACTTGCACACAGTCGGAAGTCAGGCTGCATAGAGAGGGTTCAATTAATTCCTGGTGTAATGTCATTGCATCCCTGAGCTTACCCGAGAGAAGCTTTTGGACTGTCTGCATTCTGATCATAATGAAGTGGAAGAGACAAGTGCTTGTATTCTGTGGCAGACAAAATGAAAATTGGGCCAAAATGTTGCTGAACAGCCCAATGATGGAGCTGTAAAAGTTAGGCTTCTTGTCGATAGATTCTTCAGGGTGGAGAAATGAGAGACCAACGTATTCACACAGCTAGATTTCCTGACTAAGCAGACAGGAGACATTTTCCATATTCTACAATTAGAGTATGTTCCTTCAGGAAATTCAACCAACTATTTCATTGCAACTCTTGTAGAAGATGTAATTAAATTTAGATTCTGACCAAACCAAACTGAAGGCACAATCATACATGTCTGGATGCCAGAACCCATTTTGAAGGAGGGAAAGGCCCTCAGCTTTCTACAAGTGATCACAGGTAGTCCTCAGCTTATGACCATTCATTCAGCGACCATCTAGAGTTAATCTTAGAGTATTTCTGTACTTACCATTTTTAGGGTTCTAGTGTACACTGTACACATTTCTGTAAAATAGACAGCATATAAATATGGTAAATATATAAATAAATAAAATAAATTTTAGTTTTGTTTCTGATTTTCCAGATCCAATTTAGATCTGTTCCTGACCAGCTCCGTTCCATTGATTCTTGTCCCTGGTGTAGCAGCTTATCTCAGGTCTTTTCTCATACTCTGTGGAGCTGGGCCCTTTCTGATTACTTTTTTTTTCCAACTCATAATTTGGCAGTGTTTTTTAAAAATCTGTAGCATAGGGCTTCTACACGTGGTGGGCCTACACTTCTGCCATGCTGCCATTGCATCTTGCCTCCCCTGCTTTAGTCCAATCCCAGGACAAAGTTTGGTGAATATCAGCACCTGTTTAAAATGTGTGAATCAGTTCCAAGATCCCAGAAGTGATATTGTATAAAACATTCAGAATGAGAGTTGAACTGTTGTTTCTCCCGAGTTAGAGAACTAAATCTTGCCGCCGAAAATGTTTGCAGTATGAAGCATTTATACACACACACGCACACACACACACAGAGAGAGAGAGAGAGAGAGAGAGAGAGAGAGAGAGAGTGTGTGAAAACACACAAAAAAGAGAGATACTGTATATATGTATATACAAACATATAGAGAGAAACAAAGACTTTATATATGTATACACACACACATATACTGTCATAATGTCAAGATCAAATAAAATTATTTTCCTGAAATGGACCTGTGTTTCCTATGTATCTACATTGACTTTAATGAAATCTACTTCTGAGTTCACTTTTTCTTTGCTGCTTTTTAAGCTTTTCTCTTCCTATCTCATTACCATATATTTTCACAACTGCCGTAATTAGGTCTAATTACACAATTAGTGGAACCCATGCATGATCATGTCACCAGAATGTGTAATGATGTGCAATTACATAATTACCACACATAATGGCATTAGGGTGCAGAGCTCTGAAATACTATAGCGGAACATTTTATGGGTTCAAAGACAGAGTATTATTTTTCTTATCCAGAATAAAATAAATCAGATGGCCATGTCAACAAACTTTAATAAAAATATGAAAGGCCAACGCACAGAAGCAGGAACTGATTTTAAGTGCCTAATTAATTCTAGCGACTACACAAAATTAGTGCTTTTGTGGAATAAAATGAATAATGACCATTTGTTCCTTATTTGTTGTGTGCTCTATTTCTCTTACTTCAAATTTACATTTAGTGATGCACACAGTGAAGGACCCTACTATGCAAAGTGCAATGTTCATTATGTGTTTGTTTCAATTATCTCCATCTCTCTCCTGATAAGTGCATTCATTGCTATTACCACTTATGGATGAAATATGGCGGTGTCTGCATGTCAGACAATTAATGCCTATTGTTTTTATTATAATTTATCATGCCAACTATGAAATTAGAGATCCAAATCTGGAAAGAACCAGAGTGGGGAGTTTGATCTTGCCCACTGCATCAAAACTGACAGGCCCTCATAAAATTAAGGGAGGGGGGGGAAGGGGCAGGAAATGAGAACAAGCAAAGGAGACCTCTCCATTTCCTAGAATGACTAAATAGGTGGTCCAGAATTACAGAATGAAGGCACCAGCCCTGATGGGTTGCCTTCCAAAAACTGGCATTTATTTAGAGCAAATTTTTTTAACTTGATTACCTCCAGGGAGGAAAACAGGAAGCTGATGCTGTGTTAGCCCATTAGCCCAACATTGTCACCAGAATTTCAGTAAAGATGCTTTTCTAGTTTTCTTTGAAAACAGGGACTAAGAGAAGGCCTATTCCCAAAACAGGGACTAAGAGAAGCCCTATTCCCAAATGTGGTGGACATTACTACATCCTCTCTCTCTATTTTTTTTTCTTTTCTCTGATCAAGTCCATTTGGATGAGCCCAATGCTGTCCCACTTGCATTGGGAGCTTGTCCACTTTTAACTAAAATTCTTGAATACAGAGTTCATCCATCCATCCATCCATCATATTTACATGGTCTTCCATTTCATAGAACATTTGGAAGTCTTACAGAATTTGTGGCTTTCTTTATCTTGTTGATGATATTTATTGCCTCCAGTCAATAGGTTGACTGATCAGGAATGATGGGGCCTGGAGCTCAACAACTATTGCTTTTGGTATTTCAGCATCTGTATTCAAACATTGTCATGTGATTTATATTATATCAGGAAGAGTTTCTTGTGTTTTAGAAACAATGTTCTTTGAATACTATTAATTATGCTATTTCATATTCATAGATTAGAAGAGTATTGGAAAAACTATCATGTGAACTATAACTACTTTTCAGGGTTGAGATTAAATTTCAAAGGAAAGCAATAGTTGTACTCTTAATTTGTTTTAAAAATAATATGGGAAAGCAGGGCCAATAATGTCGCTGGCATGCATCATTAGGATCGTAACATCTAACAGTTCCCATTGAGCTCCAGGCCCCATCATTCCTGATCAGTCAACCTATTGACTGGAGGCAATAAATATCATCGACAAGATAAAGAAAGCCACAAATTCTGTAAGACTTCCAAATGTTCTATGAAATGGAAGACCATGTAAATATGATGGATGGATGGATGGATGGATGGATGGATGGATGGATTAACTCTGTATTCAAGAATTTTAGTTAAAAGTGGACAAGCTCCCAATGCAAGTGGGACAGCATTGGGCTCATCCAAATGGACTTGATCAGACAAAAGAAAAAAAATAGAGAGAGAGGATGTAGTAATGTCCACTACATTTGGGAATAGGCCTTCAAAGGAAATCAAAGTTACTCAAATGCACCAAGTGAAAAATGCTTCATTTGCCTCCCAACTTGCTTAAATGCAGGCACATTCAGAGAAAATACTTAGCTGTTTCCAGTAACTTCAAAGAATGCCTAAAAAAAATCTGAGTAGCAAACATGGAGAGTAGCCATGCCTAATAATTTGGGAGATTTTCAGTATAATCTTAGCTCATCCTGACAAGCTAATCTTTCAAGGGGGAATGGGAGGTGGACTCCCATTTATGGCAGCATTTGTTATGAATTGAGCATGAACTTTACAAATGATGCTTGCCTACGAAATTTATTGCCAAATATAGTTAAGAGCTCAAGTGTAATACAGTCATATAAATCACAAGCCTCCAACCCCAGGGCTCTAATTGTTTTTTTTTTAAAAATGTGGATCTTCACTGCACCCTCCCCATAAAAATGTATATTTCATCTCAGGTGATGTTTGTGGGATTTTAAAGTATATATGCATAGAGAAGTGTGGGTGTGGTGTGCTAGTATATCACTATATACAGGTTTTTTTTCTCAAGTGTTTTATATCAAAGAATCTCCAAGAAGCTGGAGTATATTAGTGTCTTAACAGAAAGCCTAGAACTATTAGAGACTGCAATTCACTAAAAGGTGAATTGAAGGTAAATTCAACTGTATTTCATTTTAACGAATATCTCCCACTCTTCTGCTCCTAAGTTTCCTGGGATCTATAGTCCGCTGAGATTTTTAGAATTCTCTCTTATTGTATCTACTCCACCACTCATAAACGGGCTACTATAGAGTAGAAAGGAATTCGTCATGCATTTGATTCATCTGAATAAAGTACAGGTAGTCCCCGACTTACAACAGTTCATTTAGTGACCATTCAAAGTTACAACGGCACTGAAAAAAGTGACTTATGACCATTTTTCACACTTACGATCATTGCAGCATCCTCTATGGTCACATGATTTACATTTGGATGCTTGACAACTGACTCACATTTATGATAGTCGCAGTGTCCTGGGGTAATCTTTTACAACATTCTGACAAGCAAAGTCAACCAGATTCACTTAACAAACGTGTTACTAATTTTAAAACTGCAGTGATTCACTTAACAAATGTGGCAAGAAAAGTCATAAAATGGGGCAAAACGTAATAAATTCCTCACTTAGCAACATAAATTTTCGGCTCAATTGTGGTTGTAAGTTGTTGACTACCTGTAGTTTCCCTTGGATTCCAACCATAATAGCGAAGTTCAACAGGAAAAAGAGAAACTTTGTACAAGGATGGACAAACTACGGCCCTTAAAGATCTCTATCCCAAGTCCCCTCTAATTTTCTGTGATTCTTTGATGGTGTCTAGTCACTGTGTTTTTGACAGCCTCGTTTTACTACTGACCATTCTGAGCATAACTGCCTTTTCCAGTGAGCTTGATCTCATGATGTGGCTGAAATAAGGAAGACAGAATTTTGTGATTTTTGCCTTCCAAGCGATATGTCAGGTTTTAATACATTCCAGTACTTGTTTGGGTGTCACCTTTGCTGTCCAAGGAACGTGCAGGAACCGTCTCCAACACCATAGCTCAAATGAGTTGATTTTCTTTCTGTCTAGATTTTTCATGGTCCAACTTTCACCATCGTAGGTAACTATGGGAAACATGATGGTGCAGACAGATCTGCATTTAGTTGCTAAATTGATGACCTTGCTTTTCCACATTGATTCATGATCATCGGCCAAGCGTGATTCGAAGCATTGTTTCTGGATTGCACTCCCTGCTTTGAACACTCTGTGATCCTAGGAAAGACAGGGCAAAACAGTTGCCACAAAGTGCTTTTTGCGTTTGAGCAGGCAGGCAGGCAGGCAGGCAGGCAGGCAGGCACAAAAGATTCCAACAGTGGAGGAGGGATTTTCAAGCACAAGTAGAAGAAAATGAGCACTGATTATTAACTGTAATCTAGAACTTAGAACATGGAATACTAGGGCTGGAAGAGACCCCAGAGGTCTTCTAGTCCAACTCCCTGCTCAATGCAGGAGGTCAAATGGTTATGCATCTTGCCTGGAAATAAGAGTCCTTAAAGCAATAGAGACTTTATTGGTGTTTTGCAAGTTGCTGTATTTTAAAAGCAGTTTAAGAAAAACTGGTGTAAGGCAAGGAAACTCCCTGTTCTTCTTTTATTCTACTTTTTCCTTGAATTTCATGAATGACAGTAACTTCTTTTGGATGAAATCTGAATTTCAAGAATAGTACAAAAGTAAGCAAATTCATCCTATCCCATTTGGATATGGGGGAATTATTTATTTCCAGTGAAAAAAAATTATTTTATAAAGTAGTATGGTTATACAGGTATTCCTTGTTTAGCGACTGCCTCATTTAGCAACCATCCGCTATTATGGCAGTAATGAAAAAGGAACTTGGCAGCCAATCTTCCCACTTATCATCTTCACTGGTCTGTAAAGCAAAGAAAGTCTGAAGTAAGATCATAAGCACAGTTGCAGGTTCCCTTAGCAAGCACTTTGGTTAATGAATGAGCTGCTGGTCCCATTTGTAGTCATTAAACAAGAACTACCTGTATCATTTTAGAGACAGATAGACAGACAGACAGACAGACAGACAGACAGACAGACAGAGATGATAGATAGATGATAGATGATAGATACAGACAGACAGAAGTAGATGTAGACGTAGACAGATCAATCTTTATTTTTTTGCCTAGTACTAACCCCAGTAACCTCATTTACTTTATTCATGGGAGCAGAATAAAACTCAATTTAATATTTTATTGGGGGGGGAGGTCTATGGGATTGCAAAATTTGAGATTCCCTGCAGTAATATACTGAGGTGCCTAACAGTCTGTTATTTTTACAATCATTTCGTTTCTATGCTGGTGACTTAAATTCCTCCTCAAAGTTCATGTTGAACTCAGCTAACCCATATCCCACCCCTCCCTATAAATAGAATTCAATGTGGGTGTTACAAAATATTTTATGAGGCAACATGTAAGTCGAAATTGCCAGTGCAGCACCTCTGTAGCATATTAATTAATATTAATTAAGTTTTTGGGTTCCTTTTCATCAATAAAAGTGGCATTTAGTCAGACTGGCTCTCTTCTGTGAATGGCTGCTAGCATTCTAAAGCCATTTAATGGCTGTGTGTTTCATGTTTTTATAGAAAGCTGGAGACCTGAACAATCAAGATTATAATGTTATGCTTCTGTTTGTTTTACCACTAAGGTGATAATATGATTAACACTGTAAATGTCAATTAACTCCTCTAATATATTACACCTATAGCCTACAAGCCAGTTCATCACAGAGATGCTTAATTTTAATAGTCTGTATTTTTAGTCTTCGGGGGGGGGGGTACCATTAAACAACTATTCCTAGAAATAGCTGAGGAAACATTAAGAAACAAGGCCATTACAAGTACTTCACCATCGATTTCATGGGCAAGGAGAGGATTATAGGAAAGTGTCTTATGTCCAATCACTGTGGAAATTTCTATTTCTCTTCAGAGCACTGTCCTGTACAGGGCCCATTATTCTGTACCAAGCTTGTATAATGAAGGGCTTCCTCAAACGAAGTCACTCAACCATTCATGGAAGTCATTCAAAGGCTCAAAATTCTGCCCCTTCTGGTTGTTGAAGGGTTTAGGACAAAAGGAGGAGTTAATTCCTTGAAGGCCATCAAATCTAGTCATTGGGCCATTCAGGATTTGCTGCAAGTCTTCCATTTACACAGCTGAGCTGCAAAGAAAAGAAGGCATGGCTGCGTATACGGTAACTACACTGAGAGCCAGTTTTAGTCCAGTGATTAAAGTACCAGACTAGAAGCCACTAGATGTGAGTTCTAGTCCTGCCTAGAACTGGAAAGCCAGCTGGGTGACTTTGGGCTGGTCATGCTCTCTCTCTCTCTCTGTGTCCAACCTACTTCAAAGGCTGGTTGTTGTTATAGAGAAATTAGGAGAAGGAAGGAGTATTAGATATGTTCACCGCCTTGAGTTATTTAAATAAATATAAAAGTGAGCATTATTAGAATACACTCCTCTCCCATGGGGATAATTATTAATTTTTTGCCTCAAATTAATAATAGTGCAGGTTGAAGTTATTTCATCAGGGGCAAAGGGGAAATAGTTAAAATTCTCTTCCCCCTGCAAGCTTCTTAGCTGATGGCTGGAGATAGGTGAGCTGCCTGGCTTCCTTTCATGCTGCCAGTTGATTGGTAGAAGAAGATACTATAAATCACATACAGTGACATGTTAGACCAAATGAACCCTGCAAACAATAAGCTGCCTACCTCTGAACTAAAACGAGAAGCCCAGGCTCATTTCTAGGAGAATTAGCATAATATTGGCCAGAAAATGTATAAACTGCACAATGTACAAAATACAGTCAAAATTGTTGGCATTTCCAAGGCCTTTTGGTGATACTGCACATTGCCTCAGAAATATACAGCCTTTGAGATATATTTCTTTTCCAAGGTCAACAGTGGATAGCAATAGAAAATAATACAATACATTGATACCAATAGAAGAGAGTATTTGCAGCTTCGGGTTGAACTATGGGGTCCTTGGTGCTCTCTGAACTTTGTTGTTTTCTTGCAGTTGCTTCATCACCCATCTAGGTATGATGATGTTACCTAGTTGGGTAATGAAACAAGCAAACAAAGCTCAGAGAGCACCAAGGACACCACTGTATGTACTGTACATTGGCCAGGAAATAGCCATAATTCATTTTACAAGGGCACTTTGCAAGCACATTTATCATGTGGTGAATGTGCTCCAGGCATTAGCCATTACACTTGATTATTCATAACATACACATTCACACACACACACACACACACACATCATATCACACACTTACAGGATTGTACAATTTAATATAATAGAATTACATAGAATTACAAATTATAGAATTACAGGTAATTAAAGTAGGATAAGGAACGATCATTTGGAAATCTTGAAAGAGGAGCAGAAAATCATAAAAAGATTTTTATCCTTGAGTTTGATTCCAAAGCATCTTTATGCTCAGGGTAATATTGTGGAAAATCCCTCTCCAGTGGGAGTGATTCAGGCAGCCCCTACATTTAGCATGCTCACGTTGACCAGGTTCTACTTTGGTTCTAGCCCATAGAATACTCAGGCTGTAATAATTTTCCTCAAAAGTAGAATGAAATAGAAAGCTCACATTCAATGTTGCTAATGCAAGATTGTTTTACTTCTCTTACATGATAAGATGCAGCGGTCTGCAGTATCTGCAGGTGGAATCCAGTTGGTAAAACTCTCTCGCCAAAAGTTTTCTGTTCCACCAAAGATTCTCATCTCTGGAATGAAAAGAGAGGCACAGCAACAGTGACTGATTCACTACCCTCCCTCATCTGTGTAAAGTAAAATCTCCATTTGTCTTACTGCGAAAGTCAACAGTCACTGAAGCAACCTAGCCTCTGTATTTATCAGCATTTGGCATGCTTTGTTTTTAGTGCTGCTGGCATGCTATGGAGAGAAGCCGGCTGGATTGTTTTCACTTTATAAATATAACAAATTTTTGCCAGCAAAGGAATGTTATAGAGTGATCTCAATTCTGTGGATTTAAGTTATTGAAAGTTGGCTAATCAATGTTAAAGAAATGACTAGTATATACTAAGTATGTAAAAGTAACAATCTGAAGCTGCATTTTATTTTTTATTCTACTGCACTGAAAAAAAGTGGGAAGTTAATGCTTTTTTCCTTTTTTTCCCCTTACCACTCATCTCTTTCTCTTTCCCTTTATATTTTATATTATGATGATTTCAATAATAATTATATTAAAAAAAGAAAGTTGGCTTATCACTGAGAAAGGAGAAACAGCAAAAGTCATCTTTGACCTTTATGATGCACAGTAAGAGCCAAATGACACATTACACAAGAGAACAGAAGTTTTTATTTTTCTCCTAAAGGGTGTTGCGAGGGACAGGCTACATAGCTGATGATTACAGGTGTACTGAATTTCCCTGTTCAAACCATTTTTCCCTATTTAAATCATACATATTCCAAAATATGTTTTTAGCCTAGTAGGAAAAATATATTCCCTCCTACAGAGTACTATCAAGAGCAGCATGGATCCGAAAAGTAGGCCAAAGACGTAAGTCTCTGTTTCCAACTGCTGTTACGCCTATCACTCCTACACCTTGGACTTGTTTTGAAACAAACATCTGCATTCTGAAGGAACCAGTCACAAGCTTCCAATTTAACACGTGATTTGAGACTGTGTGCCACAAATCTCTAAAGAATTTAGCCAGGAGCTCATGCTGGAGGATTGCTGTCACCAAAAATAACCAGTTGTTCTGGAAGCCTGCAGCACCCAACATGGCAGATGTCTGCTGGTGACAATGCTTGGTACCTAATATGTTCCTTGGGCGATGTTAAGTTAGACCAGTGCTTCTCAATTATTTTCTGTTACACCCCACCCCTAGGAAGAAGTAAACATTTTGCGCCCCCCAACTCTCTGCTGCGACTGTAAATAGTATCATTTGTCTATAAAATTGTTATAAGTACACCTCTGCATAACATTGTATCCTTTGTATCACAGTGAAGCCAAGCGCTACATACGCTTTGTCATATTTCCTCGTCTTAGCTTTTGGGAGACTTACGTTTGTCTCATTATCTCCGTCACTCTCCGCCTTTCTTTTCATCCCTGTTAAATATTTTTCCATGGTGTCTCTTAAGGGTTTGTTATCTGCACTTCATATCTCCTGCTCTGTGCTGTGTGCTTTTGTTCGGTGCAAAAAACGCCTACTCCCTGCGGCAAAAAAAGGCATGTTCTCCGGGGTCACACGTGCCCCCCCTGGCATCGCTCCGAGCCCCCCCCCCAGGGGGCGCGCACCCCACTATTTGAGAAGGACTGAGTTGGACTGTGATAAAATACTGTAGCTCAGAAGAGCAATCGTCTGCCAATCTCTTTGAAAGCCATGCCTGGAATGAACTGTTAAATATTTTTGGGATGCTCCTTTACATGAAACAAGTGACTGTTTATTTAAAGAAAATACTGGATACATGATATTTAACAGCTTATTAGGGAAAAAACAACCATTTTGGCAACAGCAACATGATTAAGTGATTTGCTTTATTATTTATTTATTTATCAAATTCATAGGTTGTCCTATTTATAATGATTCTGGGCAGTGAGATTAAAAAATGCCAGCCAACACATACAGTATCGGATCCTGTCCACGGTTCTGACAAATACACCTGATAAATCTTTTCATTTGCATCTGTTCCTCAGTTGCTTGAGTTTCTTCTTTGATTTTTAACACTGAAATAGTATTTTAAAACAGATCACCTGTGACTACTTGGGAAAAGAATAATCTCCTCTTGAGAGACTTCTCTAATTACTGAAATCATTTTGTCTTTTCTCAACATTACATAGCTCTTTTGATTAAAGATTATTCAGATTGATGTTGAAGGTTGTATTCAGTGAAGTTTCAGCCGCAGCTTTGATTTTGCTCCACTTTTTAAAAATTTGTAGTCTTACAAAATTGTTATTTGGGGACAATTGTCTACAAGCTTTCCTTGCCCCATGACACAAGCAACGACAGGCATCCAAACAACTTGTGGCACCCGAAAGGTAGATGACAACAAATGATACCCTGTTTCCCCCAAAATAAGACATCCCCTGATAATAAGCCCAATCGGGCTTTTGAGTGCATGGCAATAAGGCCAAGCGCCTATTTCAGGGTTCAAAAAAATATAAGACAGGGTCTTATTTTCGGGGAAACGCGGTATTAAATCAACAATGGAGGAGTTTCTTATCCTTAAAAGATGTGCCTATTTTTGATCTGCAGGTTCAACCTCCCATTCTGCCCTTGGAAATGGGTTAAACATCAGTCCCTGCCTTTCTTAGAATTAGATTGTTAGGTTCAACTGCAGTTCTACAAAAGTCTCACATGAAGCAGATCAAAGACCAAACCCCGAGTATAAAAAGAATAATTTCAACTTCCTACTAGCAAAGAGAAAAGTAGACTGAATGTTGTGGCTGTTGATTTCACAAGTCATTAAACATTTCAGCAAATAAAAAGAGAGTGTTTCCTGCCTGTTTTTGAAATGTAATGTCACAGGGTAACATTGTAATGTTCCCTATGAGTGGCCATTAGATTGAGCATTACATGAGGGGGTAGCACGTAATTGCTCCTGTGGTGTCATCCTCAAATAGCAGATGCAGCTAGTTGTAGCTGCAGGGGTAAAAAAACCACAAGTACTTTCTTTGATTGTGGTCAAAGGTCTTATCTGTGAACAGATTACTCATTTCTTTTCTTTTCTTCCCCAAGAGTGAACTTCAGTGAATCAGCTCCGAAAAAGATAAGCTACGTTTTCATTTTAAAAAGCCAGGTGAATGTTTACTCCTAATGCAAATAATACTCTTCCTTCAAAACTTCAGAGCGTTTGCACCAATATGCACAGTGTGGTTTCTGGCTGCTTCTGGAATCACATTACCCTGTTTATGACTTGTTGACAAGAATCAGGAAGGGGCATGGTAAAAGAAAGAAGATAACAGGGACTTTTATGACATCAATCATAGATGAATTACAATTACAAAAAAGATATTAAGACGTCTAGAAAAAGTTCAGAGAAGAGCAACTAAGACAATTAAAGGCCTAGAGACTAAAACATATGAAGAACGGTTGGAGGAATTGGATCAGGGGTGGGCTGCTGGGGGTTCGCAGGGGTTTGGGAGAACCTCTAGCTAAGATTCTGTGCAGTTCGGAGAACCCCCAAATCCCACTCCTGGCTGGCCACGCCCACCCCAGGAGTCTCCACGTGGCCCGTTTTGGATGCAGGTAAGTGCAGGGCGCGTGCGGAGGCTCGGGGAGGGCGAAAAAATGGGCCTACCGGCCTCCAGAGGGCCTCCGGAGCCTGGGGAGGCTGTTTTCGCCCTCCCGGAGGCTTGAGGAAAGCCTCCGGAGGCCGGGGAGGGCAAAAACGCCCCCCACTGAGGTGCAGGAGGCCGACTAGGCCACGCCCACCATGGCCACGCCCACTCAGCAACCGAGCAGAGAACCCCTTGCTAAAAATTTTGAAGCCCAGCCCTGAATTGGATATGCCTAGACTGGAGAAAAGAAAGACTAAGGATGACATGATAGCAGTGTTCCAGTATTTGAGGGGCTACCACAAAGAAGAGGGGGTCAAATTATTCTCCAAAGCACCAGAAGACAAGAAAAACTCTTATGGACTTCAATTTTACTCTGAGAAAGAGATCCTTTCCTCCTTTCTACTTTTCACTTTCATCTTACTAATACTGCATCAGTGATGGTGGGAGGAAGAAAAGAAGGAGGAGGTCACTCCAGGAAACAATACCATCAAGAAAAGTAGCTCACTTTCTGCTTCTGACATCTAGCATCCAAAGTGTATTTTGCTCAGAGATAAAGATTTAGTCCTAGATCCCCTCTGAAGGTGGGCAAACTCCATTCTTTCAACAATCTACTGTATAAGCAGCCTAGGTTGCGGTCATTATGAGGATCTTGTTTAAAATATTTTAAATAAAAATAGAGAGATTATTTTGCAAATGGTGTGTCTTTTTTCATGCACTGATCAGATCTATTTTACAATTTAAGTATCTAATTCATATAATATAAGGCTTCAGGGGTTTTGCACTGTATAATTATGCAGCTCATTATACAAAACTAGTGCCATGTAGACTAATAATAAAGCAGTTCTTTTAATCACTTTACCATTCCGAGTTTCCTTCTTTGTAAGGCTTTTGTTTTTCCTCTGATGCTTATAAAACTCAGGAACTAAGTTCATATTATCGTAGCTGATTCCCAGAAACCACAGAATTAAAGCTGGGCAAGTAAAGTTTATTACCTCTTTTTCTCCCTGTTTTCCACCAATTCATGGGTAGTCCATCTCTTATCAACATGCAAATGCTGGATCCAATAATTACTTTGAAAAATAAAATAGGTTTTTCAACATTCCCCTTGAAAATAGGCAAGGACAGCCAAGTATTTGAAAGGAAGATTTCAAAACCTAGTTGGCCCTTTTCCTACTACATCATTATCTTACCTTTTCTTCTCAATACATCTCAAATCAAGGACGGGCAAACTGGATCTTGTATTTGACGTGGACCTGCAAAGTAATTTAGGCTAACCTCAAAATTTCTAAGTGAAGATTGGTTCAGAACTCAGGCACTATTTTTATTTTCCTGAAGATTAGATTAAATCCCTAAATCTGCTGCTTAGGAGAGACAGAAAATAGAGTATCAGAAACGGGGGGGGGGGAATGTCACGTCAAAAAGAGAAGAATCCGGGTCTACTTTTTGCTGTCTGCTTTAATGTATTCCTCTGAGGAAATACAGCCCGGGAGAATAAAACAAAAGATTGTCCAATGCCTACCTCTTTTAAGCATTTTAAGCATACTCAGAATCCAAATTCCCTGGAGCTGGTAGTTTGCTCTTTCTGGAAAACAGGGATTCGTGCTCGAAAACACAGGGAACAGAACTGTCCCATGAGGACTGGAAGCATGGTCAAGGTCCATTTGAATCGGGCCTGGATTCAAAGGGATATGTAGCAAACTCCCATGGATTAATCATTTCCACATTTCCATGCTCACCCTTGCTTAAATGTCACCGTCGTCGTCAAGCTATCATCTTCATTTTATAATAGCAGCTCATTTTTTGGCTCTGTTACATTTCTTGAATACACAATCTCAACTGGATCAGCCCTCTCTCCATGCAAGTTCACACTCTCAAATGCCAACTCTCCCCTTTCTATCTCCTCCCCACCCCCAGCTAGGCCTGGCAAGCTGCAAAGGGAATGAGAAGAAAAAGGTCTCTTCCGTCACAGGTTCATTTTAGGGACAGGCTATATTTAACTTCCATTGGAAAAAGATGTTTTAGTATCAAAATGTACTAAATCTGTGTGTTGTTTTTTTTCACATACAGTATGTAGCACTCACTCTTGAAGGATCTGCTGCTGATTGGGTCCTTCTGTCCTTCTTCTCAGATGATCAGCCTGCCTGGCCCTAACAAACAGACACACCTTGTGAGGTTTGTGGGGTTTTAATTAAGATAATTAAGATGAGCTGTGGTGGTGCAGCGGTCAGAATGCAATACTGCAGGCTAACTGCTCACATTGCCAGGAGTTCGATTCCTTCGATCCTGACCAGCTCAAGGTTGACTCAGCCTTCCATCCTTCCGAGGTTGGTAAAATGAGGACCCAGATTGTTGGGGGCAATAGGCTGACTCTGTAAACTGCTTAGAGAGGGCTGTAAAGCACTGTAAAGCGGTATATAAGTCTAAGTGCTATTGCTATAATAGCCCAAACCTGCTGATTTCCTTCTGGGCACACCTTTTGCAGAGCTAGAGAGAGGTCTCTGGGGCCCACCTCTCTAGCCAGGGGTAATGAACCCAGAAACTGCAACCAGATCAGGAACACAGTCATTTCTGAACTCTCCTGCTGGATTAGGATCTTCACCTCCCTTATGGCAGCAGGAACACCATCCCCAGCCCAGGACACTGCAGGAGTTCTCCCTCCTTTTTCCTCTGAGTAGTTCTGCGCCCCTTCCATTGTCTCTGCTGGAGACTACATCTCCCAGAAGCCCATTGCAGTGTCCTCCTCCTGTTCAGAGTTCAAGGGGCCAAGTTCCACCATATATAAAGATATGTTTTCTAATTCATTGTACCTTGTTCTCTTATTCCCTACTTATTTCAAAGAGTTTATTCTTTCCTAACTTATTTTGTCGTTTCATCTTTCTAGAATTCAACTCTTTTGTTATAAAGCTAAGCATTCATCCCATGTGTCTATTCCATGCAGTTTCCCATGTCCTTGAACTTACCATAGCTTCATGCGTGTTTTCTAGGCTTGAGTGCTTCTAACTTTTTAAATCTCTTTTATCTATCCTCATTCATTTCTATCTTTCAAACACTTCCCTTCTTGGGTTCCCACTTTTCTTCCATTATCTGTCTCTCTCTCCTGCTTTACTCCACTCTTAAATGTGAGTATTTTATTACCCTCCTCCCAGCCCTCCCTGGAACCCCTTGCTTGCTATTTTCAGTGCCTCTCTATTCAAGTGTCTGGGTTACAAGGTCAGTTGCCATTAGTTTCTCTCGGCTTCTCTTTGGGGATTTTGATAGCTGCTTCTCCAGAATAGTCGTGCCCACCTTCTCCCACTGTAGCAATGCCATTTCTCCTTCTCAGCCTACTTACAACTGCAAGGCTGCTTCTCCTGAGCTTCAGACCTGGCCCTGCAGGTTCTTCTCGGCTGACCCACTGAGTGAGAGCAGGATCCTCTTGTCAGCTTCTTTCTTGTCCTGGCCTCCTGGGTTTCCCCTCTACTATTTCTCAGTTCTTTCATGAAGTCTCCCTCCAGCAGTTGTCACCACTCAACAAAGGGATGAGGGACAGGAAAAAAAAACAAACCCTGCCCACTTCAGTTCCATCTTTCTTGTCCAGTTGGGTCTCTCAGGCTTGGATCTGTTGGAGAGCTGTTCAGCTTCTGGCCTGCCTGCACATCCACACAGCCCTAGGACTCTATCTTGATTTGCCTGCTCTTTTTGGCCATGGTTGCTGTCTCATTGATGCCTCAAGCATTCTTGTCACCCATGCATCCTCACCACTTTTCTCCTCTCACAATGAGAGAGCCATTTGTTGGGACTTTCAAATTCAGCCAGTGTTCCTAACAATGTAGCACAGACACACTGTTGCTGCTCCTGCTGGATGCCTTCAGTTTTCATAACATCCTTCAGCTATTGCTTTTTAACTTCCACATTCTTCTCTCTTCTTCTCCCCCCCACCCCCCACTTTTCTACTTCAGGGTCAAACATGCACTGTGATGGAGGCCGGGCTTTCTTTTGTGGAGAAGTATTCTGTGCTATGGATTTTCTAATAAATGCTATTTTAGGATGACCTTATACTTTTCATGAATATCAAAATGAAGACAAAGTGAAATTTGGAACAGGAGACATGGCCTTAAAAGATTCAGAAGCTGTTTCTAATCCAAAAATCAGAATCTGCCTTCCCTGTTTTAAGGTTTGCACTGTCTGAAGATATGTGCTTAGAGATTTTATTTTTTATTTATTTTTTATTTATTTATTTATTTATTTATTTTTATACTTTTCATGAATATCAAAATGAAGACAAAGTGAAATTTGGAACAGGAGACATGGCCTTAAAAGATTCAGAAGCTGTTTCTAATCCAAAAATCAGAATCTGCCTTCCCTGTTTTAAGGTTTGCACTGTCTGAAGATATGTGCTTAGAGATTTTATTTTTTATTTATTTTTTATTTATTTATTTATTTATTTTCCTTCTGAGCATTTGCAGAAGCCAACTTCCAGCACTGTGCATGCGGTCGCCATCTTTTTTTCGGCTTTTTTTTTTTTTTTTTGGTTTTTTTTTTCTTTGCATTTGCATTTGCA
>QLTV01001698.1:4731708-4743257 GCA_003457575.1 Thermophis baileyi
TTATTATTATTATTTAGATTCCTGTAGTTAAGAATGAAATAGATGGGAAACAGGGTATGCTACAAAATAATCCTACTCCCAAGAATGCTTTTGAATTTCACATTTACACAGAATGAAGTTTTAGAAAACAAAAATTGTACTTGGGAAACTGCAGCTCATTATGATTGTTTGGAAGTGTGTGTGCTTGCCCAAGAAAGCCGACTTCCTAGAGAACTGAAGGAGGAAAACAATCAATGCCTGCCCTTTCATTCGTCTACTGAAAGAAGGTGAACGTGTGAGAGAATGTAGTTGTATTATAAAATCTTAGCAACTTTTTTGAAGTTTCTGCCTTGTTACTTTTCAGTAAAGAGATCTTGAGTTAGCTTGGATTGGGATCACATCAGAGGTGGGTTCCTCCCGGTTCGGACCAGTTCACCCGAACTGGTAGCGACCCGTTGGTGACATCACGATGATGTCACTGATCCGGTTCGGTCGGTGCCGGTCCGTGGGTGCTACCATCTTTTTTTTGAATTTTTTTGAATTTATTTTTTTCCTTCTGCGCATGCGCAGAAGCCGAGTTTCCGGCACTGCGCATGCGTCGCCATCTTTTCAGCTTTTTTAGAAAATTTTTTATTTTTTTGCACTGCGGATGCACGCGCGCCGAGGCGCGGCCACGCAGCGCAGGAGGAAGCGAACCGGCAGCGAGGTAAGTTAGAACCCACCCCTGGATCACATGACTGAGGGTGAAATCTGGTGGAAGAGAACTCATAACTTCTGCTCTATCAGTTCTCTGAATATATTGGCCTTGCAATTGAATGTTATGCTGTTTTTGGTTTAGCTTGTAGGATTATCTGAAACTGAAGAAACCAATGCTTTAAAAATGTTTTATAGTTTTTAATTTTGCATAAACCAACCGGGAGCATTGCAGACTCTTGCTTTGGGATTACTAGAGACAGACATGGACTCCAGTGGATAAAGGTCCAAAAGATTTGGATTTACAAAGCCAGTCTGATGCTTGTTCTTTCCCTTTGTATTCTAACAGCAAAGAAAAAGAGACGTCTGTCTTTCAGCTATGACCGTTCTCCTGAGCAAATTGTTTATGGGTCATCAAGTCTTTTGAGAAAATAGAAGACTGATTTGGTTTATCCTGATACTGACAATCAGAATTTTTTTCTTGAAGTATATCCTAACAAAAGCTCAATAAGAAGAACAATAAAGCTAAATTAATCAGTGATGCAGGTACCTTGAATTGTTTTCATAGGTGTAGAGCAGAGATGACCTTGGAAAAGATATGCAGAGACTGTTAGTAAAACATGAGTCCCGTCTAGGAAGGCAAAAAAGTGTGAGAAAGAAACTCGAGACTGCCTCATCTTGACTTTCTTTGGTATAAGAGAGAGAGAAGGGGAAGCATTGTCAGGTTTTCAAAATCTGCTGTTACAGCCTTGATCAATGGAGCAGAATTCTACAATATCTCCTATTATCTGTAGCAAGCTTGTTCTAGAAGAAGAGGGTCTCTATATAAATGGGTTGCAATGATCTGGAGTGCCTCATTAATTTAGATGTTAAACATAGAGCCCCAAATTATGCCCAAGCCATCTTTATGGCTTTTCTATTGCATTTGTTTGCACACTTAAAAAACCCCAATTCCTCCTAGCAAACTGATCTCTATTAGAAAAGCTCCAAGGGATCACATACCCCTAAAGACTTCTCCATACCCGGGAGTCAGTTCCTGTGTTAGAAATGTTGAAGGAGCTTTTTGCAATCCTCTAACTTCCTGTAAGGCTTTTTACAAGCCCTGGGCTTCATTTCCACCCTTCACTGATTTAATTCTCCATACTGGGCAGCCAGGTACGCTTCCATTCTTCCAGAAAGGTGGTCTTATTTAATTCCCTCTTCACCTTGCAAAGATCAGCTGTAAAACAACGAGTAAAACAGGGCTTATGCCCTTTCCTCCCACCAATCCTGGTTACTCTGATTACCCAAGATTTATCATGTATTTACAAGAAGCAGAAGGGGAGGGGAGAGGCTTTTAATTTCTTTCTGCCAAAAGGATGATTGTAAAGGCATAGTTTCCCCACTTGCTGCCACAACCTTTTCCAAAGGACTTTCTTACCTAACAATTAGATGTGCCAGCACATATTTTTACTTTGCACAAAAAACAGGAGGAGCGATCTGCAGAGGGAAGGCTGGTATATAGTCGGTCCTGGTGGGATCTACAGTACCTACAGATCTGGATCAAAGAAACAAAGTGAGTCGGATTCTATGATGGTGATAGTACAGATAGCTCATCTACCAAGCCGTGGTGTTTTTTATCTATTACAGAAAGCCAGGGCAGTGCTTGGAGACATTAATGCAAAAAAGGCCTCAGGCCCTTTCTGCGTTCCTGATTTATAGCATCTTACAACATCATCCAGCCATTGCTGTGTTAATAGAAATCCTGTCTTCGTTACTGATATATCGCCACAGCGATGGCCGGATGACGCTATAAGACTCTATAAATCACTGCTGTGGAAATGGCCTCAGTGTCTTATGGTTTATGAACTCACTGGGAATGGGGAAAATGAAGACAGAAATTGATTTCTAGGAGTCAAGGGGACTGAATGGCATGAGAAGGAACATTAGTCATCACTGCATTTCTCAGTCAATCCTAATAATGTGAAAGTATTCATGTGACTTTTTAATTTGCTCCTTCAAACAATAGAAACCAGATCTTTCTTTAAAAAAAAAAGCTCCTCCTTTGCCAGGGAACTCTTTTGCCAGTGATTGATCAGTCAATCCCTCCCCCAAAAGGTCAACATTTGTTTTAATTGATCCATAAGGTATGGGAGAAAAAAATCTTGACTTGGACAGCAAAACAAAGAAGCATTTCCTGAACTAGGCATATCAAATAAAAGAATCACCAACCAAGTATCTCGCGCCGTCTCTCTTGCAATGTCATGTGACTGTTGCATCACTAACACTATGAAAATGAAGGTTCTCATAGTGGACTGAGGTATTCTGCTATAGAGGAGGGTAATTTTGGTCCTTGTTCTCATTTCCTGGAGTCTTCAGACTAATGTCAAGAGCTCTCTCTAAATTAGCAGTTCAGACTGGTAAGAACTGTTTGGTCTTTCCTTGGTAACCTTCTACCGGTAAATGTTTTCTAAGGTCAAGCACATTCCCCCCCCCCAAGATGTATTATCAGGAGAACCCATAACCTGGAAAAATATAACCAGGCTGCAGACACTTCTCAGTGAATGCAGGGGTTCTTGAGATGCCCGTTTTTACCTCCTCTTTACTATGGAGAAAACAGAGTACAGGTAGTCCTTGACTTACCACTCGTTTAGTGACCATTCAAGTTACAATGGCACAGAAAAGAGCGGCTTAGGACCATTTTTCACACTTACGGCCATTGCAACGTCCCCATAGTCATGTGATCGAAATTCGGGGACTTGGCAACTGACAGGTATTTATGAGTTGCACTGTCCTGGGATCATGCAATCTTCATTTCCAGCTAGCTTCCCACAAGCAAAGACACCGGAGAAAGCCAGATTTCCTTAATGACCGCTTGATTCACTTAACAATTGCAGTGACTCGCTTAACAACGGTGGGAAAAAGGTCATAAAATGAGGCAACATTCACGTAACCAATGCCTTGTTTAGCAACAGAAAGTCTGGGCTCAATTGTGGTTGTAAGTTGAGGACTATCTATAGTTGAGGTTGGTCATTTCTAAACAAGGAGAAATTTCAGAAGGTTTGTGTTTACTTTGTATTCAGCACAGGGGTGGGTTCTAACTTACCTCGCTGCCAGTTCGCTTCGTCCTGCGCCGCGTGGGTCGCATGCACAGTGCAAAAAAATTGAAAAAATTTCCCCCCCCCAAAAAAAGCCAAAACCAAGATGGCGACGCATGCGCAGTGCCGGAAACTCGTCTTCTGCGCATGCGCAGAAGAAAAAAAACCCAGAAAAATTCAAATAAATAAATTTTTAAAAAATAAAAAAAAGATGGCGGCATCCACGGACCGGCACCGACCGAACCAGATCCGTGACATCATCGTGATGTCACCAGCGGGTCGCTACCGGTTCGGGTGAACCGGTCCGAACCCACCTCTGATTCAGCATGGAAGTCGCAGGAGACTGATGGTTTTTTAGACCTCCACAAGATAAGGGGTTAAGAGGATAAGAATGGAGTCTCTTTGGTTTGCCAGCTGTAGGTGAGCATTGATTGGGACGTGATACTTTCAGCATTTTGAGATAAGTAGAAGTGAAGATGAACCTAGGTTGACTTCGGACAATTTGGACTTATTCACAATTTAATGATTTTTATTTTACATTTAGTTTCACTTAAATGTTCACACCATTTTTTTGGTCTGTCTTAATCACCATAGTCGTGTACGATAGACTAATTAACTGCTTCTAAGAGCCAAAGCAAATAGTCCCAATGAAATTAAAACCTGAGAATCTGTATGTGTGCGCATGGAAAAATCCAGCACTTTTTTATCATTTAGATTTTAGTGGTGAATTAAACTTCACTTACTTTATCATTGCAAAAATCAATAAAGTTTAATAGAGCTTAACTTCAGCAAGATTATGCCTACTGTATATGTATTTAACATGGAATGCTTTTCAGTTTTACTTCTCTGGTTAGAATAATCTATTCAGACAATAATAATGCTGTAGAATATTTCATCTTGTGAAACACATTATTTGACTTTTGTACCGATCATATTATCAATTCTTAATTCCCTATTGGGCCAGCACAATAGGAAATATCCAGCTGACTCTCATTCCTCAACAGAATGCATACTCTGAGTGAAACGTTCAGATGTCTCCATATCTGGTTGAGGAAGAATTTAATCCGTGGAAGGAAAGCAGAGAAGGTAGTCTTAGATGTGTGGACTTCAACTCCCAGAAAAATTCTTCTTAACTATGGTCATATTGGCTGGGGGTATTCTGGGAACTGAAGTTTACATATTACAAAATTGCCCAGTTTAGGAAACACTGATCTACATCATAGAAAACCAGTGATACAACACTGGTGAAGTGCAGGCGAGTCACTTTTCTTAGAGATTATTTATATTTGCAATTGATGACCTTAATCCCAATAATTCACAATCAAAGTGAAATATTTCAGCTACAGGTGCAAAGCCTGCTGCTATTTCATACATCAGGGTGGCAAATGCATTTAGCAGGTCTGACTTTAACAGGACTTTCGTACGAGACAATTCTTCAAGGGAGTTCTTGGGAGTTACCGAAAACAGGCAGAGGTGGGTTCCTCCCGGTTCACACTGGTTCTATAAAACCAGTAGCAAACCGCTGGTGACGTCATGGAGCCGGTTCTGTGCCAGTCCGTGGATGCTGCCATCTTTTTTTTGGATTTTTTTGGGGGGGGGGAATTTTGGGGGGGAATTTTTTGCTTTTTTTTTTCTTCTGCGCATGCGCAGAAGACAAGTCCCCGGCACTGCGCATGTGCTGCCATCTTGTTTTCAGCTTTTTTTTTAAAACAATTGAATTTTCATCACTGCGCATGCACGCATGCCCGTGTGGCACGGCCACGTGGCGCGCAATGCGTGCTCAGCCACGCGGCGCGGGAGGAAGCGAACCGGCAGCGAGGTAAGTTAGAACCCACCCCGGATCCCAGGTGTTCCATTATAGATAACAAATACAGGGTCCAGTGAAAGCTGAGCACACTTTAATGACAGGTCAATGATTTTAGTGGAAGAGTTTAAAGACTGTTCTTCACTGTCTTATTGAAATCAGTGAGATATGCAGGGTAACCTTTGCATATTTCTTTATCAGCAAAGTCCTGACCTTTCAGGGTCTGGCTTAATATCATGTCAATGGCTCAATTATCACACTAAAGAAGAAGCTTTCTTATAACTGTCATTCTTTGGAAAAAAAACACTTTTGTCTTCCCAGATGCTTTGTAGGAAATATTCTCAAAATGTATCTGTGTTTGTGTGCCTGTAATTCCAAGATGTATATATATAGGTCTATAAAATCTGCCTCAAAGTAAGTAAAAGGACATTTGATCAGCAGGAGAGAGCATATATTTGGACTTATATATTCTAGTGGGTTACACTATCTGTCAGTAGACTAATTTTTCCTCTGCAAACTGCCAATCCAATTGCAAAATCAAAATTAAAACCAGAACAGTTCCTTGAAAACTAGAAATGAATTAGCACCAAACTTTGATTTAAAAAAAAAATCAACGGAGAGGGGAAAAAAATTGGCAAAAAAAATCAGAACACAAAATACAAGCTGGGCGGATACGACCTCATAGACGACCCTCACTCTGTCAAGGACCTTGGAGTACTCATCTCAAATGACCTAAGTGCCAGAGCTCACTGTAACAGCATTGCCAAAAAGGCATTAAGCGTTGTTAACCTAACCTTGCGTAGCTTCTTCTCTGGTAATATTGAACTACAAACTACGGCATACAAAACTTTTGCTAGACCAATTCTTGAATACAGCTCATCTGTCTGGAACCCACACTGCATATTAGACATTAATACAATCGAATGAGTCCAGAGATATTTCATGAAGAGTCCTTCACTCCTCTGCTCGCAACAGAATACCTTATGCCACCAGACTTGAAATTTTGGGCTTAGACAACTTAGAATGTCGCCGTCTTCGATCCAACCTAAGCGTAGTACATAAAATTATCTGCTACAATGTCCTACCTGTCAATGAATACTTCAGCTTCAACCACAACAATACACGAGCTCACAATAGATACAAACGTATGGTAAACCGCTCCAAACTTGATTGCAGAAAATACGACTTCAGTAACAGAGTTGTCAATGCCTGGAATGCACTACCTGACTCTGTGGTTTCTTCCCCAAACCCCCAAAACTTTAACCTTAGACTGTCTACTGTCGACCTCACCACATTCCTAGGAGGTCTTTAAGTGGTGTGCATAAGTGCACCAGCGTGCTTACCATCCCTGTCCTAATATCCCCTTTTATTCGTATCCATTTCATGTATTCATAATCATGTTTATGCTTATATCTGTTACCTAATACATGCTTGATGAAATAAATAAATAAAATAAATAAAAGCTGAGCTATCTGGCTAGAAGAAAAAGAAAACTCAGTTAAGACAGATCCGCTAGTACATGCACTAATGTCATTTCTATTTGTGAATGCTGTATAATTAATAAACTGTCTCCAAACTAAAGCATATATAAATACATTTGTTGATGTACCTAGACTTGTTTCCCTTCTGAATGCAACTCAGAAGATTTCCACCCTAAAAATTATCCTTCTGTAGAAATAATGCTTTATATTTTATGTACATAAAATGCATTGATTATTTCTGTATTTCTCAAGGGAGGACTGTTTTTCTGGTGCATTATTTCACCTGACACCATCCTTTAAAAAAAAAGGTATAATTTTTGAAATTTCCCTATCACTGAGCAAGTAAATTCTTAGCACACTTGGCAAAACCCAGAAACCACTCACCAAACAAGTCTGTATTCTCCCAAACTTGTAACATTTTATTTTTAGCAATATCCTCCTGTTTATTTCTTTTCTCTGTAGATAACATTTTGGTTTAGACTTATCCAAAATGTTTGTTTTGTCTGGAAGGGAGCTAGATGACTTGTCATGAAGTACGTGATGATATAACTGGTTTTAATCACAAACTGACAGAGTTATCAGTCACCCAGCAGCCTGTGTTTGAACTGGACAGGAGTGAAAGACACACACCTCATTGAGCAAGAATTGTTATGCCTTACACTTTAGCAGTTTTATCATCATCAAGACTAATTGACCATTTGCTGGAGGTGCAATAAAAACATGAAAATAGATCCTGTGTCCCTTTCTACTACTGGTATCACATGAGTATTCCTACTGGGTAATTGGTGACTCATATGTTTATTTTTCCCCTCACTAATATTATCCGAATGTATGACTTACACAATAGATATGAGCACTGCTCTGTTTTATCACATCTTCTCAAGGGAAGTTCCAGAAGTTGCCAAAAAAAAAAAAAAGACATTTCAATCTTCCTTTTCAAGAATCACAACACAGAATGGACTCGCTAAATCAAGAATATGAAGACTCACTGGGAAAATACCATTCGGAATACATGAGAAAAAAAGCTAAGGCATTTAATTTGTCACCAAGAGGGCCCAAACTTTGGAATTCCCCCCCCCTCATTCTGAGACGGCCTGGGGGAGGGCTGCAAAAAGGATCAAGGAAAACACATTTTGCATTCCTGAGATAGAGCATCAACCCCCGAATGGGAGATTGCAAGGAAATTTTAATGTATGTTTTTGCAGCCTGTGAACCTGCCAACCAGTCTTTCTTATCTTGCCCACACCGTTCTTAATACAGTGCTTAGTGCATCTCTCAGGCCTTTGGAATGCTAGCAGCTGCTTGGAGCTGTATGGTACAGGAGTACATTCAGTGTAACCATGTATTTATGCAGAGTCTTCAACCCATGGGCACTGAGTGCATATGGCAGAAAAGATGGTCTCCTATTGCTAGAGAAAGAGAGACCCGGGGTTGCTGCTTGTAGCACAAAGACCAACAGCCTGGTAGCACCTTTTCAGATTAACACATTTTATAAAAAGGCATAAGGTTCATGATTTGCAACTTACTTCATCAGACCAACTAGTCCAGGCTAGTCTAGAGAAAAGAAGCACTGGGGGGGTGACATGATAGCAGTATTTGAAGGGTTGCCACAAAGAAGAGGGGGTCACCAGAAGGCAAGATGAGAAACAATGGATGGAAATTAATCAAGGAGAGAAGCAACCTGGAATTAAGGAGAAACTTCCTAACAGTGTTCCACTTAACCAGTGGAACAGCTTGCCTTCAGGAGTTGTGGGTACTTCATCACTGGAAGTTTTTAAGAAGAGATTGGACAGCCACTTGTCTGAAATGGTATAGGGTCTCCTGCTTGAACAGGGGGTTGGACTAGAAGACCTCCAAGGTCCCTTCCAGCTCTATTCTGATTGATTGATTGATTGATTGATTGATTGATTGATTGATTGATTGATTGATTGAAAGATTGAACTTTCAACTCTATTATTAACTTCATCTTGCATTTTTCATCTTGCATCTGATAAAGTGAGCTGCAGTCATGAATGCCTAAACCTTTTGATAAAATGTTTGAGTCTGAAAATGTTCTACTAGACTCCAGATTTTGGCTACCATAAGACTAACATGGCTCTCCTTCTACAAGGCTTGTAACTCAACAAGTGGTGCCAGAAATTTATTTTGATCAAAGGCAGCGTGCACTAAATAATCCACTTGACTTAGACTTTAACAGACAGTATTAGTTCTGTTAGAAAAGGTATGAGAGATTTAAAAAGGATAATGCATTTAAAAGAAAAGGGTTCTAGAGGTGACATTGAGGTGAGTAATAAGGGAGCTGAAAGAAATATCTCTTTATTGATTAGTGATCTTCCTAAGGTTATTCTTACTGTTATTTTTTACAGGTATAACAATGCTTCAAAAGGTTGGGCTGCTGAAAAACAATGGCAGATTGGCAGAACATTAGAAATTCCCAAATACGTTAACAGGTCACCAGCAAAGCTAGAAAAAAATTAGATCAGCCTGTCTCTCATTCACATATATTCTATCTTCTTCTTTGAAAGAAAACACACTGACCTTTCATTACAGCTCAGTTTTACACATATCAATATTTCAAAATGCTTTAATTTGCCAGTGAACCATAATTTCAAAAATCCATTTCAGAAATGACTGGGAGCTATCTTGATAGACATTCCTCAGAAACTAGATGTCCTTGTCCTGTTTCTCTGGATCTGTCAGCGGTTACCTCGGCAAAGCAAAAAAAAAAAAAAGCATCAGGCTAGACCAAAGATTGCTCGCCTATTGCTAAATATATTTTCAACAGTCAGGGGGAATAAGGGATATCAACACAGCATGGCAGAAGCTATCCTGTACTTTGTAATATATATCTGTATGATTCCATCCTTAATCTTTTCACAGGTTGCCATATGCAATACTTGATAAGGAAATAGAAATTTTGATGCAACTGGAAAAGCTGACAGATCAATGAAAGATGATACATGAAAGGAGAGCTATAAAGGTTTATGGGATATTTATAGAGCAGAAAATTTCAAGTCTTTTATTATTTTTCACCATTGTAGTTTTAACTCAGAATTTCTTCCCCTGTTCATAAATAGCTCCATGGCTTATTTCTGTCTCTAGTAGAAACATTTACACAAATAGGTGGCTGTTTCCTTTCATCAAATTTGTTTAAAGGAAGACACACAATCATTGAGTGGAAGGACTGGAATGCTTCAATTCAGTGTTTTTCATTCACCAGCCAGCATTAAAGCACTGCTATAATTGGAATCCCTGTGAAGAACAGAGGTTACATGACAGACATTCAGGTTCTAGCCTGCCCCAGACAAGGACGCTTAAAGAAATTTACTAATTTGGATCAGTCACACTCTCTCAGCACTGTGCAAATCACAGGACTGTTATTATAAATCAACCTAGGAGGAAGTAGTTCCATGTGTGCCACCTTGAATTCTTGAAAGATAGGATATAAACCTAATCCATCCATCCACCCACCCATCCGTTTAACCATCCGATATGATCACTTCAACATGTCCAATCTTTTCATCTTGGTTATCAAAAAGCCACTCCCTCCACACATGCTCATGTTTTTGGGACTTTGCCTTGCTTTTGGGCTTCATATATCATACATGAGAAGTTTGCAGCCTTCAAACACAAATATATTTAGGGATGGCACACACAAAAAACCCACTGGAAAAGACATATAGACATAAGTTAAATAAGGCAACTTGACAAGGTTTCATTTGTGATATTTCTGAAAAAATATGATCAGTCATTAATCATTCTATAATATTCCAAATTTCTCAGAGACAAATTTTTAATTTTGTTGGAGTAAATGGTCAAATAAGCATATATGGGCAGTACAAAGTATATGTAAAAAGTGCTTTTCCTCAAACCATCACAGGGGTACAGAAAAAACATGAGATCCTCCTCATACTCCTCCCTTAAATTTCTTGGCTTTGGCAGTAATAATTGTTCCTCCCATAGTTATAATATCCATGAAAAAGTAGATTCAATTGTGGTTTAAATTCTATATCTATAAACTGGGGGAAACAGGCAGAGGAAGGTGTGTTTTACAAGTAACTCACAGCCTGAAGTTACTTGTAAAAATAATAAAGACAGGATGCAAATAGAATAAAAATGAATAAATAACTGAACCAGGATAAGAGTAGATAGAAATGTTTTCAAAAATATTGTAACAACGAATAGCTCCAAAAGCTCTCCATGTCTCTAACTTAAGCTGGCTTAATTGGATTTGGCTGGTTCTACAAGTATTTGTAATTTATGAGAGAACGGCTATGGGTTCAAAAAACAATGTAATATGCTAAAATGCAATAGAAAGAAAAATACCAACAGGTATCGCTGAAAAAAACTGTGATTAAGATCAGGAAGGAAGGAAGGAAGGAAGGAAGGAAGGAAGGAAGGAAGGAAGGAAGGAAGGAAGGAAGGAAGGAAGGAAGGAAGGAAGGAAGGAAGGAAGGAAGGAAGGAAGGAAGGAAGGAAGGAAGGGAGATGATGAGAGATAGAATAATTAAGTAT